>CAJQUW010016491.1:0-553392 GCA_907163375.1 Prostheceraeus crozeri | reverse complement strand
GTCTATTCCTTCACATTCATGTACATATTTCAATAAATGTTGTATAAAGACTTCACTTTGTTTTCCGAAACACTAACGTTATAGGGGATTTAGTATCTTTCACATGGATGCACTCTTGTAAACCATTGGTAATTTTGATAGCAATAGAGGGCATAGTTTGTTTGACGACGGGATGATAGAAAAATAGATTCAAACATCTTCTCGACTATTCCATATGAAGCGTCTTTATCATGAATGAAATCACGTAAAATGTATTCTTTTTTCTCGCCAACAGAAATAGGTAGAATCAAATCACTTTGAATGTAAAGGTGCTGTTCATGTTTATCAAGTGTCATTGGTGTTTCTATACCAATCGTATGCGCAGCAGCAAACACAGTTTGTAGCATTGAAAAACCAAAGAGTTTTTTCAAATTTTTACTCAATTGACATTGAATGTCATCACCCAGTTTCAGAACAACGCGTTGATTTTCAATTGAAAACGAAATGTGGGTGTGTCTTTACATCATATTTACTTTTCATCACATGCTTCAACTTCTGTTGTATATAAGGATTTACTACATGAATGAAGCTTTCAACTGTATGATATAGACGCGGCATTATATTGATAGCAACTTTAGATTCTTCATAAGACTGGTAAATTTTCTTGATGCGATCGCCATAGATGTCCACCCACCATTCATCATTAACTGAATCAGCTTTAGTGTGATATTCATGAGAAGCATACACCACACCGCTTCCAATAATAGGTGTATAATGTCTTACAAAATGACGCAAGGTTGGAGAGAAATAAACTGTAAGTTTGTCATTATATTTCTGAATAACCAACTTATTTTTGTCCGCCATAATTTTCTCTCCATACTTCTTACCCACAGTCTCATTCCATCGTTTTACTAACTCAATAAGTGATAAAGGTTGAACACCACGCTTTTTCAAAATGATGCGTTCTTCACATTCTACAACATCTTCATCAAATATTTTAAATCTATAATGAAATTTGTTGATTCGATTTGAATAAACTTTTTTAACATTTGCAGTAGCAATTGACGTTAGATGTAGTCCATGACCAAAACCGAGATGTGGATAGAATTCACTATCCAACCTCAGCGTAAGACCTTTAGTAAAAGAATGAAAGCGGAGGAACTGTCTCCCACTCCAATGATAGATAGTAAACTCATAAGCTTTCTGATTTTTATTCTTCATGATGGAAGTATTACCACTGTTGAATGCCTTAATAATTTTCTCATTCCCAAATGGTTCATAAGAATCTGATTTTATCTGAATCCATTCATAGTTCCACTTTCCATCTGATGTTAAATTGTATGGGAACTGAAATGCATTATTCATCGTTATTCCATCATGGGTGCGAGGAGTCAATATCATTTCTTCCAAATCATTCACATTCTGAATATTGCTATCATAGCAAATACTAGAAACGCCTCACACTCTTATTAATTTTAATTAGAGTTTTCATGCAACAGGGCATATTCTCAACCGGTGTATTGGTAATTATTCAGCATAGAGATTGAGACGAGAATCGGACTGATTCAACAGAATTCGAGCATGGCATTTGTATTCAATGGTGTCAACAGAATTAACTCTTTTTTAAAGGATAGCAGATGGAATGAAATCTTCAGCAAAACTGATCAATCAATGACATAATATAATATCATGACAGTAGAGTAGATCTAACCATGTATGTAGTGAAAAAGCAGTATCACCCAATTATAGTGTATTTAACATAATTCAAAAATACAAAGAGATAAATCTTGAACAATTCCAATACTGAGAAACAAACTGGCAATGTACAGATGTGTGGTGTGATCAAATATATAGGATCGTATGCATATTGTTTATGTCAGTTTCTAGAGTTTCATATTAATCAAGCTTTGGAAGTAAGCTGAGTGTGTGTATGGTGCACTTTTTTTTTAACATCGTCTTATTGTGCACATTTTTAACTATATTAGTATTTTTACTTGTTGATGTAACGTATTGGCTTATGTTGACTACATAGCTTTGGGTTTTATGCTCTTTATTATGTATTTGTCTTTGCTAGTTTTGCACTATTATTTGTATTACGTATTTGATTATAATAAGAAAAGCAGATTTCATTATATGGTAAGTGGATAGTATGTCACATATCTTTGATTTTTCAATTAGTTCAGTAAAGTGTGTAATATTTATATTCTTGTCATCGCAATAATTGCTCTAATAATGTTATATTATATTACTTCAATACCGCCCTGCCATAAATTCAATAGATGAGTTATAGGAATAATCCATTAATTTTCAATACTAGGATAACCATCCTCGCTTTTTCATCGATTCAATGAAGTCTCATGTAGTAAAGGTTTTAAAAGAATTATGTAAGTTATTATCATCGATGTGTTACTAGTAGGCACATTCAAAAAAAGATTTAAGAATTAGGATAAAATAAATTGTAATATGAACAATTATATATATGAATAAGCATAGTTCAAAGAATCCAGAGATTGAAAAGATAGATATATTATATTAAGGATTTGTAAAAAGAGGATGGGTGTTCAGTAAACAAGAAAGTGCAGTTACTTATTATAGCTTTAAAAAAAGTATAAGCTATTTAGACCGTTTTTGTCTGTTGTAGGATAGGATATTTGATACTGCACGCATAGTTTCAGTAATGCTAGTCTTTGTCTAACTTTTCTTCACATGTTGCATATCATTTTCCTACCATAAATATATTTATTGAATGAGCAAGGTTTCAATTTTTATAAGTATTATGTATTCTATAATGTTTTGAAGTTTTTTGGGTGATTGGTAGTTGGTGTGCTTGGTGATTTTGGGTTTTATAATGAATATGAGATTCTAGAAAGAATATTAATTTATCATAGCGCTCACACTTTATTTAGCTCAAATTTTGTTGCATTGATTAGGATAATCAATATATCAGATATACAACCTATAATGCAGCAGGTGAATATATTATCACATTATAATATTTACTATATTCAGATTTGAATTTAATTATCATATAATATTAAGTTCGTGGGAGTGCGAATGTTAGTTCAACACAGACGACAAGGTTGATCATAGCATTATATTATTGTTGGATAAAATAGATTTTTTAATTCTTAGTTCGAATATCATGTCAAAACCCACTAAGAAATAATATTTTCAGACCTATTATTTAAGTGGCTGATCTAAATTAGGATCTTCCCACAAATATTACCACTTTAAATTACATATTGAATTAGAGTACATTATAACATTGTTGTTGAGGATAGAATCATTTCTGGTTTGATTCTTAGCAGTCAAGTAGAATCAGTATATTTGCTTCTGTCAAGTGTTAACATGATGTGGTAGTGTTCTCAGTTAGTTAAATGAGCGCCTCTAGCAGTGTTTGTGCAATAAATCAAAGATTTATAATGTCGTGGCCATGAGAATAATTGTTTGGAGTTAGGTGTTATATAAATTTCTTTATCACAATTTTCACATGTAAGGGTATCTGATAGCTAATTTTGTGAGCATCAAAGTAGAACGCAGTTTATGATAACTCATAGCATTTAATAGGTCAATCATTATTTTTATTATAGAATCGTTCATAGAGTCAGATTATCATAACTGTATTAAAATGGCTATATGAACTGTAAATATTGTATCTGCTATTTAGCATTTTCGTTGTGTGCGAGAGTTATCCAGTTGTATTATATCTTTTTTGGTCAACATCGACATTAGTAGATATAGCTATCGGTTAGGCAATGGTGGATAGTACAATATGTTTAGTTCCGAAATTAGTGAATTATATATAAACTGTGTGTATATGGTTAATTTTTTGTATCATATGTGATCAACTGTGGTTTGTGGGGGTGGTTCTCTAGAGTTTGTGTTTGTTTGATGTAGTTAAAAATTTGACAATAGTCTGTATACATAAATGTCTTTGAGTCCATCAAGGTCTGTCTTTCACAGTGGCTATAAGTTCAAGAATGCTTAACTCTAAATTTATAAATGAAAAAATATAGTGCCATTGAATACAACAGTTAGAATGAAATCATAAATCAGGTTTATGTGTCAGATTATTCGCATAAGTAAACAGATAATATTCAATTATGAACCGCTATTTTAAGTATCCTCCCGCGAGAATAGATTGGAGTACATAGAGTTTCCGTCGCTATTTCATCATATAACAAATTCAAATAGTGCATTGCAACGAATTATTCATTGTAATTGGTCATTAAGAAGTCTTGGAACTTATTTTATTGAGTTAAAATTAAGACGACGGGACATGATCTCCATTTAAGTAGAGGTGCGCGATAATAATATTTTTATGTTGTTGTGGTGTTTTGTTTTTGGTTTATTTTTTGTTTGTGTGTTTGTTTTTTTTTGTGGTTGTTTGTTGTGGTTGTTGTTTGTGGTTGTTTTTTTTGTGTTTTTGTGTTTTTTTGTGTTGTTTGTTGTTGTGTTTTTGTTGTTTGTGTTGTGTTTGTTGTTTTGTTTGTTGTTTTGTTTTGTGTGTTGTGGTTTTTTTTGTTTTGTTGTGTTTGTTTTTTGTGTTGTGTTTTGTGTTGTTTTTGTTGTTGTTGTTTTGTTGTTTGTGTTTTGTGTGTTTGGGTGTTTGTTGGTTGTTGTTTTGGTGTTTGTTTTGTTGTGTGGTTGTGTGTTGTTGTTGTTGTTTTTGTTTTAGTGGTTTTTTTGGTTGTTTTTGGTTTGTGTGGTTGTTGTGTTTGTTTGGTTTGTTTGTTTGTGGTGGTTGTGTTGTGTTGTTGGTTTGTTGTTTTTTTGTGTTTTTGTGTGTTTTGTTTGTGTTTGTGTTGTTTGGTTGTGTTTTTGTTTTTGTGTTGTTGGGGTTTGTTGTTGTGTTGTGTTTTTGTGTTGTTGGTTGTTGTGGTTGGGTGGTTTTTGTGGTTGTGGTTGTGGTTGTGGTTGTTTTGTGGTGTTGATTTGTTTGTTTTGTTTTGTTGTTTGGGTGGTGGTGTTTGTGTTTGTAGGGATGTTAAGGTTTTGAGTGTTGTGTGGGTTGGTTGGTGGGTAGGGGGATTTATGTATTTCGTGAGGGTGTTGTATTGTTTGTTGGGTTCGTTCTAGTTGTGGTTATATTGTGGTAGTGTCGGATTAGACGTGGAGGGGTGAGGTTTGAGGATGGTGGGGTGCGGTAGGGAGATTGGGGTAGAGGAGCGCAGAGGTGCGGAAGCGGATCGGGATTTTTGGTGGTGCGGTAGGCGATTTTGTTGTTGGACGGGGTGAGTGGGTTGTGCGGCTTGAGGTTGGAGCGTTGCGGTGTGTTAGCGGAGGTGCGTAGAGGTTTGCGTATGGCGAGTAGTTTTCGCCGGTTGATCTGGGTATTTGTTTTCTCGAGAATGGATTATTAGATTTATCTTGTGTGATGCTATCTTTATAGGGAATATGAGTATGAAGGTGGGTTGCTGTATGGGTTGCAGGGCGCATTGGATCGTGAGAGATTTTATCTTATGTTTTTTTGCGAGTGTTTCTGAAGTGTAAGGATGATTATATTTTGGAGCTGTTTTTCTGCTGCTAGCTTTAAAGGTTTATATAGATCTTTATCTTGATGTACAATGTTGAAGATTTATTAAGGTGAACTAAGATATTAGAGTTTTGAGTGGACAGATAGATATCTTGAATACATCATTATCTGTGGATCTTGATCTAAATGAAGTCGATTTCTTTCAAACAGATTTATTTCAACAATCTGTATATAAAATTTAATAATGTATCTGATTTAATTATAAGATTGATTATTCTGATAAGTGGACAGATGATAACGATGACAAAACCTTTCGTCCTGGTTGGCAGGGGGTATCGGCTGTTCTATTTTAAACTTAAGCGTTGAGCTGTTACTCATGAAGTTAAGAATGATCAATGAAAATAAAATGGAAGGAAAATCATTAAAGTTATGGTTGACATGGTCCTAAGAGTCTTCCTTAAAGGTCCGCGATCAGCTCTTGTGAAAATGCCGAAAAGTTTTTGAAGCGGATGCTTTTAGTTCCCTTATTTGGTGAAAACATGCGTTTGCACGGAAATTTAGGAACGCTGTCTTGTAACTAGGGCAACCTAAGTATCACTACTTCATTTATGGGAGCTTCAAGTTACTTTATTATAAGATATTGAGCAATAAGGATATGTCAGACTAATATATTTAATCTGAAAGTGAAAGTTTTAGCGATTTTGACATGTGATCTGTATACTTGAAAAAGTGAGATCTCTGTCTTGAAAAAGTGACGTCAGACAGCCATTACGACAGTTTTCCCGTATTAATTGCCATTGAATAGCAGCCGGACGCCCAATAAAGTTCATATTTGAAAACATGAAAGTTATCTACTCAGCTGTTAATCAAAGCTGTTTGTCAGCTGAGTCTCTTGTATTTCAAAAACGAAGTCTGTATGACCGTTGATTGCGATTCACTAGTAGTGGTGATGATCGTGGAAGCGCGACACCATAGTTTCCTAGGTCAGTTGTATCAGTAAGTAGTCATTCTCCTCTAGTAGAGTCATCGCCTACGATCGCACACATTCCTTTGATTTTGGCCTACAGTCATGAAATTAAATAGAAATAGTGATTTTTGTCTTGATTCATTTAATTTCCGGAATATACCGATTTTCAAATATGAACTTTTAGCATCCACCCATAACAACCTGCCGGATTTTCGAAGATCAGATCATGGTCTTTGCCACAGGATCATTAGTCAAAAGAAGTCAAACGATTTAGACACTTTTCGACATTCATCTTTAACACGAAGCTATTTCTATCATAGCTGAAGAGCACAATGAATTGAAGATATATAATAATTGCTATTGTTACGACATTTCGATGATTTTACATTAACTACATTGTTGACTTGATTATTCAATCGTTCAATTGTCATGATGCCTCAAGCGTCTAACTAGGATGTTGTGTCAGCTGTTTGCACCGGTGTATGACGACTGACAAGATTGTTAGATAAATATTCCGATACTTCCTCACTATATTTGGATAACTATAATAAATATGAAAGATATCTTTTCACTCTTACATATTGCATGTATTTAGGCGTAGTTCAGAATGCAGATAAATGATAGTTCATATGCGATTTTTGGATAGCCATTTCGCTGGTGGTCGAGGGTAAATCTGAAATATCATTTCTCAGATATCTGGAATAGTCCGGGAGGTCGTTAATAATGGTTGAATAGATATGTGCTGATGAGGAACAGTGTCAAACATTTAAACTTCATAGCTCACGTATGTGAATTATGCTTCATTGAGTCAAGGGTACTGACTATCATAAGTATGGAATTTTAGGACATACGTATCCAGTCATTTCTATTTTGTGATGTCAGTTACCATCTACTAACACATTGTTGCCAACTTGAGGGAGTTTTCGACGACGATTAAGATAGGAAAAAAGGTTTGCTTAATACGAGTTCTTAGTAAAGATTATCAATAAGCATTTCTATTAACTTTATATATTATTTCTATTCAACTTTCCTATAATGTATTGAAGGTATGTTTAGCGCCCTAAAATTTTATTGTGATGATTTTTCTTCATTCATCTCTTTAAAGCAAATATATGAATACTTGGCCACTCGGTCTACATACATGAGTATTATAGATTTTGAATTCATAAATATCAAATGAGAATCGGAGGATCCTTGGTACAATAGTGAGCCTGGTGCGTCGTCCTCACTATACTATTGTACTAGTAACTTTAAGCTGTAGCACCAAGTACCGTTGTTATTATTATTGCTGCTAGCTTAAGAGTCGAAGTCCACACTCCTCAACGCAAGGAATGAAATTCATCTTCCAATCGATGGGTAAGTTTGTGCCCTGAGTTGGATCGTTGCAACTACTAAGGAGCATGAGAAAACGAGTTCTCCGCATGACAGTTGGAATGGACGTTTTATCTTCGAGTGTCATGAGACATTTCATACAATTTCAATCATTTCTCTAACAGGCAGACAGAGACAAGGAGCGGCAGCGAGAGGAAGAGGGGACGAGAGAGGGGAGGAGAGAGGATGGAGGAGCGAAGACGGAGGAGAGAGAAGGGGAGGAGATAGAGAGAGAGGGGAGGGCCGGAGATGTTGGTATCACAACTCCAGACCGAAGTGGATCGATTGGAAGGTAGAAATACGAAGCATGACAGTTCACAGATGTAGTTTAGGTGTTCTAAATCGTTATGCATGAAGTTCTATGGAGTTAATCTCCGACACTGCTCCTTTAACGTATACAGGTCGAGGAATTGTCCTCTCACTCGCTACATAAGGCGCGTTCAAGGGAATTTCAATATAATTTGATGTCAGGTCAGTTGCTGTCGCCGTGATGAAGGTTTTCCTTTCAGCACCTCTGTAGTTTGGTATTGTTGTTTCCTCATTTCACTCACTCGTAGGTGGAAATGCGGTCGGATTCGTCGGAGCGTGAGGCGTTGAAGCGGCAAACGGAGTTAGACAAGGCGGAAGGTGCGTGGTTACCTTTTCTTAATTTCACTAACTTAGCTGTGAATCTGAGTGTGAGCGACTTCCGTCGTTTGTAACAGTAATGTGAGGACGATAAGACCATTTCCGGTTAAATCTAAACCTCAGAGAAAAGTGAAGTTTTTAGAAGTTTTCCATAGAAATGAATTTTGGTTAATCATGAATAGTCTCCATCCATTATTTTTAGTTCATTTGAAGTTAGGATCAGTCTTTTAGATTGAAAAATGAAGAGCAATAAGCCTGCTTTCTTTCAGTATTTGGTTTATTTCTCTTTATGGCTCACATTTTCAAACTTTTGTGAATTCTATCTGATGAGGTAGAAATATCAAATTCTCCTTCATTTTACCTTCCCCCCCTATAATTTTACTGCTAACTTTCGTTCTATCTGCTGTTCATATTCCTCTGTCTGAAACTTCAGTGTTTTCGCTCTTCTCTGTTGCCTTTTTTGAACCTCTAAACATGAGCATTTGCTGCAGACCTGCTCCTGCAGGTTGGTCCTCTTTCCTTTTTGATTTAGAAAATGCTTCTTAAAATGACATTGAACGAACAAACGGTTGAACAGGATTCTTTTCCGATGTGTACTCGCATGTTAACGCGAGAATTACTCTTGATTGCGACAATTTCGATCGCAACTCGGCAGTCAGTGACGAAACCACAGTTCCAGAATCGTCTGTTTGCTTGAATTATGGGGACGATTGTCTCTTGAGTCAGTGCTTTTTTAAAAAAAAGTTTTCGTAACGGTCATTGCGTGATAATTTCGGATCATGCCATAAATGCATCGCTTAACATTCACTACAACGTGAAGTTATCATTGATGTTCTTTTGAGAACAAAAGACTCCGTGTCTTATTTTCATAATTTTTCTGCGATAACTTCGATTTCATCTTGAAATAATTTTCCCGAGCCGTGACATGATAACACATACTGCAAACACGCAGAAGCAATTTGTCTATTTCGAGCTCATATAACGATAGACGAGCACAACCATCCTTAACATCCTTAAACATAACTGCTCGCCTGCGGTGATATCAGGGTTTATGGAGTAAACGTACCATTGAGACAAGTTACGCACGAAGGAATATCATAAGCCTTCGAAAGAGCTAGCAGCCTACAAACCGCCAGTCAAGATAGTTTAATAACGAAAATGCATTCTAAGACCTTATTTCAATTCTTGCATTTTTCATGTTGAAGCTGAGGCATCTTACCACTGGAAGTCGCTCAAGCTCGATCCTTTTTTGTAGTGTCATTGCTCCGATTGAAGTGATTGTTGTATATTCTGATGTTAGTTGTAGCGTGTCCAAAGCTCCGATTGAAGTGATTGTTGTATATTCTGATGTTAGTTGTAGCGTGTCCAAAGTTTTCACATTGATATTTTCATATTAGTAGATATATTATATTGCATTTTTTCCGCTTGTGATTTGATATTTAAGACTATTTACGACCTCGTGCACATTGATCTTATTAAAGGTGCAGTTCGATCTATTTCATCAACTAATTTTATCTCCGACTCCGAGAATTTAAGTTTTCAGACACTATAACAATTTCCTGCATTCGCTGTTATCTCGTTAGTTTGCAAAATAGTTTGCCTGCAAATCAATGTCAATGATTGATAATGACGTCACACCTGTCAAATCACCCTTCCCTAACTCAGAAACAGAGCGCTGCGCACGAGGCTAGAGATTCGCTTAGATTTGCTAATACATGTAGTGTAGAGCCTGATTGCAGTCATAGATACAGGGATGTGAAGGAGATCACGGACTTCTGAAATTATGTCTCAGTCACTAGATGTAGCTGTCGGACAAAGAGCTGTGGGCGAGCGCCAGACACGTGCTTTCTCGCCCTAAAAATGCGAGACGCCTGCAGGCTCGCCTGCGCCTGCAGTCACAGAGCTAATAATGAGAGTTGATGACTAGGTAACGCGAGGTCGTAAAGCATGTTTACATCACTGCTCCGAAGAAAAGGCAACAAATAGTGCCGTCAACAGTTCTACAGTGATATGACAAAACCACTTAAGTCCAAATTTGTCGAAAATGAGTTTTGGTCGGAAACATGTTCGGAGACATCCAACGCATTAATTGAATGCACCCATGAATGCTATTTCGATTAAAAAAGTGGTAAAATTTGAAGCACAAATTTTTACTACCACTTAAGTCCACTGAATAATATGACAAAACCACTTAAGTCCATACAAATCTGAACTTCTATAGCAGATGCTATCCTATCCATTCACTTGCGAGTGGCAGGCCAGTCGTCGCTGGAGGCCGTCGGACCAGGCCAGTCGTCGCTGGAGGCCGTCGCAGCTGCTCAGTCGCCATGGACCAGTCAGCCCTTGTTAAAACATCCATTGCTCGCACCTTGCCAATGTCGCATGCAGTGCCATCAACAGTTTTCTGATGAAGAACGTGATACTATACGTGTGAATTATTGGGCCATGGGATATACAGAGCGGGCTTCATTCGTTCAAGGAATGGTTGATAGGGTTTTTCCTGTGAGATCACGCTGTCGTGCCGAATCAGTCAAATCTCGATGTGTCACATTCAAACAACATCTACTGAAGGAAGTCCATGGTGCCGGGGAATCGGAGAGAGAGCCTGTGTGTCGCACTATGTTTTTGCATACCCTTGGCTTCAAGGCCACCAACAACTGGCTGTATAAAAGCGCATTTGAAGAAGTTCCCCCTCGGCACTTTCTCCAACAAGATGGACAAGCGTGGTCGTCGTACACCAAAACATTCTTTTTCTGATGATCTTAAAGCTTCTGTTGTTGAACACATAGAATCTTTTAATCCTCAAGTTAGCCATTATCGGCGAGAAGACGCACCCAATCGCAGATATCTGTCGGTGGATCTGACTATTCAATGCATGCATAAGGACTTCTGTGAAAAGATCAGTAGCATAAGTTATTCCAGTTACCAAAAAGCAATTCACGATGCGAACATTTCATTTACGAAGTTGGGCAATGAATGTTGTGAAACTTGCTCATTTCTAGATCATGAGCACAGAGAGTACGAAGTTGACTGCGATCGATGCATGAAGCGTCGAGAGCACGAGGAGCGCTACCGCGCTGCTCGCATGGAGTACAGAGCCGACTCGGAAAATCGTGTTCCCGGCCAGGTCTCCGTAGCAACGGATATGATGAAGGTGTTCCTTATCCCCAAGATGCCTTTTAAGATCGCTTTCTTCACACCTAGGATAGTCTCCTTCAATCAAACCTTCAGTCCATTGCTCAGTTCTTCGTCAAAAGGAATCAATTTCACATGGAATGAGTCTGCTGCTGGGCGATCAGCTGATGATGTTATCAGTACATTCGTAAATTTCATCATGTCGAACCGCGATGCAGTTACAATCCTCATTTGGGCTGACAACTGCGCAACACAAAATAAGAATTTGAAGTTGTATTCTGTTTTGCTCAACTTGGTGCACAACTCAGGCATCGCGTGCAATCAAATCATCATCAAATACTTCGTCAAGGGTCACAGTTTCATGGCGGCGGATGTGGAACACGCCTCGGCTGGGAGGAATCTCAGGAAACAGGACTATGTTTATGATCAGACCGACTTCGAGAAGTGTGTGGAGACAAATCGCTGTTCAGTTGTATCCATGGTGCCAACTAATTTCTACACATTCGAAGAGGAAATCTCTCAACACCAGTTACGAATGATGGGCGAGGAGCGGCCATTACCTAAAGGACGTGGTTTCAGCGAAGTTTGTTAGAGGTGAATCGACTATATACCTGCAACAACGATTTGGTGAGGACTACAAATCATTCAGCGGTCTTCTGAAGAACAATATTCAACTGGGGCATACTTTTCAGAACCGAAGGCAGGCGCGCGGAGTTAACTCTTCGAAGCATGAGAAAATCATCAAGTCCTTGGTGCCTTTGATGCCGGATCATAGGCGTGATTATTGGCTACAAAATGCCACAGTCGTCGTCCTCGTCTGACTTACTTACCAATTATTGACCTTGCTGAATGCATGATAGCCTTTTTGATAAAACAGTTGTTTTAAAATCAAATCTAGCTCATGTACTAGCTAAATCTAGCTAATTTTCTATTTAGTGTGTACTTAAGTGGTTTTGTCATATTGCGGTCTTCTGTCCTATTATAGGCCTACACAATATGCATGTCATATAGGAGATCGAATTTCACATTTGAGGTAATCATCATTTAGGCTTGTTTCGTATAATTGGAATGTTTCACGTATCTGGAAGTGTGAACACACTTGAGAAATTGGGCTTTTTGGACATAAGTGGTTTTGTCATATCTGGGATACTTGGGAATTCTATGCCACATATAAACAAACTATGAGCCCAGACTTTGACTAATATTCATCTTTATGCAACTCATAACAATTTGAATGAGAACTAACAGGTAAATGGAGTTAAGTGGCTTTGTCGTATTTTTCTTGTCGACATACATGGGTCAATAATTTGACAAAACCACTTAGTGGTTGTAGCGCTGACCGATCGACATATTTGAATATATGAACACTTCACAGAAACTTTTATAGGTATATAGTGTCATTTCGTAAAAAAAGTAGTTTATATATATTGATATTCTTCGAGTTATAACACCAAACGCGTTTTTCTCTCTCCTGAAAATTTACGTTTTTGGACTTAAGTGGTTTTGTCATATCACTGTAGAGTTTGGCGATAGAAAGCTAAAAAGGATTACAGGGAGGGATAATCATTTAGATGTTGTCTTTCGGCCCTTGACACAAGTGACCCATTTGTCTAGTGAATAAGTGTGTATTGTAATATTTTAATGAGAATTATCGAAAACATACCATTTGATCAGAATATGCTTCAATATTTCAGTCTAATCAATACAATGAGTTGAAAGTCATCAATATCTGCAAAATCCAAAGAAGGCACAATTTAAAGCAGTGGAGTTGCAAAATATTACACTAATATGCTTACGATGATTCATTTATCAGTAAGCATATTTCAACAAAGATGAGATACAATTCAGTACCATTGTAGCATACAAAATGCATAGGCCAATGTAGTTTTCGACTTTCTTCAAGATTTATAATGCTGAAGAAAAATTGCCAATCTAGCCAAATGCGATTCTTAGTCACATTCTATTGTATGACTATAAAAATCTGTTCCCAAGCTATACATGGATATGAATTTTTAGTTTCGAGCTCACCCCAAATTATGAAATTATAATGGAAATCCCACTGGGTTTTATCAGAATCACATAAAACAGCCTTCAGTGTACCTCTTTCACAGAGCGGTCTCACCGAATGAATAGCAATAGAACAATATTGGCTTCGAATTCGCTCGAATTAAGTACGAGGAATTATCTCATCTCGATGATATCGCTTTTCTGTAAACAATCGAACCCACTTAATGTCTCCATAGTGGGAAAAACAGTGATAACAAGCACTGATGAACCAAAACATGTGATTATGACTTAATTTAATGGGACTCTTTTAATAGAAGGCTATAATTGATTTTAAACAGCATTGATTGTCGAGTGAGCCGAACTGGTAAAATCATCATGTGCAAAATCGGATATGGCCTACATGCATTAATTCATTGCAAATTTTCAGACGGCCTTATCAGGCAAAAACAGGTGTATAAATAAACAATTTATACATATCTATCTAAAAAAGTTTGCGAGTTATAATCAAAGTTCAAAATATTGTTGTCTTCCGTGCATCAATGTCTGCTATCTATTTTTGAATATGTGTAGATTCTATGTTATATATTCTATGGTTGGTTATCTAGAGATTCTACGTTCAACTAAAGCAATGAATAGAAGAGACGAATGCACAGAATATTGATCACTCATTTTTTACTTAGCTTGTATATATCGATGTCTTCATTTTTGTACACGTTACTGAGGCCATCTTGCGGTGAAAATCTGCAATAAATTAGTACCAGTATCCGTTCATGTGGAAATGAAATTTTTCAACACATTTAATCTAATATAAGCGATTTGTCGGTGTAAAAATATGTACAAGTTTTCTTGAGTATAAAAGCATAATTATAGCAATTAGAAATAATGTTTAGTAAGTTGAAAAAGTGCTTGTGATGAAGTTCACTCTCGCATTGAATTGCTGAAATATCAATTATTATTTGAATTACTTCGCTTTGAACCGTCCTTTCTGGCGCATATATGAACCAAAAACGTTTTCGAACTTCGTGAATGCTACCCAATATTTTATCTAGCTTATCTGGATCAACTTACATCATTTGTCGAAACTTGGGAATTCATCAACTCAAATTGAGAGCAAGTCAAATGCTCCGAACCAGTACTAAATGATAAAGACAGAAGTCTTTTTGAAAACTATCAATATCACTTTAAGAAAAATGAATTTATTATGGAAAGAATCATGTTTCGGTGTTAAAAAGAATGATCAAAAGTACAATATTTTTCGGTCGGCATCCACAGACCATCTTCAGATTAAAATACACTCTTCCTTTTCTAATGAAGCATTAGCTGTCACTGGTGTACATCAAGCTTGCTTTCTATACAAAAGCTGTCAGCAATTAAAGTTTGTAAAACAGGGTGGTCGTAATAATCATTCTCATTGTTCCGTGTGACCATAGCAAGAGTCAACTTGAATTTTGAATTAAGTTTAAACTTCAGTTTTCCACTGTTAATTCCATATAACCCAATGAAGTTAATATGATTCGATTGGTTATTTTAAAACACCGTATCGGTCCTCTAGGAATCTGTGCAGTAGTATGTTGTGTGGTAATAACTTGCACTATGTTTTCTTGATACTCCATTAAGAGTTTTCCAAAGCCATTAAAGTGGTTTTAAGCGGTAACTCTGAACCCCCTTTATTCTAGTGAAGTGCTCTATACGAGCGCAAATATTTGCTTGTATATCAGTTAAATATTGCTAAGCAAGAAAAAAAGTATTAACAGCGCTCAAGATTTGAGGCTATTATAAATATATTTGACATTCTCCCTCATTATCATTACGTTATCACGTGGTCGTTTATCTTCGTCAGAAACATTGAAGATGTCAGTCAATACTGTGTAGACGGTAGAACAGCGACATTTCGGATGGCGGTACAGACCTTCAAAGCCACCACGATATTTGATGGACAAATGTCACCCTAGGAAGGGTCACAGCTCTCGTGACGTCAGATCGAGTGATCTGAGAACATGCGAAGTGCCCCGAACACGCACTCGCCTGGGTGACTGAGCTTTCGCCATTGCTGGAGCACGACTGCTAAACAGCCTCCCTATATATCTCCGGTACAAAAACTTGACACTCCAGCTTTCGTCGGTTGTTGAATCCTATCTGTTCGAACAGAGCGCCTTGTAACATTGTATTGTGCGCTATACAAGTACTGTTATAAATAAATTAATAGATATTATCTAAGAAAATTTAAGAAAGGAATGAATTGTAATAGCATTGTAAAGCTAAGGAAGCAAACACGCGTGGATCGTAAGCGTATTCAACGTAGTATTATCGTACAAAGCGCATTATCATCGTAGTCCATGATGGATTTCAAAGATTTTATACATTTACTTCCTGCAAACGAGCCTTCGTAGCCGGGAACCATTAGATGAACTCCTTTTTTTAGTATGGTCCCACCCTTTTCTACATGTTACTATGAATATTTTGATGAAATTGATTAATTTGACCTTCGTTTCAGAACAACTGGAGAAAGAACACAACAAGTATAAACGACTGAAGGCGGAAATGGACGAACTAATGTCAGAATTCCAGGCCATGACCGCCTAGACCTATTTAAATTGAACGGAGTAACTAGGACTTCTTCTTTCACGACCTTATAATTCTTATCTTGCGTCGGACTGGACTTTATCATGCGTGAATCGAAACATAGTACAAGTATGAGCGACATTCTGGTATTAGCACTTAATGGATGATAAATTGTTTCACTTTCTCACTCTCCTCCGCGCTTTCTTACTTTCTGGACTCAATTTGCTTTTCGTTGCACTACTCGCGCCAGTTGATATAATTGGATCAGTGAGCGAGCGCGTTTTCGACAATGGACGCTGCAAAAATCCTGTCTGACGCAAAAAGAAATGGCGTATCATCGTTTTTCTGTTATCAGCAAGAGAATGGACTGTCTCTGAGCTGCTGTCTATGTAAGAAGGAGCGAAGCCTTCAGTTGATCAGTTTCGGACTTGAGAAACGAGTCCTGGTGCTGAAGAAATTGATTTTTTGATTCTCCTTAGTTCGATCTTCACTGTACAAATGCTATTTTTTGATTAGTGATTGATCACTGATTCTCACTCTCTATTTGATTTTAACCGAGTCCTTTATGTAGGAATATTACAGTGGATAGGAGATTGATTTTCAAATTGATGCGATGCTGATGGCGTTAAAGAGATGAATGTGGAATGTTGTCGATGTTAACCGATCATTTGTAAATACAGCGCCTCCAAAATGGCCCGTCGAGGGCGACAACATATATCTTAACCTGTGGTATTGAGTCCTAAGGACATGCCTTCCCTATATTGTTATTTTAATGTGAGATGAGAGGAGCAGTGTCTAAGTCATGTTGAATTTGTTTTGCTCTTTATCATTGCATATTGACTGGACAAGAAATCAAGTTCCCCGTGTTCTTGTATGCGATATGACAACTGCATGTCAAGTTTTTTTGCATGCTTGTTGCCCGGTTTTAACTGTTTTGTATTTCAAGCGTAGCGACACCGCGCTTGGTCAATACAAATGAAATGAGATGAATCTTTGGCCATGAATTTGTAGATATTATGTGTTACCTCTTGTAGCGCTTTACATCATTATTCGCAATACATTGAAGTTAAACTGACTTGTTTTTTTTGTTGCGTTTTTGCATGGGTTTTTACTGTTTTCAGAAGAGTTGGAGAATGAGACTCAACGCATGAAATTTCTACGCGAAGAATTGGATGTTTATTATCAGGAAATACAGTCGATGTAGCATTGAAGGTATTACACTGTAGCGGGTCTATATCTCTCTGTACTCTATAAATTCGAATATCAAGCACCTTTTCACTACACCAGTGTATTTCACTTCAAATTCACCGCCGAGTATAACTGAACTATATCTCTTGCTCGTAACGCTGTGTGTATCAGATATTTGCCGCAAGGTGTAGTGCTGTCGCTAAGCGGCTGTTTCACAGATGATCGAGGAATAGCAGATCAGTAGCTGAAGGAGACAAGTCGGCGCAAATGTCATCGATCCAAACTGCATGTATACCACCGATGTCGAATGTATTAGAACTCGCGGTCAGGCGTAGCTGAAGAGGGAAAAGGGGAACATAGTTTAGATCAGGCTGTGTCTGCGCGACAGTGAAGGAACGCGTGTCGTGAAGGCATTATAGATGTAGAAACTAATCTGAAATTGCTTCCAGACTTCATGATGAAATGGAAGCGTTTGACCTATTATTAATTTGGTATCAATTAGCAGAGGGTAGCCCTATGCGATAAACTTTGAATTAGATTGATAAGGTATACAGTAGGAGACGGATAATTTTTACAGAAATCAATAAGTTGCATGCGGTGTGGTATGATAGCCTATATGCGTCTGAAATGAATGAGCTCACGAGTCACGACATTTAGAGGATTCTTTTCTGTTCACAGACGAATACACCAAGGAGAAAGAAAAGTACAAGGCAATCAGCGAAGAATTGGACCTTACTTTTGCGGAGCTTACTGGATATTAATTTGCTCCATGTTACAATTGTATCAGTCAGTGACGAGATGTTGCTATACCAAATTTATTCATGAAGCTGTGGATGACCGTCTGCTCATATATCATAATCCCATCGACTACATTCTCCTGAGCTTCCTCTTGTACATGCCACCTTTCTCGACCTGCGGAATTAGCGTTTTGAAGCCGGAGGACAATGTAGAGGTTCACATAATGACTGACAGAGTTTTAAGCTAAATAAAAGCTTGGTTTTCGTTGAAAGTAAATGATTCAGGAGGTTCTCACCGTCCTCAAACAGATATCCTGCAGAATACACGCGAATTTCAAAACCGCGTATATATATTTGTATATTTGATTTTCGCATGCAGTTTATCATTTTCGATATCAGATGGTTTATCTGTAATACAGCTGACTTCAATGAATATTGTTATGATGTGACAACCCCTTAGTAATATGATAATGTCGAACTTGAATATGTTTTGTAAAATAAATAGCTGATCCCTGCTACATAAGTGTTTTCATTTAAAAAATTTCAGTCCCGAAAATGATCAAAGAACTAAATGATACTACTTAAAAAAACAGTAGAAGTCTAATATAATTCAAATTTAATTAGAGAAAAGTATTTCTACATTCCTATAACTTGAATTACAGAATTATTGCCATTTACAACACTATTGCTGTAAATGACAACAATTAGCCTACCGGTAATGATTACCTCTAATTGTTACCCAAACATCATTGTTAATAATTACCAGTAATTTTTGAAGCCTCGATTTTCGGAATTTATCGTTCCATTACAGATTTTCCACAAATTCATAAGTGCTCTGGCTATTTAGTTTCGTTTAATATTGTCTGTAATTTGACAATACTGCCAGTGGCGTCTTCTCCGTACCTGCGAGGCCTTCGGCGCATCCTAAATAATAATTTACCAACATTTATAAAAATGAAAAGTGTCATCATTCATTATATTTCATTTAAATTCGATAGCTTCTCGCGGTAGCTGTCCGTCTCAAAATCAGACGCTCAACCTCATAGTGAACAGTTTCCAATCACAGCTGTTTTCTACTATATAACGATTAGACACACATGCTAGTCGTGTGTTCAGACGGAGCGAAAGAGAATTGTGTGCGTGTGAGGCAGCAAGCGCACGCTCCCGCACTAATAGGCCTATTGGCTTTTCCGATGGACTTGATGCTTTGCCTTCTCCAATTTTTACAATGAAATTCTCCGTTATTCTTGATCGAGGCTCGGTACTTAAATATAGAAAGGGAAGCGTAATCCAATTGTTCCGGTCCTTCGTTTCTCGTCGGAGAGGTCAGTACGTCAACAATAGCAGCTGACTGACGTTCAGATAAGACGTGATCAGATGATGAGCGTTCGCCAATGAATGCAGAGTAGGCCTAATGCATCTGACTCGAACACACAGATTCCGTAGAATTCCATGATTTGTTTTTGCGTGATTGATGTGACGCTATGTTTAGTACTGTAGATGAGCTCATTGACGCCTTTCGTCCGAAAGGAATATACTGAAAAGATGACAGTCGTCAAGCAAGGTAGGCCAACACCTGATTTAAAAATTTGAAAGTACTCACAGAGAAAGAAATAAGAAATACACAAGACATTTTAATGCATCAAAGTTCAAACACATGAGTGGCTGACCAGCCGTGAGAAACGCAAGAAACTGTTTCCCTTCCTCCTTTTTTCTCGAGAAAATGTGGTCTGGACAGAGAGGGTATATAGTAATCTCAGCTCCTTGAGTAAGGCGGTTAGGCGACATGAGCAATCAACTTCTCATGTGCACATTCACTTGGCATCAAAAAATATTCGGGAAATTGTTATTAAAAATTCATCTTTTATGAAAATTAATGTTATAACATAAAAGAGTCTGGTATAGAAATAGTATTCCAATGCCGAGCGAAGGCTTATGGTCTGGGAGCACGCGACGCCACTGCATACTGCATAAGCCTATTTGAAATCGTCTTACTAAATCCTAATAAAATTTTAAAATGTCTGGCATTAATTAAAAAAATTGTTGGGCCCATATCGACACCTAATATATTTACATGTATAGTTCATTCTGCAGTGAAACATTTGCATAATATTTTATCAAATAGTAATCAAAAATTTCGTCAGGGAGTTTACAAGTCATGATGGAACAGCAGAAGTAAGATCGGTAAAGTAATTGATCACTAACGTTGACATAATACAAAACAATTTTGTCTCTTATCAATTAATGAAAATCTAAAAGTATTTGATTCTAATCATCTTCTCTCAATTCTAGGACTGCAGACTCCCAATTAATTATCACATGTCGCTGTCTAGAGAAATGATTACTCCGGATTTCTGTTCCACAGCGGTATGACGCGTGCTCCTCATAACACGTTCCATAAAACATACCTAAAATCACACTTAGAAATTGCAATAAAATCGAAGTGATTTAAACGAACAATCAATGACGTTTTATGTTTGACCTCATGTGGAGATCATCTAAAATAAAGCAAGGCACTAAGAGACAACTCAGTGAAATTCTGACTACATATTTAACTTCTCATCTTCTCTTGAATCTCTTCGTGTCTCTGTCAACTACACGAGAGAAATGTCCAGTTCGTGTTTCAATGCCAGAGTGGTCTGAAGCGTGCTGCACGTGTGCTACACATGTGCTCACACATGGCTCATACAAGAAAAAGGGAAGATTTGTGTGACACCGTGCACAGAAAGCAGTGCCGATAAGTTAGTTATTGCACCGGAAGCCAGTCTCGCGCTACCCACTCGACTGTTGCTCCCAGTGCAATAACTATTACTTATACTGAAAACTCTGAAACATCTGTGCGAAACAGGGATACGTAACACTTCAAAAGAAGTTTAAATCAAATCTACAATTGATCAAATCAGCGAATTGGAATTGGATTTAGGATATATGAATGGTTGCAATGTTTTACTATATAAGTATTGTTCAAGTGTTTGAAAGAATTAAGCATTGCTTATGCATAAGCGGTGTCCATTATCTTTATTTGGCCTAACCATATTTTGATAAAATTCTCCTTCCTTATTAACATGAAATTGAGAAGGAAGTTGTCCTTGGCCATATCAACCTGATGGTGGAAGCGTGACACTGCATAGATTACCTATATCGATGTGACTGAATTTTTGGCTAGGGGGAATTTCAAAATAGTCTCTGAAATCGATTGTGCATGTTTTGCGGCTATGAAATTAATTGATTTCTTCAAAATATCACTGTCAAAAATTCTTTGTCGTTAAGCCGACCACCGAATAGCACAATCTCCAAAAGAAATCCATTAGCTAAACTGTAATCATTTTGATTGTAAAAATATTTCATTGTGCCTATGCATGTACATAATTGCAAGATTATTTTGAATCCACTTCAATCAATATAACAATTGATGAATAAATTGCAATGTATAAACAAACTGTGTGGGCCCATTTTTCGATGAGGAATTGTATTTCGATGATTTAGGCAAGAATTTAATAACTAGCTACTTTTTAATGTTTTGTATCGCGTGCTCAAGTCAATCTCTTCTCATTTACGAACAGTGTTGTAGGATGAAGGCGTGTTTTCAGCTGTAACCACAAAAGTGGTACAATTTCTGGTTCATTGTGAAGCGCCATTAATCACAGACAAGCTCAATGATGTTTTATGATAAAATGAATTTATCACCATTATAGATGCAGTTTGATCGTATTTTTTTACTGCATCACTTCAAGAAATAAGTATGTTTTCGTGAGCGTTTGAAACAGGTCTTGCATCAATAAGACTGCATCACTTCAAGAAATAAGTATGTTTTCGTGAGCGTTTGAAACAGGTCTTGCATCAATAAGACGCTTTAGACTTTACACAATGTTTTTAACATAATCATAATGATCATTCTAGTAGGTAGCCCACACTTCACCAGAAGAACTTTTGATAAATATCATTTCTATCGATGGTCTACGTTGAGGTGGAAGAAGCAAATTACAATAAAAATAAGGCTGACGTTTCCTTAATTGCAACCGCAGTCAACTTCGCTGAGTATCAAATTCAGTAAGCCTATTAGGGCTGGATATCCATGGGCAAAACGTTTGCAAGAAACGGAATTGGATTGGTGGAAAGAAAAGTCTTGCTTCCTAACCATTGAAAGAATAAATCTTGTCAAAGCTTATTATAATTCGTATTGGTAATAGTGTAGAAAATAAAAATAATGATAGGTCTAGCATGATAAAGGAATGTGCTCTAACATACGTTATTCTGAAATGTACAGGGTGGGCCAGAAGTCCCCTGCACTTTTTAAAATGTGAATTATTCCTTAACTTATATAGTAAAAATCGGTGTAGAAATGCTTAAGTTTGATTAACATATGTATAGGAGGTCAAATACATGTGATGAGAGCATTTTAGGCATACTTTCCATCTGATAATCTCATTAATTAACCTCATTATCGTTTAGTGTAATGTGTAATCAATAAAGATCCAATCTTCTCTTCTCTTCTCTTCATAGAGATCCGATCTTCTGATCTTCTGTTCCTTTCAGTTTTTAAAGAAACTAATTGTTCGATATCTCTACTTCCTAATTTGAAAATTCCGTTTCAAAGAATTTGATTATCCGATATCTCAACCTGGAAATTTGACAATGATTGGTTTGATTTCATGTCATCATTAATCGCTTAATTTCAAAGAGATTTGAATTTTTATCGCACTGCATTGTGATTATTGAATAAATATCATTTTGAAGTAAACTGGAGTTCGCTCTGTTGAATCCTATGATGACTGACTCGTCACCTTACAGTATACCTTTTCGTATTCAAGCAGCGGCATGGTTATACGAATCCGATCGTTCAAATAAAGCAATGCGGGAAGTAAAGGACAAGTTACGAAGGTCTTATGACGTGGAACCCCCGAGAGGAGAACAGATTCGAAAATGGATGGATAAACTTTTTGAAACAGGAAGTATTAATGACAGTGCAAGAATTGGTCGTCCCAGCGAGCGAGGTGATTATGCTACAAATGTCGAGGCCTCGGTGGAAGCCAACCCTACGCTAAGTTCCAGAAGACGGTCTGAAGAATTGAATATATCCCAGAACAACGCTTCGAAGAATATTAAAGTCCGATTTGAATTACAGACCTTTCAAATCCGTGAAGGTTCAGTATCTTTCGGATGATGATCGTGATCTCAGAGTCAAATGTTGTCGCGACATTCTAGTCAGATATCCGATTGGCCGCAGGAGGAACCTGCTCTTTTTTTCTGATGAATGTGCATTTTACGGTGACGGGCGTAATGTCAACTCGGTTTTCTGGAGCAAAGCAAATCCTTTCTTTTGGGAACAAGTTCATCAGCATCCTCCAAGTGTTATGGTATGGGCGGCAATGAGTAGTGATCACTTAATTGGACCATTTTTCATGGAAGGAGCAATAACTTCTGCACGCTATATTGAATTGTTACGAACGCATTTCATACCAGAATTGCAGAGACTTGGACTCTTGTATTCCGCTAATTTCCAACAAGACGGTGCCCCTTCCCATACCGCCCATGAGGGACTATCTCAATACCGTTTTCCCAGACAGATGGGTTGGTAAGTTCGGTCCGATTGCCTGGCCTGCACGCAGTCCCGACCTGTCTTCCTGTGACAACGCTTTATGGGGAATATTGAAGCGACAGGTTATTTCAATGAAATGTGAATGTGTTGATGATTTGAAATGTATCATAAAGAACTTGTTTGAAAGTTTTGATAAAGAGACTCTGAAAAGAATTCATGACCGTACTTTCCGTCGAATGCAGTTGTGCATAGATCACCAAGGTAACCAAGTTGACCCTTTTGATAAATAAGAAAATCCTTTTTTTGAAATACTTACTGTTTTTGTGTTTATTTTCGGAAATTTAGAAGATAAATGGGGCGTATATACATAATTATAAATGTGTATAATCTAGTCATAAAGCAACTCTTAACTTTAATTTAGATGATAATTTCAATAACAAATTGATTTATGAGCCGTTAGAGACACTCATTAAGTATAACTTGATGTCTTTTCCATTTTCAAAAAGTGCAGGGGACTTCTGGCCCACCCTGTATATGTTGCGATAATTGAAGCTGTTGTATTTCAAATTGCCACAAATTATTTACTGACTTCGGAGAATAGAGCCATCCTACGGTATTAAGTCATTTCAATGGATGATTCTGTAAATTGCAGTCGGTATAGATTGATTCAACATGCACTAATGTAAGACTACTGAAATAGGCATAGGCATATTGCTTTTCTGATTCAGTTGGAATTGGGATTTACATATAGCGGATTTACCTGGCTATTTCATATCACTCCATAATTAAGAAGACTTTATATTTCTGAATTTTGTCTAACTTAAATGACCGCTCGTGTCATGATGTATACCGTGAAGAAGATTTGAATAAAAAGACGGAATTGTTCTATTGTAAATTTCTTGAATGCTTGTCTTCCATCCAAAGTTGTGACAGTCACTTCACGCGATAAACTATGGATGACTCCGTATTTGAAGAACATGATCAACGAGAGATGGCAAGCTTGTCGCAATGAGAACTCTCAGTTGTGCGACTACTGCAAAGAAAAGTGTAAAGCAGAAATAGTAAATTGTAAGAAGAGATGGGTCAATGAAATCAAGACGTAAAGTTTGGAATGTTGTAAATGACATCAAAGGAAAACAATAAACGATCTTCTGATAAGTATAATTTCCGATTTTCAAAGTGAGAAACTTTTGCAGCTTCCTTTTCATCAAATGATGTTTTGTTAGAACTTGATGATGACGACTGGTGTTCTTTGTCAAATCCACAAGATGCTTTTGACTTTCTATAGCTCCTGGGTCAGATGGTAGGCCTATACCTCATTTTTCCTCTAAAGTCCCTAAAGGCTCCTGTTATATCAGAGCCATTATATCATTTGATTAATTGTTCTATCGTTCAACGTGAAGTGCCACCATCTTTTAAAAGTTGTAATATCTCATCTGTCCCAAAATTGACCCCAGCTTCTATTGAGCAATTGCGTCCAATTACATTGCTATGTAGCCCTAGACCAGCCAAATTCTTAGAGTCTCATGTGTTGAATCATGAGATGTATAAAGAATTACGCTTTATCCGAGATTGTCCTAATTTTCAATTTGCTTACAATGGAGGTTCTGAAACTGCTGCTTGTTGTCTCATTAATGCACAATGGCATCACTGAAATTTTAGATCGTTCTGATACCGAAGGCTGTAAATTGCAACTATGATTTTTCAAAAGCGTTCGATAGTAGGCCTATCTGTCTTAGAATTCTGATCGAAACGTTTTGCAATTCGAATTATCCGCGTACGTGGGTATGTATTAAATGGCTTTTTTTCTACCTAAGCTATCGTCAGCAGTGTGTTTAATTGGGCAACGCATTGAGTCATCCTATCAAAGTATCCAGCGGTGCGGCGCAAGGCTCTCTTCTAGGTCCTTTTGTAGGGACTTGAACCCTTTCTCAAGCAAGACCATTATTTATACGCTGTCGATATTTGTGAAGTTTGTCTTATTTCTAAAATGACTGTTTGTGAATCCATTGAGCTACTGCTATCTGAGTTGCATCATATTAAGAAGTGGTCTTTGTCTAATAATTTGAAATTGAAAAGGAGCTGAAGATCTTCGGTGTCACTTGGAGTGATTGTCTGACATGGGTTGACCATTTCTGCTGTATATTTTCAATTTTTGCTCTAGAAGATTGTACATGTTAAAGATTCTTCGAAGTATACTCAACCATGACGATCTATGGTTTGTGTTTTTAATTGTAGTCCAGTGTGTTCTTATGTATTGCTCATGTTTACTTGGCATGTTGGACCTCGAATCTTTAAAAATTATTGACCGATTGTTCAAGCGAGCTCGCAAAGTCCATTTCATTGTCAGTCCAGAAACTTTTCCTCTAATTTTCATGAGAACTGTTGCTTGCTTTTAATAAAGCTTTATTTTGTGAGTGTCAAACGGAAAATAACTCCTTATTTTCAATTGCTGTACCACGTTTTGATAGTAAGAGGCTCAAAAACATTTTGAAGGATGTTCTTAAAGTGTCTAGTTTCCTTGCTTTTCCATTATCTCTACACTTCATGATTAATAGTCTGGAGTCTAAGAAATTTAAAGATTGTGAGACGCAAGCAGTTAGAAATTTTGACAGAAGTGTGCATGTTCTATGTTTTCGCTCCATTTTATCACTACATTTGGGCTGACCGCTTTCTTTCCACAACATCGATAATTTCTTCCACTTTACTGTGATCAATTTTCTAGGAGCGATAAAGTCCATACATTTCCTTTGGTGTCAGTTATCTATCTTCTCACTTATTTATGTGTAATTTTATATGTATTATGGTTTTCATCACTCCCAGAACTTCATCCTTCCTTACTTCATGTTTAAAAATTTGCTTTGTGCTGCTTTCTCGATTATATGTGCTCTTCGTTACTTTGCATATACTCATTGGTTGATATTCGCGATTTGCATCAATCAGAATACTTTCAATATTTCGTCCGTTTTTTGGTATATTTCATTATACACGGGGAATGGGATAGTAGCTTATTATTCACGGAGCCTAGCACAATTAAAATCTGGCAATCATAGCATAATTTGCGTGTTTTAATTATAAATGTGGAGGTGATTTACATAGGATTTATTGTAACATTAATACTTTTTAACATAGGGATTTTTCATACCTTTTCATAGAACTTACACTTCAAGATTGATCGCTTTAATTACTATAAGAGCAGCACGCGGAATAAATTAATTGTCTGAAGTATAAGAAATTAAAGGATTAAGGCAGCTGCCAGTTCCATGTTTTTGTTGTACTTCATTGCTGCATCAGGGATGACCGCTTCTGTGACAACAATAACTTATACCACTTCACTATGTGATCAATTTTGGAGGAGTGAGAAAGTCTCCCACGTTTCCTATGGTGTTAATTACTTTTTCACCTATTCATGTGCAATTGTATCTGAAGTATATTTTTCATCACTCTGAGAACTTTCTTTAAAATTCTCCCGCACGAATTAAGATTCTTGAAATCTTTACATGTTTTTGTGCTGATTACAATTGAAACATCTGAAACAACTTTATCCCGACTATAGAGAGCAAACTAAAAGAAATCACATTAATTACCACAAAATCGTAAGCACCCGATCCATGTTTTGTTTACTGTGTTTGTGTGACATGACCAAGACTTGACTTCATACATTTGTATTCTCACCCGCAAACAGACTTCACTTTCAACTTGTGTTGATGATGTAAACACCGCGATTCATTCCATTCCTACACAATGGCACTCACACATAGCATACAGCCATGATTTGGAGGAGTAGAATGAGCAACCAAAAAAAGTTCGCTGTGCGATAACCAATCCACTAGTTGGTTGTCGCACGGGAGCTCTTGTTATCGTTCGCTGTGCGATAAATGCTTGTTGGAGCATATCTGTCAATTTCTTTTTTAATTAAGCTATTGTAATCTTGCGATTATCGAAGTTTTTCTGTACAGAACATCAATGATATTATATACTAAACATTTGTATAATTATGCAAATATTTGCTAACTTATGGAGACAGAATTAATCAAACGCAGTCGGTTTTTGATGAATTTCAGTATCTGAGCAAGAATTATTTGATCCAAGACATTGAAATCAAATTACTGTAATTGTAAGTTCAAGTAAGCGTATCGAAAAAATTGAACATACAAAATTTGCAAAAGAACTATCGATTATTTTCGAACTATCCCCCTTTGTCTCAACTCACACCACTAGCACGGTATACCGCAGATGTTGAATGATGACAATACGGATCATAGCGATCTCGGACAAAGTGCACATAAAACTCTTATGAAATAGCAGAAACGGTTCCATTTTTAATAGTTTTGTCATTTTCAAAACTAGGAAAACAATTGACTCTCAAAAATCAACGATTATTTCGATTGATTCTCACAAGTGACCGGTAATTTTTGAAAAAAAATTCCCTGTAAATTTACAACACTGACTTAAATAGGATCAGCCAGAGCCAGGGTACAACGGTCCGATATGGCATGCAAAGTTTGGCGCAAATTTATATCGTCGAATATAATTTGAAATATTTTTGATATAATTAAAATATATTTCAGTTGGATAGCCGTTATGCTGTATTGGAAATTCGAGAAGGCTTACGTTTTAATTCCATGAATACATGCATGTGAAATGCACATACATGCGTGCATGCATGTATTTAGAAAAACTTGAACATGATTTTTTCAAAGAAAAGAGATGGGGCCAAACCTGTTGCCTCCTTCTGGCATAATTTATATAGCAGAATGCGGCCTTGAATAAAAATGAGCGATGCTTGGCAGTCTCGGACATTGCATACCGGACGGTATTTCAAGCACTGCATCATCAGGGCTGCCACTTATCAAAAATAAAAACCGGAAAGTCAAATCGGAATGGCAAAAAAATTACGATCATTCGATATCCCACAATCCGATTAGTTTTGAAAGCGTACAAGCAGAAGTTGGGTCTGTTGCCAATGAATCCTCAGTCAGCAAGTAAATAAATGGCATAATATTGCACTGATGCTTTTTCAATCATCAGTTTTTACCAGGTGCGCTAGAATGCATGACTCGAAAAAGAACTGCTTTTGAAGGCTAGATAGAATGTATTACTGAGACTCCTCCCCTCCCATAACGAAAAAACCAGAACGAATAATCAGCATAACTGTTTCAAAAATAAACTTCTTCATTTCGTTCAAAAATTTTACATTCAAAATTAAAAGGCATTATTCTCGTGCAGCTGTCATTTTTTATTAATTATGCCAAGACGTCACACGATACAAGATCTCGTCTTTATTGTGAAGATTTTTCATGAAACCACTGGGAATTGATGTTCAGCTGTTCAATGTTTGGAAGACTGCTTCTGCGGAGCGGTCTGATCACAAGAAATACCTTAACACAAAATCCATGGATCAATTAACGCAATCTAAAAGCTTGTGCTGGTATTTCCTTATGAAGCGCAATTGAGCCATTTTTCTTTCGAGAAACTGACAATGAATGGTAAAAGCTTCCTTTCCATGCTGTATAAAGTGATGCCGAATGTCAGTGAGGATAGGAGCATCTTCATGCAGGATGGAGTGGCAGCGCACTACTACCGACCGATCGTAAATTATTTAAAACATTTTCCTAAATCATGGATTGACCGTCATGACAGCCTATAGAATGGCTTCCGATATCACCACATTCAATGCCTTGGGACATTTTTTTCGCTTGAGCACGTTAAGGAAATAGTGCATTGGAGTCATGTCAATCAGTTCATCCTATGCATTTGGATGAACTGGAAAGCAAAATTTGCACCGTTTTTCACCACATTGACGAGCGATTGTGTAGAGACATGGTCTTGCGCTGCTGACCGAAGAATTAGATTGTGTTCGGGCAGATGGTGAGCAAGTAGTAAATAAACTGTCATAGAGGTACTAGTGTTGCTAGTGTTAACAACTGCTTTCTTTTGAATCATAAATAACTTACAGAAAGTCATCATTGAGTCGCTAATTGCCGGTTCAAAAAACTTTGAAATGATCAGTGAGAGAAGAATTGATAGGAAAGTGACGTTGGGGCTCACTGTGGGATATCCTCTATATCAACAGGAAAGAAAATTATATTATAAACAAAGTTCAAAGTAAAGCATCATCCACCACGCTACACAAAAAAATCCATGTCACACAGCATGAATTGACGACTAAAAACTATCGCACATTACAGACACCATGCTAGTTAATATGATATTTAATCTAAAATGATACCCAGGCCACGGAAGGAAAAAAGGCAAGAGATGAGAGAGATATTTGATTTAAGCCAATACGAGAAGTAGTGTACTGGAACTTTAGCCGTGCAGTCAGTATGCTTGTAAATAGTCAGTAACTCACATGCAGATAAATCTTCATCCGAACTACAGAAATATACAATTGATGAAATGCATGTAGTTGAAATCTCATTGTCTAGAGCTCGTTTTCAAAAATTGATATTTGCAAACAGGAATGCAAATAGCACAAAGCTGAGCTACCGAATTTCCAAGCACATCCACCTACTGATGGTTTGCGCGGTGAGATACTGATCCCTTACAATAGGGCACATTGCAATGATGATGGCTAAGAAGCCAAAAACGTTTACAGTTCCGAATGTGCTTGTCGGTCCGGCCATGATTCAAATAAAAACCATTCTCTCATCTCTTGTTTTTCAAACATAAGAAATGAAAAAACAATGACATATTTAAAAAAATTTTTAAACAAAATTGTGAAATCTACTTGATTAAAGCTCAGACGCCATGGCATAAGTAAACATAGCATCAATACGAAAGTAATGCTTATCACTTATGCAGTTGCTTGCAAGATTTCAATTTTCGTTGGTGTCTTAGCCGAAATTTAACCGCTTTTGCAACAGTTAATCGCATATTCATTCGTCACTTCCTTGTATTCCCGAAACTTCTGGTAGATTTCTCTTTCATACTTTTCTTTTTCTAGCACGCCTCTTGAAAGGCGCATTTTGTAGAAATCAAAGGAATCAAAACTTCATACGAACGTAGTACAACTTTTTCGTCACGCATTCCCACCTAAAATTATTTCTTATTTCGGAATCTTGATTACTTACGTTGAGTCCTGTTTCTTCATGATTGACGAAGGAATCACTGACTTGCAACTGTAGAATGATCTTCTGATCAAGTGTTACGTGGATTTTTAAAAAGCATCTATTTTGAAGTTCATGATTGTTTAAAATTGAAGGGCCACTTCACAATCTATAAGAAACCATCACGATCTCAAGAGGCCCCTCCTCACGATGTGAAAAGGGCCCCTTCACGATCCTAAAGGGCCCTTTCACAATCTAAAAGGCCACCACGATCTCAAGGGGTCCCCTCTCTATCTCAAAAGGGCCCTTTCACAATCTAATCTAAAAGGCCCATGACGATCTCAAAAGGGCCCTTCACCATCTCAAAAGGACCCCCTCACAATCCTACAGGGCCCCTCACGATGTCAAAAGGTCCCTTCACAATCTTAAAGGGCCTGACGATCTCAAGAGGGCCCCCTCAAAATCTTACAGGGCCTCTCACCATCTCGAAATGACCCCTTAAATGCTTTAGGAAGCGAATTATTTTTTCCTTGGGAGAGCATTTTCCCATTACTTAGTTGATTTTTTAAAAAAGCCGGAATTCCGGTCAAAACCGGAAGAGTGGCAGGCCTGCATAATGTAGAAGGCTAAAACCAATATTTTCAACGCAGTATGTTTGACCTTTAGTCATAATAAAGATATCATTCCACTTTGAGGCAGCGTTCGCGTGTCATTAAGATTGAATAACATTTTGGCCAAAACAACTTTTCACTATTCTACTGAGCTAATCTTAAGCAAATGAGGTCTGTCAGTCTTTGCATCTTCCAAAATCTCTGTAGCACTGAGACTGGAGATTCGAACTCCTGGAGCATGAAGACCGACATGACACTGATAGATATGTAACATGTTAAGTCAGGTAATTTATTAATTCATGCAATTGTTGGAATATTGTGCCGAGCGGTGCTAAGTAAGATCTTGAGAGATTTTATATTTTCTCAATAGAATTTAAGTCTAAATGAAATATTTTCGATCAAATAATCTTCAGAGTGTCCGCCTCGTCAGTGGTCCTTCTGTATGCATAGTGCTACTTTGCTACAGAACAGGCCCAATCAATACTACTTTCTATGATGAGCTCTCCGACGTCCTCGAGCAACTGACAACACTGTCGGACACTGTGTTGATATCTGGTGACCTGAATATCCATCTTGAACGTCTCTCCGATTCAAATACCATCAAATTATTTGATCTCATGTCCTGCTTTGGATTTACAAGCAAGGTCGATACACCAGCACATGCTGCTGGTGGTACGCTGGACGTTTTGTTTTCTTCTGTCCCAAATTTTCATCGTTCGGTGGTAGTTTCGGATCCAGGTCTATCTGACCATTCACTACTACGCTGACCTGCTCTTTTCATCGACCTCCTATCATTTACAAGGATTTAACATTTCGCCCATGGAGCAAATTGAATGTGTCCGAACTTCGTGACAGCCTACTTTCTTCGCCTCTATGTGATGCTTCATCTTGGTCTGATGACCCAAATGAACTCGTAGCTCTATTTGAACAGACCTTCAACACAACACTCGACTCTCTTAACCCAGAGAAAACGTCCCGACGCCGTGTACGACCCTCTAATCCATGGTTTGACTCTGATTGTCGGGAGGCAAAGAAGTGTATTCGCTATCTTGAGCGACAAGTTAAACGTACATCTGCTTCGACTCCTGATCCAATTCTACCTTATATTCTCTGGAAAGAAGGGCTTCGTATATATCGCGCACTGTTTCGTATTAAGAAATCTCTATATTGGCAAGATAAACTGTCATCAGACATTCACAATCCCAAGTCTCTTTGGCAATACCTTGACTGCCTCATGGCTCGAAGTCACACCCCTCCTTCCCCATCGTTGACTGCCAGTGATTTTCATGACTATTTCAATAACAAATTATCTGCTATTCGTGATTCTATCCCATTACCTCCTTCTAGTGACGCTGACTTATCCGATGCTGCTCCATCTGATTTCCATCAGTTTCTACCAGTGTCTCCTGGTACTGTGATTTCTTTTCTGCAGAAACTTCCTAACAAGAGTTCCTCTCGTGATCCTATCAAAACCAACTTCCTCAAAGAATGCGCTGATCGCTCCTTTCCTGGCTGAGCTGTTTAATATTTCTCTTTCTCTCGGAGTCTTCCCTGATCATTGGAAGAAAGCAATCGTGACACCTGTGCAGAAATTAACAACTGATCCACATTCTACCAGCTCCTATCGTCCTGTTTCAAATTTACCTGTGTTGTCCAAACTACTGGAAAGGATAGTCACGTCTCAATTACGTTTGTACTTGGACTCTAACAGTCTCCTGCCTCCAAATCAATCGGCGTACCGGTCAGGCTATTCCACGGAAAGTGCCATTCTGAAACTCACTTCAGATATTTTCAACGAAATGGATGATGGAAACATCTCTGCTGTGGCAAGTTTGGACTTGACATCGGCATTCGACACTGTGAGCCATTCAATCTTGTTACGTCGCCTCTCTTACTCATTTGGAGTGTCTGGAAATGCTCTGCAGTGGTTCACATCATTCCTGTTTGACCGTCAGCAATGCATGTTTTTTCGTGATGAATACTCCTCTTACAGCCCAGTTATTTCTGGTGTCCCTCAGGGATCTGTTATTGGTCCTATTCTTTTCATCATGTATGTGTCTGACTTGTTAAGTGTCTCTAATAACCATCGCCGGTCTATACTTATGTATGCAGATAACATTTTATTGTATGGCTCTGATACACCAGCTCGTACTGTCGACCTATCTTCTCGTGTTTCTGCTTGTATTTCTGATATAGATGAATGGCTTTCATCAAACAGTCTATGCCTCAACTCACTGAAGTCTGAGGTTATGTGGTGTAGCAGTGTGAGAAGAAGCCATCAACTACCGAGTGGCCCGATTGTGGTAGGAGATCAGGCTATCACTCCCAAACCAGTTATCAGCTGTCTCGGGGTGATGCTTGACCAACACCTTCTAATGAAAAGGCATGTTGCAAAAGTCAGCTCCACCTGTTTCTCTATTCTGAGGCAAATAAGATCAATTAGACCTTTCTTGTCCCGGCATGCCTCACGAACTCTGGCTGAGACCCTTGTGATCAGTAGACTCAACTATTGTATTTCATCCCTGTATGGTCTTTCGATGTCGTCAATCAGACAATTACAGAGGGTTCAAAATGCAGCTGTACGTATTATTTACCGACTCGACCGAACGTTACCGAACGTTTCGAACATATTACCCCTTATGTGCGAGAACTGAAATGGCTTCCTGTAAAAGCTCGCGTTATTTTTTGAATTTCTTGTATTGTCCACAAGTCTCTATATCAGGGGTCGCCAACCTGGGGCCCGCGGGCCATCAATGGCCCGCGTAAGAAGACGAAATGGCCCGCAGGTTTCTACGTTAGGCCCATAAGCTTATCAGCGTCTTCGCATACAGTAGATAGAATATGTGTACTATTCGTGACGTCTTTAGTGTTAATGTTAGTTTATTCGAAAACACACTTTACCACCTTTTATCTTTTATGAGGTTTACTTGATCGTGTGATATGGTGCTTATGCATACACACACAGTTCGAGGTAGTAGAATTTCTATGAAGTGAATGTCTTCGTCACAAATTTCATTTGTCTTCATCACATTGTCTTCATTCACAAATGAATACATCACAGATTTGGTTGGATGCGGCGAGCAGTGACGTCATGAATGCAAGCAAATAGGGAAGTCTTTCGCACGGGTACATTACATTCATTTAATGCGCTTCGAGTATGGCAAGTAAACGGAGTAGCGACGGAATTATCAAGCGTACATTTCTTGATGAATGGCGTTTAGCCTATTTCTTCTGCATGCGTCAAAAGGACAGATGTCCTGTTTGTATCATATGTCATAAGACCGTGACAGAGTGTAAGAAATACAACCTCGAACGCCATTTCAATACCAATCATCGGGGCTTTAACGCAAGGTTTCCTATGAGTGATCATCCATCCAGACAACGAGAGTATGACCGCCTATTTCGTGCCCTAGATGGAATGAGTCAAAGTATGTTTACCGCCTGCTCATCAACAGATCATGTCACTGATGCCAGCTTCCGAATTACTCAACTCATCGTGCGGCATAAGAAACCATTTTCTGATGGAGAGTTTGTCAAAGAATGTTTTCTTGTGGGAGCAGGTGCATTATACAAGTCATTTCACAATAACCAACAGATCATTGAACAGATTCGAAAGATGTTCCTGTCTCCTCAAACGTGTACTCGACGATGTGAACAAATCTCCGCCGATTTATCTGCTCAGCTTCGTACGTGTTTGGCTGCATCACCATACTTTTCTCTTGCTATTGACGAAAGTACCGACATAAGCGACACTTCGCAACTTTTGATTTTCATTCGCTTCTTCGATGTGATCATAAAGTGTGTCAGAGAAGATCTTTTGTGCATGAAATCACTTACTGGAAGAACAACTGGACAAGATATTTGTGATGCTGTTTACGAGGCTTGTGATTCATTTGGACTAAACTGGCAGCATTTGACATCGATTACAACTGATGGCGCTCCATCGATGGTTGGTCGAAAAACTGGTTTCCTTGTTTTATTACGGCAGAAAACAGGTGTCAATTTTCTTGTTTACCACTGCATAATTCACCAGCAAGCTCTCTGTTCCAAATTACGCCGAGGTGACTACATGAATTTCGTTATGGTCACAGTCACAAAAGTGATCAATCGGATTCGCAATAGTTCACTTCAACATCGTCTCTTCAAAACCCTTTTGAAAGAAGTAGAATGTGAATACGGTGACCTGATTTTATATAACCATATCAGATGGCTTTCAAGAGGAGCCGTGCTCCAGAGATTCATTGCCGTCTTGCCGCAAATTGAAAAATATCTCAACGACCATGGTCATGGAAATAATAATGACTTTTCTGCGCTGGAAGATAGCACCTTTCGCACGTGGTTAGGAATTCTAGCTGATATGAGCAAGCACTTCAATGTCTTGAACGAAAAGCTCCAAGGCAAAATGAAACCGATATTCAACCTCTACGAGCATGTTACCGAGTTTCGAGGAATTTTGACTTTGTTTAAGCGCCAAATTGAGAGCGATGATCTCATTATGTTTCCGAACACAAAAGCTCTATCAGGAGATGTGCATGAAGCGGCCGCTTGTTTGAGTGATTACCTGGATGACATTATCATCGAATTCGACTCACGATTTACAGACTTCAGCGATCTTGAGCAGGTTTTTTTGTTCATTAAAGATCCCTTCATTTGTTCTCAAACAAGTTCCATTGCTGAGCTTTTTGAAAAGCATTTTGACATCAATAAAGCAGAGTGCGAGTTGGAATTGGTTGGTTTAAAGGCCGAACTAGGACTGAAGCATCAGCACGCTGAAAATGATGCTACTTCGTTTTGGCTGCAATTTGTTCCGGCTCGATTCCGAATCCTTAGGTTAGTTGCAACTCGTATCCTCGTCATGTTTGGCAGCACCTACATATGCGAGTCCGCTTTCTCAAGTCTTCTCGAGTCTTCCCTGATCATTGGAAGAAAGCAATCGTGACACCTGTGCAGAAATTAACAACTGATCCACATTCTACCAGCTCCTATCGTCCTGTTTCAAATTTACCTGTGTTGTCCAAACTACTGGAAAGGATAGTCACGTCTCAATTACGTTTGTACTTGGACTCTAACAGTCTCCTGCCTCCAAATCAATCGGCGTACCGGTCAGGCTATTCCACGGAAAGTGCCATTCTGAAACTCACTTCAGATATTTTCAACGAAATGGATGATGGAAACATCTCTGCTGTGGCAAGTTTGGACTTGACATCGGCATTCGACACTGTGAGCCATTCAATCTTGTTACGTCGCCTCTCTTACTCATTTGGAGTGTCTGGAAATGCTCTGCAGTGGTTCACATCATTCCTGTTTGACCGTCAGCAATGCATGTTTTTTCGTGATGAATACTCCTCTTACAGCCCAGTTATTTCTGGTGTCCCTCAGGGATCTGTTATTGGTCCTATTCTTTTCATCATGTATGTGTCTGACTTGTTAAGTGTCTCTAATAACCATCGCCGGTCTATACTTATGTATGCAGATAACATTTTATTGTATGGCTCTGATACACCAGCTCGTACTGTCGACCTATCTTCTCGTGTTTCTGCTTGTATTTCTGATATAGATGAATGGCTTTCATCAAACAGTCTATGCCTCAACTCACTGAAGTCTGAGGTTATGTGGTGTAGCAGTGTGAGAAGAAGCCATCAACTACCGAGTGGCCCGATTGTGGTAGGAGATCAGGCTATCACTCCCAAACCAGTTATCAGCTGTCTCGGGGTGATGCTTGACCAACACCTTCTAATGAAAAGGCATGTTGCAAAAGTCAGCTCCACCTGTTTCTCTATTCTGAGGCAAATAAGATCAATTAGACCTTTCTTGTCCCGGCATGCCTCACGAACTCTGGCTGAGACCCTTGTGATCAGTAGACTCAACTATTGTATTTCATCCCTGTATGGTCTTTCGATGTCGTCAATCAGACAATTACAGAGGGTTCAAAATGCAGCTGTACGTATTATTTACCGACTCGACCGAACGTTACCGAACGTTTCGAACATATTACCCCTTATGTGCGAGAACTGAAATGGCTTCCTGTAAAAGCTCGCGTTATTTTTCGAATTTCTTGTATTGTCCACAAGTCTCTATAATATGATGTTTCTCTCCGCTATATTACCGATCTCATAACCAAGATTTCTGAAGTCCCCAACCGTTCCCATCTTCGTTCTTCACGATCATCTACTCTACCTATCCCAGCTGTTCGCCGTCCTACTCTTGGTGGAAGGTCGTTCTCTTCTTCATCCTCTAGAATCTGGAACTCTCTTACTTACGTTCTTTCAAACCTGCTTTACACAATTACTTGCATACTACTTATGTAGAATGCTAACTGTATCCTTCTATTTTTGTAATTTTTGCCTCTTACTCTTAATGTATGTACAGTGGCCTTGAAATCTTTTTATGATGTAACGCCACTATGATATTGTTCATGGAAATAAATAAATAAAATAAAAAAATTCGTGTTCCTAAAAAATACACGGATACATTAACTCTCGATGAAAGTATCTTTAAAAATTGTTAGGATACAGTTTAATGTCACAGATTGTTGAACCTGTGCTTTTCAGCAAGATGAGCAACGAAATTGTATTGGCCTATAGGTGATCGTTTATCTAAAATATGATGTTAGTGCTTCAGAAATTAAGAACAATTTCTTCAGAGCTTGACTAATCATGACTAAATAATGAAATATTTATTTTGATGTTTTGCTATTGCATGTATTGTTGTTCTTATTTTTTAACAATTTATATAAGAACAACTCCTTTTAAAGCAAGCATAGTATTTTTGAATATGACATGACGTGCCGTGGTTGTGTCCAGCCAACTGACAAGACCGTGTAAGACATGCGTTATCATACGAGTCGTTTTTGAGGCTTCATTATAGGTATTTCCTAGCTTACCACTCACTCTTGTTATTATTTGATCAACAAAACGTCGAATTGTCCCCCGACTCATAACACTATCCTCCAGGTTTGTTTTCATGGCGGAGATTATCAGGTGTCTTAAGCTTGCATTCTTTTTGTAAATACCCTGAAACAACGGAAAAATCAAAAGTAGTGTCAGACAGACGAAAAGAATCCAATTCATTTGAGGCAATAACGTAATTAAAATAAGGTAATGAAGAAGGTGATAATGTAAGAAATTTTTTTCTTGAAATTTGTGCCCGACTTTCAATTGAAAATATGCACTGACAATCAGAATCCATTCTCATAAGTTGCATTTCATAGACAAACATGAAATAGGTCAACTCTTAAGTCGTGGAAATAATTGTTTTCGACCGGGAAAAGCTTGAAAGTTGCTCAAGAATATTAGGGACAGAGAAAGTTATCGGAATGAATCTTAACTGTAGCTCACGCCTAGGCCATGTTTGAGAGAACATCCAGTTATTTGTGAATTTTACATAGCAGTAGTCATCACTGGACCGATGCAACTTTTGTATCGCTGCCATTGCACCGGCAGATAGGGGGAACCCGTACTTTGATTGCTGCAAAGATAAGTAAAACACACAAGCAAATTATCAAAAAATCGGAGTTTGTGTTGTGCTGAATGTTTGGAGTTGCTTTAAGATAGGTACTAAGCTTGCCTCGTTAAAAAAAATCACAAAATTTCTCAACACTGCTTAGAAGGCGAAGCAAGAAAAAGCAGCGTGTCAAGAAAGATTCTGATACATATTTCATGCTATGTTGAGTAATCTAGAGTCTTTTAGCTAAGAAATATGGGTCTTGGTAATAGACATAAATGAATAATTTACTTGCCCAGCCAGTGAAATAGCCACTGCCAGATTAAATTGACGTCACTCAATCCTGATCAAAGAAAAGTCTTATCCAGAATAATTGATTATGAGTACAATGTACATACAGACCGTTTCCTAAATCGTTGCACAGCACAAAAAATCCCTTCATCCTTTGTATATTCTCATGAAATTTAATCGCAAGTTCATAACTAATTACTAAATTTATTCACTTGGTCAGCCGGGACACTTGTTTTAGGAAACAGCTTTGTTTGCCTAATTAAATGAAGAACCGTAGTGATTGTTTGTTTTTTACTTCTACAATGCTATTCCAGATTTCATGTTGACCCTCGTGTCACTCATTCACTGTCTTGTTATCATTGATGAGCTACTCCTGTAGATGGATTCATCGGACGCAAGCGCAAGCATTCCTATAGTGTGAGGAAAATGCTATTGTTTGTTGTCAACAGGAACAGGTGCAGAAGAGAGAAGCCCTCGTCTGATCAGAGATTCGACATCTTCTGACTTCAAGTGAATGGAAATGATAACTCACCCAATGACTTATGGGAAAAAATATATTTGAAGTTTGACAATTAGGAGGTTTAACGAAACTTACGTATTCTTGGAGCGGATAACACCAGGATTCTTTTGAACTCAAATTTGAAAAGGCCAACTTTAATGGAAGAAAAGCAACCAACTTGTGTGCAGTTGACCGTTAAAAACAATATTGACGCGAAAGTAGCGTAGAATTTGGCAAAAGCAGGGTTCCTACGCTTTTTCTGATTCAAAAATTAAAGAGATTTAAGGAGATTTTAAGAACATTAATCACTTAATTTAAGGAGGTATGACGGCTCAGTTTGTTTAGTGACCGCACATAATTTTAGTAACATAATGTACAGAAGGTCCAGGGTTCGATCCTCCACCTAGGGAAGTGTAGAAAAGGTGAATTCTCGACTCTCTGATGGTCACATTCTGCTAAGAAGAACGATGTTTGCGGTGTAGATATAATTCTATTAAATCAAAACAATCGACCTACTGAATACAAAAACAATCGAATACAAAACATGTCGTGTTGTCATATTAACAAAAAAATTCACGTTTCTTATGAAAGAGTTTTCAATGTTTTTCGTATCTCGTCCATCCTCTCTGTAATAGACGACACCTCAACGTCAGTCGTCTTCAACTTCTGGAACTTCTGATCTGTTAGAGACTGCAACTCCAATAACAGTTGCTTCTTGTTGCGCCGACGTTTGCAAGCCACATTTTCATTTGTCTTTTGCTCTTCCAATACGACATGATACCTGTAAACGAAGTTACAATCAATCATACGTCATAGAAAATGTTAACTTCGTGAACTCACCGTTTACGAGACATTCTCACTGATGCTCTCAACTCTTTCGTTAGCGGCACTTTGAGTGGCCCACCTGCCTGTGTGATAGCATCTTATACACGCTTCTGTGCGACCAAGCTGCTCTCCTTCATATTTACCGCTAACAGGCTTTTGTTCACCGAAAACCCTGATTCAACTCTTGCGTTACCGTGCAACAAAATTAGAACTAGCTCTAATATTGCCCACAAGGCCTGACGGTCTTCGTTGATGCCCACAGTCATCCAGTAAAACTCATCAATCCTACTTTCTTCTGGATTTTCCTTCTGTCTACTGACTTTATCCATGAAAGTTTGATCCTCCAGGAGAGATTCAAATTAGTGCTTTGCGTGATCGGCGATAACAGACGAAATTTGATTTCCCTCGTAAAGGATCCCCAACAGGTCATTCATCCTTTGCTTAGCTGTTGACGGACATGAACATATGAGATTTGGAGACAGTGATGAGATCGCTCGTGTCAATGGAGATCTTTCTTGCAACTTTGAGCACAAACACACCAATAGACGCATTCCTCTCGAAACCTCATTGCCTCATTTGGGGCCATCTTCTTTACAAGAGCTTTCGTGGCAAACCCTAACTCCAAATGTTCATTTGATTTGTGTATTTTATCATTGTGTACATCGGTCATAACCATCCTCTTTCAATCATCACCAATATCTCCCATGACATCATCTTTTACGTATAACAACAGCAACGATTTCAAAACAAATCCGATTTCTTCATTGAGGAATATAGCCATCGGCTTCTGCGACTGAAATTTTCTCAGAAATGTAGTCAGAATTTGCATCACAAATTTTGAAAATTGCAATCTCGCGCAGGTTTGGTTGTAACTTGATGATGTGCCGAATGATTCCAGGACTGAAGCATAGGCTTGTGAGTTCGGTCGTCGCTGTTTGGGCAATTCCGATATGTATTTCAAATAATTTACCAAATGATCCGCGACGATGAGGAAGCGTTCTATTACTACATCATCTTCAAGCCAACGATGGCAACAATACTTTCTCGGAAGCAGGCATGAATCCTCTGACGAAAAGTTTTTGGCAGCTTTGTAGTCACCCCGACGAACAGGAGAATCCTTGAATAAGGCAAAAGGACTTTTCAAAACGCGCTGCAAGTCCCACTCAGTCTCAGCAAGGCCAGATTTGAACGGACCATTGACTACATGGAGTCCACAGGACCCTAACTGCAACAACTGTGGAGCATTAGATCCTTGACAATTGACTTCCCGCCATGACTCGAGTTCTCTCAGCATGGCCCAGTTAACAGCAGGACCATCAAGGGACACTTGCAATAACTGAGATTCAACTCTCAACTCCGAATGCACACTGAGAAGAGCTTCTGAAAGATCCTTAGCACTCGCATGATGGATAAATCATTGATTTGAGATCCCAAATTCCGAATCGCAACTGTGTTAGTGATGTTGCAGAAGTACGACACGTGATATTGATTCATCACCCACCACGCACCGTCACGAAATCCATCTAGAGTCCAGAAATTTATGAAGATTTTCAAAAAATTAAGGACAATTATGGAGATTTAAGGAAGAAATTAAAATTAAGGGGATTTAAGGAGTTTTATGAAGATTTAAGAAGCGTAGGAACCATGCAAAAGGGCTATTACTAAAACACACCGAGGGCCAAAATGAAAATTGCTAAAATACACCGAACCCCAAAATATCACATATAGAGGCATTTTCAGGTCACATAACCGATGTAAATGGAAAGAGCGTGCTAAATAACGGTAATCTGGAAAATATATAATCAGTCAAACTGAAAAACATATAATCAGTCACAACTTTTTTAATATTGCTTTTTACGAACTCATCAACAGTACAGGTAATCTTTGATGCTTTATCTACTGACCATGCACGAGTTTAGTCATTCAGTCCAATAATTACTTCAGCAAGATGAAATAAAGCAATAAATTTCAAAATGTCTGAATTATAATCAGTCACAAGTATTTTATGAGACAGAGATGGAACCTGAATCAGTCATACTTTATCACTGTACATCTAATGAGTGTGTTTGCAAAGTTGGAGCTCAATCGGTTAGGGTCTCTGGTTGTGGGGGACTGTAAAGGGGTCCCGAACATGAATTCCCGTGCAATTATTTTTTGTCAAGCATGAGATGGAAAGTACAGGTTTTTTGCACAATTTGGAGGGATATCTTGCTATTGTAGGTGGATTCATGGATTTTTTGAACTGTGGATTGGCCTCATCCTCGCTGATTCATCGGTTGTCAGTGTTTTTCTATCAGAGTGTAATGCTCCCTTCCGGTGTCATGGGAAGAATGGTACAATCACTGACTTCCTTACCCCCGCTTCGCTGCTTCTGTACAGGGCCAGCGAAGAAGGGACGAGCGACCGGCCAGATAGGTCACGAAGGCTTATAAGTCGCTAGAGCGTAAGTCATGACTGCGGCGCACCAAATATGCAACAAACAATGTAGATCAATGTATATATACTCCCAATGGACGAAAATTTTCGTATTACCCAACTCATATGAATATCTCATTGAATATAACGCACATAGATATACATGCATAGGGCCTATCCCAGCTCCATATCTATCAATATATGAGGCGTGTTCAAATGAAACCCGTTCGCTATTCTGTATTTGTAGAATAGGAGGCAGACAAAGTAAAAGCACAATCAATTAGTAACAACTGTGTATCATTAACAGAAAAACAGAAGCAACAATCAAAAAAAGTCTCCGTTGACTTCCCGGCACTAGTCCCATTGCTTGGGTAGGCGTTGAATTCCGTCGGCAAAGAAGGACTTCCGCTGTCGTTTGAACCAATGTCTAACAGCTGTCTTCACTTCTTCGTCTGATCGGAATCGTTGTACCTTGAGAAACTTCTTCAGGGGACCAAAAATGTGAAAATCACAAGGTGACAGGTCAGAACTGAATGCAGGGCGTTCCAAAACTTCCCAACGCTTCCTTGTCAATGCGTCAGATGTCGCCTTCGAAACATGTGGTCTTGCGTTGCCGTGAAGATGAATGACAACTGAAGACAACATACCGGGGCGCTTGCTCTTTATCGCCTGGTGAAGCTTGTCCAAAGTCTGGATATACCGCTGCGAATTGATTGTTTCGTTGGGTTCAAGAAACTCGAGGAGCAGCGGGCCCTGAATATCGAAGAACACCGTGAGCATCACCTTCCCTGCATGTTGTTGCACTCGGAACTCCTTTGGCTTGGGTGAACTTGGATGCTTCCTCTGCATGTTGCTCTGCTTCCCTTCCGGCTCGAAATGATGGCACTACGTCTCGTCAGTAATGGGCAAAAGACCGTTCCAGGACACCTAAAATTCAAAAAAATAGTATCTTTAAAAACGACATAAATTCATGAATTTGAACCCTTTTTCAGGTTTTTAAGACCTAAATACATGAATTTAGTCCATTCAAAAAGTACCATTTTTGAAAAAATGGTACTTTTTAAAAACGACATAAATTCATGAATTTGAACCCTTTTTCAGGTTATGAAGACCTAAATTCACAAATTTGGGCGTTTTTAAAAATACCCAATTTTCAAATTTTTCAAAATCTCAAAATTTGAGAATTACAATTTTCACCCCCGCTTAAATCATGACCGTTCCAGGACACCGAAAATCATAAAAGTTAAGAATCACAAAATTTGAGAATTAGAATTTTATCGCTTAAATCATGACCGTTCCAGGACACCGAAAATCATAAAAGTTAAGAATTTCAAATTCATGAATTTTATCCATCTTTCAGGTTTTCAAAATATATCATGTGACTAAAAATATTTCTTTAAAAATGGAAGAAACAAAAGTGGATGAAACAAAAGTGGAAGGAACTTCAGAAATGGAAGAAACCGCAAGAATATATCCTTCGTTATCTCAATTAAACTTTTACGGAGCAACGTGACTTCTTTCTTTCTTTCTCTCTCTCTCTCTCTCGATCCTGTCTGTTACAGGAATATTGTATTCACAATGACATACATTCTTTAAAACAATTGCTTGTCTTCAATGAGAATAATTCCCATATGCTTTTAATAGAATGACCTTGAACGCTAATGGAAAAATACACCAACTATCGAACCATGTCGACAGCCATGTCGACAAACTTTCTGACATCGGTTCAACAGTTGATGTATGTTTCCATTCAAAGCAATGTCGCATGAATGATTGTTATGGAAACCAAAATGAAGAGAAATGCTCATTCATTTCTCTTCTCTCTCATATGTCTATTGTGTTTAGATTGTATTTTGTTCTTTTGTTCTCATAGTGTGAATGAGATTTCACAACCCGTATCATGAGCTATTGTCTGTGATTTCCTTCACTCGTATCAGCTGACACAATTTTAGCAGCTGCTACACGGCAATTCTTTTGAGAAATGTCTGAAATAGATTTTATTCCATTTAAAATGAGTAACATTAGAGACTTTCTAAAAATATACGGCAAACAAAAACCACATCAAATTTCAATTTAAATGAGATTGCTAAGCAATTGGGAATAAAGAATTTTCACATATTGATGAGTAATGAATTACTATTGATAAAAGATGTGCGAAACACTAACTCTATGTAGTTAAACACTAACACAATGCAACAATGTAACGTTTAAATTTAGATTAAATTAAATCATTTCAAAATTGAATAAGTAGTAAAGAAAGACATCATTAGAGACCAGTTTTAAATCAATACCCCCCCCCCAAGTAGTAAGGAAAGTCATCATTATAAAAATGTTTTAAATCAATACCCCCTTCTGACTAAGTAGTAAGGAAAGACATCATTAGAGAACAGTTTTAAATCAATACCCCCCTCTGACTTCTAGGGGTCCCTTAAGAAATTTTTTTATTATAAAATGAGCAACATAAATGAGTTTTTGAAATTATATGGAACACAAACGACAACGAATTTCGACCTAAAGAAAATCGCTAATCGATTAGGAATAAAGAATTTTCATGTTCTAATGAGAAACGAATTACAATTCCTAAAAAATAGGCCAACAGGAACCTTCAGTTCCCGGAACAAAGTTCCATCAATAACTGTAAATTTCATAACAAATCTTCATACGTCAAATGAAAAAGGTGTACATTGGTCAGCAGGCGTTAAAAATCATCAGCAGAACTATTATTTTGTTCGCCCGCAGGCTGAGAACTATTGGTTCGATTCATACGGTTTGCCCCCTACAAATGAAGTAAAAGAATTACTTGGAACGGGAACATACAATACGTTTCAAATTCAAACACCAGGCACTACCTATTGTGGACAATTATGTTTATACGTTTTGTACAAATTGCAAAAAGGAGTACCATTTCTAGATATTATGTTAGAGTTAAACAATCTATAACTCAAGCGAAGCTAGCTAAAGCGCCACCTAAAGGTTAAAGCTCTGTTTTCTGTAATTCATTTTGATAAAATCGGCCTCTGATATCCTCATTATCTAAATCTTTAATTTCATAAGTAATCGGATAACTTTGATTTATTTTGCAAACTTCAAATATTTCTTTAGTCCAATAGCCAACAAAGCCTTTTTCAAATTTATTCTTATATTTAAATATTCTAACTCTATCTCCAATTTTAAATTTCGGCTTAAGTTTCTGCAAATTCGGATTACTCTCATTCAAATTATTATTCTCGAATATTTTCTTTCGTATCAAATCAGGGTCGTCAGAAGCATTCTTTGGAGTTTCTTAAATACCTGAATGAACTTTATTATTGTACTGCTCTACAATTCCTGGTAATATTTTTAACCATTTCTGATTTCCTTGCTGAGTAAATTTCTTGAAAATTTTATTTTTTAACGTCCGATTGAATCTTTCTATCACTACAGCTTTTCCAGCATTTTCAGTTGAATAAACTGAGCCCTGGCGATGACTTTCGTCTGTTTCAAATAGTGGCTGAACGTTTCTGTTATAAAATTCCGACCCTTTGTCAACAAACAATTTTTTTGGCTTTCTATTACTTTCTTTAAAGATTTCTTCAAACGCATATTTAACTGATAGACCACTTTTATTTTTTAAAGGTTTTACCCAAGCGTATCGTGTATATAAATCTATAACGGTCAATGCGTATTTATAATCTTTTTCATTCGGCATATGAATAAGATCAGCACTCCAAATATCATCTTTATTAAATACTTTTACTTTCAATAAATATTTAGGTCTTCTATATTCCTTGTGGATTTCAGACGCGTAGGTTCGAGCGTTGCTCTCAGACAGCTTAGCTGTCGTTTCATTTGCTGACGGATCAATACCCTGGCCGAATAATATTTTAGCTTGTAAAGCTTTCTTAACAAACATTCTTTCAATTTTTTCTCTAAATGTAGGATTTTGAATACTATCTAATTCTTGAATCATCTTCTTATCAGCTGCATGTCGAGAACTTAGATCATGATTTCGATAAGCTAAATCATGCCTGTAAGCGGCGGCATCTACTCTATTTATTGGTTCCTCACCTGGTTTCGGATTATTATTCTCATCTAGTCTTATATCTAATCGAGTTCCTGGACCGGTATATGAATGACCAGGAAGATGTTTTTCTTTCGAATATTTACTCCAAATAAATCCAGGAAAGTTTTCTAATGTTTTTTGTATGTCACCAACGTAAGTAGTAGCCAAACTTTGTTTGTCGTCGTTACCTTCATAAATTTTACAATTTGAGTTTTTATTTTTGTTTAATAGATAATTCAATAAATCTAAATTAGAAATTTTTAATTTAATTAAATTTTCGGAATTTTTAGAATTCATTTTAAAAGATAAAAAAAATTTAAAAGATAAAATAAAAGGAATGTTTTACCGAATCATACTAGGACTTAGATATATTCCAGAACCATCTTTAGTTTCTTTAATTTCAATTAAATCATCAACATTGTGGAGAATATTTTTAAGAACTCGTTTTCCTTCATCAACTAATTTTAATTTACTAATAAAATTATCTACTATTCCGTCACCCCTAGCAACTTTCTCTAACTCTCTGTTATGACGTTTTTGTTCTTCTAATGCTGCCTTCTCTGATTTATTTTTATTTACTGCTTGGACAATACCAGCTGTTCCACCTGCAACACTTCCTGCTGCAGCTATGCCACCTATTATTAGTGGAATTAATGGGAGAATCCCGCCATTCTTTTCTTCTTGTAATTGAATATTCTCTATCATTGGTTTACTTATGTAATACTTTTTTTTGTTAATCGTAATAGTTTTAGGGGTATTTTTGTCAACAATATTACGTAATTTTAATTCAACAGTTTTATTATTATTACCTTTCGCTTGCGACATTTTTAATAAAAAAATTTTAAGTTACCAAAAATTTTAATCTATTCTAGTTATTAAAAAATTTCAAGTTACCAAAAAATTTTAATCTATTCTAGTTATTAAAAAATTTGAAGTTACTAAAAAATTTTAAGTTACCAAAAAATTTTAATCTATTCTAGTTATGAAAAATTTTAAGTTAAGAATTTTTAATCTATTCTAGTTATGAAAAAATTTTAATTAATTTATCGGAGCGAAGCTCCTCTGGCTTTAGCCTATCGGACCAAAGGTCCTAAGGTTACTAACCGATCCTAGACATCTTCCCATTAAGAACTTCAATAGAATATTTTACATCTTCTAGCAATAAACCATAAGCCATCAATGAAGTTGTGGAATCTTTTTTTTCAATATTAATTGTTACATCACAGCCACTCTTGATAATATCTTCAGATTGTGCACTTAAATCGAAACAGAAAACAGGATATAAATGTCTCCAATCTCCAGGAGTTAATTGTGGTTCAACTCCAAATTCTATACAAAGATTTCTATAAGCATCATATCCTTCCATAAATTGATTATTGGTATCATCGAATCTTAATGGATCAATTGGATATCGAGTTTGATTTAATGAAACTTGTAAACTTCGAATTGTATTAATATGAAAAAGATTGTTGTTCTTATCAAAACTTGGAGAATTATTTCTTTGAAAAGTTAGTAATAAATATCTTGGAGTATTCGCAGTTCTAGTAAAATGCCAGTTAAATCTTTGTTCGGAAAAAGTTACTGAACTAGCAGTACGCTTTAGAAAATTTACTGGAATTGGTTTGTTAGTATTTAATCTTTTTGCAATAGCTGTTTCAATCTCTAAACTAGGAGTAATATGCTTAATCCACCATTCAAGTCTATCAATTTTTAAATATGCTTTTTTTCCAGTCTTACCAAAAAAGATTAATTCATTGTTTGCTGTACGATGAATTATTAATTTAAATTTTAATTGATATGATATTTTATCATAATCTAAATATCCGAATAATGGAGACAATGACCAATTTACTGTCTGTTTACTTTTCTTGTTAAATTCACGTCTTTCTTTATATGCATCATTATTTGTTTTATTTAAATGTTTTGCAATATTTTCTACATCTTTCGCAATTCCTGCTGCATCTGTTCCAGCGTGAGTTAAATCATCAACAATTGTACCATCATTAGTATCAGGAAACCAACCTTCGATTTCATACTTTTTATTATTTTCACCAATTGTTACAAATCTAAGCATTGTATCAATTACACCTGGAGAATCACTTATTGTTTCTATATTTTCAGTTGCAACATCTAAACGCATTTGTGTAAATAATCTTGGAAAGAAATTATTCTCTAGTGCAATATTATCGCTATCTGGTAATGGTGTTGTAAAATTGGCATCACTATACAAAGAATATTCACAGTGTAAAAATGAATCAGGTAGATATAAATAACTCTGCTGATTATCAACTTCAAAAATTAAATCACCTCCAGTATTTACTCTACTGGAAGATCCGGGATTCATAGCAATTCTTATATAGTCATTCTTTTTTTGATTGTAACTGACGAACGGAGGATCGTCTAATCTAAATTTATTTTCGATAAGCGAAGACATTTTTATAAAAAATAATTTGACTTTTTGTTTTTCTCACAGACAGAAAAAATTCTGCTAAAATAATTTTACTAAAAAAAATTTTACTAAAAAAATTTTGCTAAAATATAATTTTAGAATTTTACTAAAAAAATTTTACTAAAAAAATTTTACTAAAAAATATATTTTAGAATTTTGCTAGACCAGCTCCGCTACAGCTTTGCTGGTTAAACCGAAGGTTGCTACTCACGCCATTTCCTCTTATTTCTTCAATTGTTTTTTTATTATTTTTATTTTCATTATGTTTACTATTAGACGGAGCTCCGCTCCTCAAGGTTTCACCCCCCACAGCTATGTTAGCAATTTTATTTTTTGTTTCTTCTGAAAGTTTTTTTAAATTTTTTAGTTCTTCAGAATCATTCCTAAGTTTACGAATAGCTTCTAGTTGTTTTAATTCGTTTTGTGATTTAACAGCATTTGATATTGCACTAGCTGTACTACCTATAGCAGCTGCTCCTTTTGCAGCAGATGTAATCAAATCTTTATTATTTTTAATTAAGTTAACGATACTTCCAATACCAGAAAAGATGCCAGCCCCTTCTTTTTGGACGGCACCTGCGGTGCCTAGGAACTTTTGTGTTCCGACAGTTTTCTACACTATCATAATGGTACACAGGTTTCTGAGATGGTTCATGAGCAATTTTATTATTTGATGCAAAATGTTTAAGATTGTGTTTATAAATTATAGGCATTTTTTAGGATTAAATTTGACTTTTGGGAAAAATATCTACGTTCGGCTAAAGCCTCGAGGAGCTTCGCTCCGATTGGTTAGTAACCAGAGGACCTTTTGTCCGTTTAATATTTACGCTAAGATTTACGTTTGTGAATGGACAACAACTTCGAGATAACTTTATTAATTGACTGTTGCACTTTATCTATTGCGTCAAGCAGCGTGTGATGTACTTTAATTTCTTTTCTATTAACTTGCATTTTCTCCTGATTCATCTTCAACGCCGTTTTAAGTGCATTTAACTTAATTTTAAGAACATCTAATTGTCTTTTAACAGAATCTAACTGTTCTTTATTTTCTTTAGAGTTTTCTTGTAAATTTTTCTTTAATTCATTTTCTAAATTGATTTTCAGATTTTTCATTTTATCAACTTTTTCATTAAGTGAGTTTACTTCATTTATTATTCTATTCATCTTTTTCATTTGTTGAGTAATTTTAGAACTTAATTCATCAACACTTTTTTGGAATGTAGTTTGTAACTGCTTTAAATTTTTTTTAATTCTTTCAGGAAGTTTTTCTATTTCATCTTCTAATTGTTCTTTTAACATTTTTATCTGATGTTTATTTTTAATGACTGCAGATTTTAACTTTATAGAAAGTAATATTAAAATTTTTGATTGTTCAGAAATCTTTTTAAAAAGTTTTGCTATATCTGCTTCTAGCTCTCTATCCTTTTTATCAAGTTTTAATAGTTTTTCGTTTAATGATTTGTCATTAAGTTTAAGCAACTTTAATTCGTTCATCAGTGGAACCAAAACATCGTTTATATATTTTTCCTTTAAATCATTGATTTGTGTATCAACATATTGTTTATTTGTCAACTCTGTATTTTGTTGCGGAAGAATAGAAAGATGCAATGGACCAGATAAAACGTCTCCAGTTTTCATGATATAATTTTCTATCTCTATTTCTAATTCACGATTATTCGGGATATATGCACCTCCACCAACATTTGGTAACATCATTTTTAAAACAATAAAAAAGTAAAATTTTTTCTAATAAAAATAAAAAAATAAAATTTTTTCTAATAAAAATAAAAAAATGGAAAATCCAAATTTAAAAAAATTATATTCGCCCGCATCATCCTGTTCTTCTTATTCGACGAGATCAAGGGGATTTGAAAATAAATGTTTTGATAATAATAATAATAATCCATGTATAGATGTTAATATTTTATTTCAATTACAAGCCGAAATATTTAGAGAACAAACAAAAGGTTTACCTTCTATAGAAACTAATTATTGTTTATTTCCGGGGGATCCATTTATTAAATTTATGGAGATTGTTAGTAAATATAATGATGTAGCTTATGTGGAATTAAATAAAGAAAATATGGTTATAATAGGTCATAATAATGTTTATGGATTTATTAGAGCAGTGTTACCAATTAGTAATACTGATTGGATAGAAACTAAAATTATTAATTATATCAATATTAAAGAATTAGTTAAAAAATTAAAATCTTTTTCGAAAGAAAAAATTAGATTATTTGTTGACGATCAAAATCAATATAACATTCATATGGAGAGTAAAAAACATAATGAAGAATTATTATGTCAAGTTTATTATAGAGACACAATTTATAAACAAGAAACATTAGAAATGCCGCAAAGATATGATGATGATACGTATATAGGATTATATTCAAACTTAAATATTAATTTGTTAAAATCTTATATGAATGGTTTAGCTCAACAAGAGAAAATTTATATGTGGACTACACCTTATACTATTAACAATGACCATAATCATAATAAACGAACCGAAGGTTCTAGGGCTTTGCCCGATCTTAAAGAATCTTATGATAATAATGATGATTCTGTAACATCTGAAAAAGGTGTAAATGGTAAAAAAGATTATAAAAATATTAGTAATTATAAAAATTTATTTAAATTTCATTTTCTTACAATTGAAAATAATAATGATGGTATAGTTGAAGATACTGTTAGACAACTATGTGTCGTGCCTACAAAATTTAAATTAGGATTTACATCTAATCAATTTAAAATTTTATCATCTTTAATAAAAACTAAAAGTGATTCAGATTATAGTGGTGTTATTAAATTTTCCAAAAGAGATCAAAGACCAATATTTTTCTCTATTATATTATTATCAGATAAAAGATGTAATTTAGAATTAGATATTCCAATAAGAGAATGGTATCCTATAATGGAAGGGCATCCTATACCAAAAAGTGTAATTTATGATGACGAAGAAACAATTTATGATGATGATGAAGAAACAATTTATGATGATGATGAAGAATCAATAGTTAGTGAAAAAAAATTTAAATTATCTTTTGATAAAACATTATATGATGAAACTGAATATGATAAAACTTAATATGATAAAACTTAATGTGATAAAGAAAAAAATAACTAAAGAACGTGAAATATATAATAATATAAAATAACACTCAAGTCCTAGATATTAGAATGTTTATATCTAAAATTAAAACACAAATTTTTCCTTAAAAAATAAAAAAAATGGAAAATACCAAGTTTTATTGTGTCTTATGTAAAAAAAAGTTGCAAACAAAAAGAAGTTATCAATCTCATTTAAATAGTAAATTGCATTTACAAAATGTAGAACGAGTTGATGAAGGAAATATATTAAAATTAAATATATTTATAAAAACTATCTAGAAACATTGCCTACTGATATAAAAGTTAAAAAAATGTTTGATGATTATTCACATTCGGAATATAAAAAAGTTTTTAATAGTGAAGATGAGACCCGTACCAGATGGAAGATATTTATTTAGCGATACTGATGAATTTGATGAAGCTGAACGAACCGATGAAGCCTTAGCAAATATAAAATATTTATTTAATCAGTCTTTTGAATATAATGAAACCGATAAAACTTTTTCTGATATTCTAACCAACTTTTATAATATATTTAAGAAATCTTTCAAATGTTATATGAATGTAGAAGTACTTTATACAAAAAATGGACCTGATGGAATTCCTGAAGAAATAATACAAGGACATTTTACAAATTCACAAGAAATTCATAATGTAAATGATATACAACCCATATTTGAATCGATGATACTTAAATTAGAAAATTGTATAATTGAAGCCCAGTTACGTGAATCTGGTTGGAGATTTGTTAAAATACTATCTAAGAAAATAGTAATTGATAAATATAAAAATAATACTGGTGGTAGTTATGTTCCTTTACCTTTCAGTTCACCACAAATAATCAACATAAAAAATGAAGATGATTATTGTTTTCTGTGGAGTATTATAGCACATTTACATCCTGCAGAATATCATAAAGAAAGACTAAGTCATTATAATAAAGAAGAATACATAAATGAATTTGATCTTTCTGATGGCTTAGATGAATTTCCATATGATTATAATAGGTTAAAAAAGTTTCATAAAAAGAATAGAAATTTAATAGAAGTAAATGTTTTTGAATTAAATGTGAATTATGTTTCTATTGGTAAAATTACTCCACTTTACTCAGATTCAAAAAAATTTTATTTGAGTAATAAAAATTTATGCCAATCAGAAATAGTATATAATGATAGAGGAAATTACATGCATCATAATATTTTTTACCAAGGAAATATAATATGTACTGAAAAATTTGAACTTGTTAAAACACTATCACCAATAATGATTAATCATAATAATTATAAAGGACGTACTGATGATTATAATTACAAATATTCATCTTTATCTTCAGAATATCAACAAAAATTAGAAAATTTAAATAAAAGTTTACAAAAATGTAAAATAGATTATCAACAACAAACAAAAATGTTACTACAAGAATATCACCATAAATATCAAAATAAGATAGAAACAATTCAAAAATTAAATGAAGAAAATAATAAAAAATTAAATAATAAAGAATTAAATAATGAAGAAAATAAAGAATCGGCTAAAGCCAGAGGAGCTTCGCTCCGATTAAATGAATGTTTAAAAAAATGTCTACAACAATATAAAGAACAATATGATAAAGAATATATTTATCAGCTACAAATATTAAATCAAAATTATTATCAAAATACATTTAATATTACAAAAGAAATTAATGAAACACATGAAATATATAAAGATGGATTTGAAAAACTAGAACAGTCAAAACAACCAGCACAAGCGAATATATTATATTATCAGGGTCATTTTATATTGTGTAAAGATGTTTCTATATTTACAAAAACTTCAGATAATAAAAATTTTCCTTGTCTTCAATGTATGACAAGTTTTAGAACTTTAGAAGAAATGAATAGACATTTGGAGAATTGTCAACAAAACGAAGCAGTTCAAAATACTTTTCCTAAAGATGATTATTTAGAATATAATAAATGGTATTTTAAAAATAAAGTACCCTTTACTATTTATTGTGATTTTGAAGCATATAATGTTAATATGACACAAAATCAAACGGAAAGTTCCAGGGCTTCACCCGATTCTAAAAATGATAATTCTGAAAATGGTACGGGCCAATTAGAACCTTCGGTTTTTAATTATGAAAAAAGTGCATCTGAACAAAGTAAAGAAAAATATTTATTTGAACAAAAACCATTATGTTGGGGAATGTACATTCATTCAAATTATCCTGAATTATTTAAATCAGAATATTTTCAATACTATGGTGAAGATAGTTCAGAAATGTTTACAAAGAAAGTAGAAGAATTACAAAATTATTTTTCACAATTGCTTGAAACAAATATACCGATGATGCCATTAACAGAAAAAGAAAAATTAAATTTTATTAATGAAACAAAATGTTATTACTGTGGAAGAGAATTTACAAAAAATTATAAAAATGGCAAAGGTAGATATCTTGATAAGGTAAAAGATCATGATCATCTAAATGGATTATATAGAGGTGCAGCACATAATTCTTGTAATCTTAATGCTAATAAATTTAAATATAACTTTGTTCCTTTATATTTCTATAATGGTTCTAAATATGATTTCCATCTAGTAATGAAAGATTTATTTTCATCTGAAAAATTACAACAACAACAAATAAATGTACTATGTAAAACAGAGGAAGAATATTTTTCAATGCAATTAGGTTGTATTAGAATTTTAGATGCATTTAGATTTTTTACTCCTTATTCATTAGATGTTATGGGAAAAACTTTGAAATCTGAACAATGTAAAATATTAAATAAATATAATTTAAAACCTTTAAAAGGAATATTTCCGTATGAATATTTAACCTGTGGCTCACAGTCGAAGACTGATATAACTGGAGATAAAACCTGTGGTTCACAGTCGAAGACTGATTTTAATTCTGTGAATAAAATTATGGAAGAAAAACAACTTCCTCCAATAAATAAATTTAAATCAACATTAAAACAATCAAAATTATCTGACGAAGACTATGCAGAAGCTGAAAAAAATTGGAGAGAGTTAAATTGTAAAACAATGTATGATTATACAATGAAATATCTACAGATAGATGTATTAATACTAGCTGATCTTTTTGAAAACTTTCGTGATATGTGTTTAGAATATTACGGAATAGATCCATGTTATTGTTATTCTACACCAGGTTTAACATGGTTAGCAGGATTAAAACATACAAATGTTAAACTTAAATATTATAAAGAAAATACATATGATAAATTATTATTTTTTGAATCTGGAATTAGAGGTGGAGTTTCATCAGTTTTAGGTAATAGATATGTTAAATGTTATAATAAGAAAGTAAATCCACAAGAATATGGAATAATGAAACCTTTATCTCCAGAAGAAAAAGAAAAAATATTAGAAATTTTTCGAACGAAACGAGAAGGAGTAGAACGTGAAAAAGCAATTGATGAATTCATGAGAGAAAACTAATATTCTAGATTATCAAAAAACATATGATGGAAATTATAATCATGGTTATATATATGAAGTTGATTTAGTATACCCTGATGAAATAAAAGATAAAACAAAATATTTTCCTTTCTGTCCCGAAAACAAAATTCCTAATATAGAAGATTTTTCAGATTATCAAAAATCTTTAATTCCTAAAAAATACAGACCAACAAAAAAACTTATGTTAACACAAAGCAATAAAGGAAAGTATGTTGTTGAAGGAAGAATGCTAGATTGGTATTTAGATCATGGAATGATTCTCACCAAAATACATCGAAAACTATTTTATCAAAAATCTAGGTGGTTAAAAAATTATATAGAGTTCAATATTGAAAAACGCAAAATAGCTAAAAGAAATAAAGATGATTTTGGAAACGTGTTCTTCAAATTAATGAATAATGCATTTTATGGTAAGACTTTAGAAAATGTGCGTAATAGACAAAATATTGAAATAGTTTATGATAAAGATAGGTTTCAAAATTTAACAAGGAAACCTACATATAAAAGAACTACTAGATTTAGTGATGAACTATGTGCTGTACATTTACGTCGAATCAGCGTAAAACATGATAAGTTTAATTTCATTGGTTTCACTATATTAGAATTAGCTAAGCTATTTATGTATAGATTTATATATGATTATTTAGCACCTGCTTATGGCAAAAACTATAAATTACACTTTACAGATACCGATTCTGTTTTCTTAGAATTAACAATACCGTATAATTCTACACTTGATGAAGAAATTAATAAAATAAAAGATATCATTCATCCTTCTGATTTATGTAAAGTAAAAGATGAATTAGAAGGAAATGAAGATTTCATAACAGAAGCTATATTTTAAAATCTAAATGTTACTGTTATGATACAACTAATAATATTAAAACACATAAAACATTAAAAGGAATTTCAAAGGCATCAGTGGCTAATCAAATAACATTTCAAGATTATAAAAATGCATTATTTAATAATGAAATAAAAACAGCATGTAATTATAGACTTAATTCAAAAAAACATAACATGTATTTAAAAGAAAAACATAAATTAGCATTAGATCCATTTGATGATAAAAGAAAAATTTTACCTGATGGAATAACTACTGAACCTTTTTAATTTTCTAATTTCTAAGATAGACAAATTTCATATATACATAAAATAAAAAATATTATAACACTATATTTGTACATTTTTATCACTCCGCGAAAATATTTTCTATCGACTTTCAGTCGGGGCGAAGCCCCTCGAGGCGAAGCCTAGTCAGAGAACAATTGTTCGATAACTCTTTCATGAATTTTTTTATCAATATTAATTGTAATGAAGCCATAATCTTTTGACCAAGCATTGTTACACGATTGTTTAAATTCATCTTTATTTCTTACACATAAATCTATTAACAAATCACTTAAGTTTCTTGCATTTATTTCAAATAGTATAAATATATTTGCATTCTTTCTAATAACACTTCCGTCTAATGAATACATACTTTGTGTTAAATAAAATACACTACAGTTATTATGTCTACCTCTTGTGAAATAATTTCTCTGAACTGACTGATTTCTATCATTAACACAATCATCAAAAATTACACAATGTTTCATTGTTTTATCTAGTTTACTAGGATCTTGCATATTACCACTATCATCTATTAATTGTATCTTTATATGGTTATTTTTATTAGATTCTACTAACTGATTATTTTTTGCTGCTTCTTCACACCACGAACTTATTTCTTCTTCATCTTCAGATTTTTCATATTCTTTGAATAATGAAGCAATTGCTGTTTTTTTAAGATTATTTTCAAATCCATATTTTAAAAATTGATAGACGGGTTGTTCTGCCGTTGTTGTATAAATTATAAGATTGTTATAATCCAAAAAATTTGGAGTCGTTAAAATTTTAAATAATAGATATGTTTTTCCACATCCTGATCTTCCACAAATAACTGACAAAACTTTATTAGATAAATTTGGATGACGATTAAATTTAAGTTTTTTTTTATTTAATGGAGGTAGTTCACTCATTTTTTAATAAAAAAATTTATTTTTATTTTTTTTATTTTTTGTTTCTAAAGAAGAAGAAAATTAAACTTCTCTAGCTTCGCGTGGGAGTTTATACCTCCCGAACCAAAAGATCTATCATAATCTCTTCACCTCCAAAATTTATTTCTTGTCCTTTTTCATCAATGATTCTAATGCCAATGTTGTTAATAGTTTTTCTTGTAATAGGAAAATATATTAATGTTTGTGGAATTACATTTAATCTATAACCAATGGGTACAGTAAAAGCTGGAAAACTGAATATTAAATTTGATAATTTACCATTTATATATCCTCCTTCAATAATGTCACAATGTACAACAATTGAATTTATTTCAGTTATTTTTGGAATCTTCTCACCTAAATGATAACCTTGACTATAGGTTTGTTTATTAAATCCTAATAGCTTTGACAATGATCTATCATGATTAAAATCAACTTGATGATTTTCGTCTAAAGTAAGAGAAAATTTATTAACTGCCGGTTCAACTGCAAAATGTAATTGTTTCTTATCTTTAAATGATATACCTAAATGTCTCTTAATTTCATTTGATATTGTTTCAACTTCGTAAGAACCAGGAAGAAAAGTTAGTATTTTCCATGCTTTGCCTTTATCAGTAGAATATCTAAATTGATCATTCACATCTTTGATAACGTTTTGAATAGTGTTAAATGTAGAGAAACTAGTCAATGCAATTTGATAATTTTTATTTTGTTCCAAATGTAGAATGGGTTCTAAATTACAAGTGTGTGATGAAGTAGTTGTTATAATTTTTAACGTCGTACTAAATTTTGATGAACCCAAAATCTCTGTTAGATTTTCTAAATGATTATTAATTTTGTCTAAATCTGCTGAACACATTTTTAAACTAAAAAATTAAATAAATATTTTTTTATGAAATATTTTTTTATAAAAAATTAAAAACAACAACATATTTTAGCTACGGGCGAAGCCCTGGAGGACATCAGAGATGTCCGGTTATACTTTTATAATCCTCTTCATTTAGTATCTTCTTTTCTAACAGTCTTTTCAATATAGCATGAATTTCATTGAAACTAGAATTATGTCCTTCTTTTATTGCAGATATTAAAATATTTAATCTATTTAGTAATTCTTGTGGATCATCTGGTAAAAATACAGTTGTTTCAGTTTTCTGTTTTTCAGATAAACCTTTCCCTACTTTAACTCCCGTTGATAATAAATTTTCTAATTGTTTATAACGTCTAAGAGATTTTACTGCACCAACTCTGTCTAACATAGCTTTATATTTTATGAGATCTTCTACAGCATAATTATTTAAATCTGCTCCTCTTAAAAGATTAACAAAATTTCTATCTAAATTAAAAGGAGATTTATCTGGTGAAAAAATTAAACCTCGAAAAGGTTGTGGAAATATTTCTTTTTGTCCGAGATAAAATCTAGGTATTGTTTTTCCATCTATAAATGAAATAGAATGTTCAAATTGCATAGATTTTGGTAATTTCTTAATGTTTGATTCTAGTAATCCATAGTCATCTAATATAGTTTTGTGCTCTGGATCTGTTATATCAATTTGTTTATCATTATTTGTAAGTTCTTTTTCAAGAGTTTTAAATGGTTTCATAGTTTTTTCAAAATCAGTTTTTACTTGTTCGGTTTGCTGCATTTTTTCAAACATATCAGATTGAATACCAGCTTTTATCATTCTATGTTGAAGATGATTTTCTTTCATAATATTTCTTTGTTTTATTAACTCTTCTAATTGTTTTATTCTTTTAAAATTATCAGCTCTAATTTTATCCATTTTTAAAATATAATATTTGAATTTTGTGGTAACATTGGAATACAGCAAAAACATTTTACTGAACAAATTATTTTTTTATTGCTTTGTTGTTTGACATCTTTTCGTTTAAAGTTTTCTCGTTTTAAGTTTTGTTTAATAAAGTTTTGTTTAATAAAGTTTTGCTTAAATTTTCGCTTAAAGTTTTTAGCTCTTCTAAAAAAAATTTGTCATTTTCTTCATTAGAAATTTTAGCATCACTAGAAATTTTGCCATCACTAGAAATTTTGCCATCCTGTCTATTCTTATCATCAACTTTTTCGGACTGTAATTGAAAGGTTTGATTTACTTCATTACCTATTTGATCAAATTTTTCAATCTCATCTAACGTAATAACATTATCATCACATACTCTTTGAAAGTAGTAGTGTAATTTATCATAGACTTCTTTACTATGTAAATGCTTAGTTTTTAATGATTTTCGTTTCTTAGTTATTAAAGATTTATCTAACATTGTAACAAGTGAAGTTGCAAAAACACCCGTACCTGTTAAAGCTGTAGCAACTACTGGAATTACTAAAACACCAGAAGATATAACAATAGTGAGAGCACCTAAACTTATTGTTAAGAATATGCCAATTCCTTGTGTTACATTCTTAACTTTAGTCCATCTCTTTCTTAATTTCTTATAATGCTCTAATCTTAATAATAATTGAGATTCTTTATCTTTCATATAGCGTACTCTATCTTTGTGTTTTTCTTTGTTCATTTTTTCAATGTTCATTTTTTCAATGTCCATTAAAGTAGAACTACGTTCATATGATAACGAAGGATATATTCTTGCGGTTTCTTCCACTTTTGTTTCTTCCATTTTTAAAGAAATATTTTTAGTCACATGATATATTTTGAAAACCTGAAAGATGGATAAAATTCATGAATTTGAAATTCTTAACTTTTATGATTTTCGGTGTCCTGGAACGGTCATGATTTAAGCGATAAAATTCTAATTCTCAAATTTTGTGATTCTTAACTTTTATGATTTTCGGTGTCCTGGAACGGTCATGATTTAAGCGGGGGTGAAAATTGTAATTCTCAAATTTTGAGATTTTGAAAAATTTGAAAATTGGGTATTTTTAAAAACGCCCAAATTTGTGAATTTAGGTCTTCATAACCTGAAAAAGGGTTCAAATTCATGAATTTATGTCGTTTTTAAAAAGTACCATTTTTTCAAAAATGGTACTTTTTGAATGGACTAAATTCATGTATTTAGGTCTTAAAAACCTGAAAAAGGGTTCAAATTCATGAATTTATGTCGTTTTTAAAGATACTATTTTTTTGAATTTTAGGTGTCCTGGAACGGTCTTTTGCCCATTACTCTCGTCTCCAGCCACAGTGCGACGCAAGAACTGCTCATTCTCGGTATTGAAGCGAGTCAGGTGTTCCAAACTGAGTTTTCTCCGTCTTTCCTTGCGGTCTTCAGTAAGCATTCGAGGCACCCATTGAGAGCAAACTTTGTGATACTGCAACTTTTCCTTCACGATGGTATGCATTGAGCCAATTGAGACATTGAAGTCATCTGCCAGATCTCGAATGCTTCGTCGACGATCGGCTCTGACTGCGGTATCGATGGTCTCAGTCAGACTTTCAGTCACCACTTTGTGCGCCTGTCCAGGACGTGGCAAATCAGATGTTTCAGTTCGCCACTCTCGGAACTTCCTTGACCACTCTGTCACTGGTCTTTGAAACAGCTCGACCTATGTATACTGATGCCATTCTGCGATGGATCTCTGCTGGCATGCATCCTTCTGCGGTCAGGAATTGAATAACCGCTCTTTGGTCTTCTTTGGACGGACTTTCTACCATGAACGACATTTCACTCGTCATTAACCGTGAACAACAGATACACCTGATGAACAAACACATTGTCACGCTGTTATAAAGCACTGAATAGTACTCCACATGTCTGCTTTGATTAATTGGTCATGCATGAACCCGCTAAGATAAGTCGAACGGGTTTCATTTGAACACGCCTCGTATATCTATCATATCTATATCAGCTGCAAACCCTACCACTAGCATCAGGTGCCCCTCAAAGCTTTGAGCAGGTCCCTTTATCAGTATTACATGTATGTTGGGTTTTCAGTACGGCAGTATGGAGGGTCCCTTCTTAAGTATAAGGAGCCCTGTGTTAGTCATTGTTATCGTATTGTCTAGAAAACTGGAAAAATTCTCGACGCTGTTTGAACTTTTGCTGACGAAGAATATTTTTGAAATGTGTGAATATGTGACGAAGGTCTAACAAAGTCCGTCGATAACAGCTAAAGTGACGTGAGTTTGATAGACTCCCTAATAAATAAATTAAAGCAAGCTCGAGATCATTACTATAATGATTTTCGCCAAACGACAGTCACGATGGCAGGGCATTTTTCCAATTCATCGGTCCACCTGAGATGCCAAGAAGGAAGTTAATTTCCAGTCATATGTAGCATGGATCTTCAGCACAATCCACGACCGTTTTACTAGAATTCTTCCGTCTGCAATTCTGTGAGCTCATAGATTACTGTCTCCTTGAACTAGATCGCCGTCTCAATTGTGCTTAATAGGTCTTAATAGGTATTAATTGGGTCTTAATAGAAATTGAGAAATGATGTACTCTTATCATCTTGCAACGGCTCAAACGAATGGGAGCCATCTGAAGCACCCATGAAAGTAAATTATATGAAAAGGATATTGATTTTGAGAATTTTACACACGAGCTAGCAATATTTGGAGAGTTGGTTCGAAGCATGATTACGAATGTGAAGAAGGTTACATCTATGAGCACGATATTATGTCTCTTCTCCGATCACGAAATTACGAAATCATAAAGACAATATTATCCAACATTCACACGATCCTTCACATTTACTTGCTTGCACCACTTACTACTGCATCAGTTGAAAGAACGTTTTCAGCTAAAAGAAAACTAAAAACGTAGCCTATATGAGAAGCCGAATGTCACAGAAAAGATACAACAATCTATTTCTACAAAACATTCATAAACAAAAAACAGACAATCTCAACTCAACAGACATCATGAAACAATTCATTCAAAACCAACCACGACAACTAAATTTTTGGGAAGATTTTGATTCACTTCACTTCACTTCTCGTTTTACGTCCTTCTTGTCCCATTGCTTGAGGTTGGACGGAGTTTGATGGCTCGCTTCCACTGGTCCCGATCTTGGGCAAGGTGCTCGCTGATGTTGAGGGCATCCAGGTCTTCTTGAACGCAGTTTCGCCATGATTTCTTTGGTCTTCCAACTGGTCTATGAATTATTTTCAATAGCATTATCAACTTCCGTAACATTTTGTTTTATTTGAGTACGGCTCAGCGTCGAGGTCGGAATCTACATGTTTGATAAATGAAATCTTAATAGTTTTCAAGAAAAAGTCTAATAGATTTAAATGTACGGAATATATTTACTGGCTGCACCTGGCATACTTGAATATACGTAGAAACTTTCCGATTATTTTTTTTATTAATACATAAATTTGAAGTTGAATGGAAATGCCTGGAGAATTCTGCCGCTTCTTAAAGCTTATTCAACTAATACTCGCTTGATATGGCATATGGCATACATATATTTGCGCACACCTACACTTTAATTTCAATGTCAGCAGCATTTTAGAATATATTCCATAGTTAAACTATGTTCGAAAACTCAGGCATAAAACGTGCCCTTCTGATTTGGTGCCCCTGCCCTTTTCATCGTCTTCCGCCGTCCATTATGTCACCGTTTGAAATTTTTGAGGCTACCAGTTTGCGGACACGCTCTTGGACGACTACGAATGCTTTTAGTCGAGTATAAGATGTCCTGTCACGCATAAGAAGGCCCAAGTGGACTTGAGCAGGTCACGTCAGTCGCTAATCTGACGACATGTGGACGAAGCGTTTGACGGAATAGACCACTTACGGCCGCCAGAGGCTACGCGGATGTCCGAGAAGAAGATCGAGACAGGAACTCGATGAATTCTTCGGTAACGCGAACTGGGCTACCACCACTCGATGTAGAGAAAAATGGAGGTCATTGTAAGGAAGACGCTTGGCTTTGGTTTAGAGATGTCAAGCTGAGATTTGAATTAGCCTCATTATTCTTGCGGGCAGGCTAGGTTGCTGTCTTCGTTAGCAGAGTCAACAAAGCGGAAAGTTAGTCGCTGACATGAGCGCGGGAAGACGACCGCACAACAGCTTGCCTAAGTGGCGAATGATGTTCTAGTTGATTGAAGTATTCGTGATGAGGACTGATGACGCTCTCAAATCCGTTGGTTTACCAACATAATGCTGTTGCAACAATCAAGGTCATACGAGAGAATGAATCAGCACCGATTCAACATCAACCATCGAAAGAAAGAAGAAGAGGGTCCTGATCACTGCAATGAATACGAGCATTTATCACAATCAGGAAACATGAAAGGAACGATGGTTAACTAAATTGTCGGAAACGATCAAGAAAAGGAGAAAGAACTAAAACACATACCGGTAGATCAACGTGTGACATATTGACCGCTAGGGATTCATATGCAGCTGGGATAGGCCCTATGCATGTATATCTATGTGCGTTACATTCATTGACATATTCATGTGTTGGGTAATATGCCCATTCTCTTCCATTGGAGTATATATACATTGATCTACATTGTTTGTTGCATATTTGGTGCGCCGCAGTCATGACTTGCGCTCTAGCGACTTATAGGCCTTCGTGACCCATCTGGCCAGTCGATCGTCCCTTCTTCGCTGGCCCTGTACAGAAGCAGCGAAGCGGGGGTAAGGAAGTCAGTGATTGTACCATTCTTCCCATGACACCGGAAGGGAGCATTACACACCGATAGAAAAACACTGACAACCGATGAATCAGCGAGGATGAGGCCAATCCACAGTTCAAAAAATCCATGAATCCACCTACAATAGCAAGATATCCCTCCAAATTGTGCAAAAAACCTGTACTTTCCATCTCATGCTTGACAAAAAATAATTGCACGGGAATTCATGTTCGGGACCCCTTTACAGTCCCCCACAACCAGAGACCCTAACCGATTGAGCTCCAACTTTGCAAACACACTCATTAGCTGTACAGTGATAAAGTATGACTGATTCAGGTTCCATCTCTGTCTCATAGAATACTTGTGACTGATTATAAAGGCCTATTTTAGGGGAATTCATGTTCGGGACCCCTTTACAGTCCCCCACAACCAGAGACCCTAACCGATTGAGCTCCAACTTTGCAAACACACTCATTAGCTGTACAGTGATAAAGTATGACTGATTCAGGTTCCATCTCTGTCTCATAAAATACTTGTGACTGATTATAAAGGCCTATTTTAGGGGAATTCATGTTCGGGACCCCTTTACAGTCCCCCACAACCAGAGACCCTAACCGATTGAGCTCCAACTTTGCAAACACACTCATTAGATGTACAGTGATAAAGTATGACTGATTCAGGTTCCATCTCTGTCTCATAGAATACTTGTGACTGATTATAAAGGCCTATTTTAGGGGAATTCATGTTCGGGACCCCTTTACAGTCCCCCACAACCAGACACCCTAACCGATTGAGCTCCAACTTTGCAAACACACTCATTAGCTGTACAGTGATAAAGTATGACTGATTCAGGTTCCATCACTGTCTCATAAAATACTTGTGACTGATTATAAAGGCCTATTTTAGGGGAATTCATGTTCGGGACCCCTTTACAGTCCCCCACAACCAGACACCCTAACCGATTGAGCTCCAACTTTGCAAACACACTCATTAGATGTACAGTGATAAAGTATGACTGATTCAGGTTCCATCTCTGTCTCATAGAATACTTGTGACTGATTATAAAGGCCTATTTTAGGGGAATTCATGTTCGGGACCCCTTTACAGTCCCCCACAACCAGAGACCCTAACCGATTGAGCTCCAACTTTGCAAACACACTCATTAGCTGTACAGTGATAAAGTATGACTGATTCAGGTTCCATCACTGTCTCATAAAATACTTGTGACTGATTATAAAGGCCTATTTTAGGGGAATTCATGTTCGGGACCCCTTTACAGTCCCCCACAACCAGACACCCTAACCGATTGAGCTCCAACTTTGCAAACAAACTCATTAGATGTACAGTGATAAAGTATGACTGATTCAGGTTCCATCTCTGTCTCATAGAATACTTGTGACTGATTATAAAGGCCTATTTTAGGGGAATTCATGTTCGGGACCCCTTTACAGTCCCCCACAACCAGAGACCCTAACCTATTGAGCTCCAACTTTGCATGGAAAACATCTGTTATGAATTGTAATATCCTGTCTGTAATTGGGGCGAGACTTATCTCCCTAGGTATACAGTAAATTCAATAAGTCATCCGCACGCATTACACCCGACGTTGTTTTAGAACGTCCCATGGCAAGAGCTTTCGAAGTGAGCAAAGACCACCAAGTGAGCACCAAGATGTGTAGGGATTTGCAAAGCTATTAGCAATGACGATAGATGCCTTGTGGGATGTTCTATGCAGGAATAACGACATGGGAGTTACAATGATTGAGAAATTATACCACGTGTTCCGAACTTTTAAATATCGCGCTGTTATTTCTTATGGAGGTTACAAGACCCTGTTACAGTTGTTGGAATTAAACAAAAAGTAGCCAACGCCGTTGAGCTGTTTTTCAGGGCAACCAAGTGACCATGGAATTGCGAATTTTCACCATTGTGTTCCTGAATAGAGCTATAGAGGAAGCCAAAGTTTTGTTGATGATTACTTCAGCTCCATACGTTGGTGCCAATTTTGATCAATGTTGCTACATCTTAACAAAATGTCGATCTATATGAGATGTTTGATATGTTGATTCTGGTTTGACACTTAACATAATGCATGATTGAGTCAAGTGTTACATATAAGCGATGACATTAGATATTGGTTATTTCGAGTCACATTTCAACAGTTGCCTGTGATGGCGATGCTTAACCGTGGCAAGGCATAGATGTCAAGGATGTCACTCTACATGTCTGCTTTCCTACATTGACAACGTCAGATTTTTATACAAGTGAATACACAATACCTTAAGCGACAAGTATCGATGTTGAGTATCGATGTTGACCTACTCTCGTGTTCTGCAATTTTGCGATCACAGGTACGTGTTGACCGGTGCCAGATTTTTATTTGGCCGACCGACTGTGCATGTTTCCATGCATATTTTTTTTCTTTGCAATGCAATTTGTATGTTGTTGGTGATGTGATGTTTCACTCATTTTGGGTTGCTGCAATTGCCATGGAGTGAGTATATAGCATGTAAGCATAGACATAATAATGTTATCAGATGTCTATGCATGTAAGTATACAGTCTATGGTTATTGCCATGTGCATTTGCAGTTGTCTCTCTTCTGAAATGCTTGCCTATAGAGCAATGACGTTGTTGGAGAGAAGGTCTTCATCAAACAAAAGCAAGTTTGAGAATTATTTGCCAAAATGATACTGACAGATGTGCATCCATAGACAACGAACATCAACTCTAGGTGCCTCAGTACTTACGGTTCGATGTCTCTGTGTGCATCATTCATTATCCTTTAGAATGCATGATAGTTGGTAGGTTGGCGATGGCTTTTGCCATACACATCGAACAACAACAACTAGGCAACAACAACGACGTCTGTGGTTTTAGCTATATGGATTCATATAATTCGCACCAATTTTGTGCTATTCGCAGCACATGGACATCAAACCAAATATCACTTTGTATTGTGGCGGTATAATCGATCATCATCATCAATCAACATGATCGCGCTACGTTTGGGTGCTTAATAAAACGTTCTTCATGTAATTTTGTGCTTTGATTTTTCTCGATTGCCCACAAAAAGCTTCTCATATGCCGTTTTAATTTAATACATTTTTCGCAAGCGCCGATCGATCAGCCCCACAAGTTAACGGTTTATCTTCCATTGAGAAGCGGCTAGTCGCTCTAACACCACTTGAATTTCAGTTAAATTATACGAGAATTAGAGCTCATTTACCGCCACAGCTAGTGTGACTGATTCAGTTTCCCCTTTGTCGTTTTGGATGAACTGTGACTGATTATATTTCAAAAACCGTGATAAAATGGCTATTACTAAAACACACCGAGGGCCAAAATGAAAATTGCTAAAATACACCGAACCCCAAAATATCACATAAGGAGGCATTTTCAGGTCAAATAACCGATATAAATGGAAAGAGCGTGCTAAATAACCCTCTGAAGCACACTGACATCAACATCAACAGCTGACTCCTAGGAGAAATATAATAATGAAAAAAAGTTGATTAAATAAATCCACCGATAGCCATAACTTTCAGATTATGGAGTATCTCGCCACAAAACTCGGCCCACACCTGCTCAGGATCATTATCAAGAGCGCTTCAAAACACAACAGCCAACGGGCAACTCTGGACGGAGAACCAGGCCTCCCAGTAAAAGTACTTGGTCGGCTGGATTCATCACTCGAGGTCGTTCCACCTTCGGATCTACATATGAAAATGACAGTTACACCGAGGGCCAAAACTTTGTCAATACTGCATCAATCTCAACCAAACTTGGCCCACACCTTCGCAGGATCATTATCAAGAGCGCTTCAGAACACAACAGCCAACGGGCAACTCTGGACAGAGATACAACTCACGTAATTATCACATGTTTTCACCAATTTTACAGAACATTTTTTTCGCAACATCACTTTACACCGAGGGCCAAAACTTTGTCAATATTGCCTCAATCTCAACCAAACTTGGCCCACACCTGCTCAGGATCATTGTGTTGGTGATTATACCTTTATGAAAGATATGTTGATTCTTTGTTTTAGTTGTCTACTTTGCATTATCTTTTTCGGAATTTAATGCATGCATTCGAACGCGTTGATGGTGCCTCAGAAAATATTTCGAAATTTTATCTGGAATCTGTAAACGTGTTCGAACGAACTATATTTCAGAATGTCTCGCGCAGGTCATGAAGGTGTATTAAAACATGTAAATCATGTGATTCAGGTCGTTTCACCGTTTGATGATGATCCTCAGGTAAAGATATCTATGAAGAATTTGGTTTTCAGCTTGCACAAGAATGATGACGCCACTTGTTGCAACCGGTGAAACGTATCTGGTGAAAATTACCGACAACAGTTTAAATTGGGCGTTTACAAGTGCAACTCGATCGTTAACACTTTTCGATCCATAATGAGTCAGAGAAGAATGGACAAGGCAAGGAAGCAGCGGCATGCCTTCAATATTCGTGCTTCGAGCATCGTCACACAAATGGTGACAAACAGTGCATTGAGATCAACGGCTAGTTAGCCAATGAGATTCAGTAAAAATTGTTAGATGCAGTTGCTCCTTGTTCTACTTTGGCTACCGCGTTTCACTGACTCTCAGAGGATAGCAAGTTGTTCATCTCAATGCATTATTTATCACGTTTAACTTAATTGTTGCTCGAATCACGATCATTGAAGACATGCCTTTGTTTTCATTGTTTGTTCATTTTCTTTTGATTCCTTACGGGTCGAAAAGCGTCAGCGATGAAGTTGCATATGTGCACGTAGCGTAAGAGTGTGAATAAGTATACTGAAAAATGCTGTTCCCGTGACACTGCCTGTCTTGTTTGTTATATGAAACAGCACATCAAAGATTCACAAATTTGAAAACATCGATTTTTCAAATAATGATCTACATGTATCTAACTTGTGACTAAAAAATCGATGTCATCAAATAAGTGATGATAAATATTTCAGGTCAGTGACAGTGAGTTGTCATTCATTTTGTGTAATAAATGGATGTATTTCAAGCTCCCCATCTAGTGGTCGGTTCAGTTATTAATCGCATTACTCTATTATTAACATTGCTCCTCGTACCCCTTGCGGAATCGCTCGGCTGACCCCCCCCCCCTCGTGACTACCTGTCTTTCCTTCAATGCATTGTTAGTGTGCGCTGCCCACGCCTCCTATGTTAAGTGTGACGATGTGACGTTAATTCCTTGAGTTTGTCCCGTGCAGTCCAGTGGACGGAATGGAAAGCATGCTCCTCACACCCGTATTTTGAAGGATCCGACTAAGAGTGTTCTCCTATCACCGAAGCTCTCAAGATGACTACGTCATGTATCAGTCTCTTTCTCTTGCTTAGTAGTCAACATGTGGCTTCTGACGTCTCGCTGATTTAATGTTCTGTTTCTTACGTGATTCATTTTTGCTTTTGTGTCATCAATTCTTACTTTCTGACAGAAAATTTGTTGTTGCCCTTCAAGAATTTGAATAAATTGGATAAGATGAATGTGTCGTTTTGATATCTTCTACGCCTATGATTTGGGTTATTGTACTATGTGTATTGTAGAAATTTGAAACTTCAGTGTAACTTCATATGCGTCATCTTGCACTTATTTGCAGAAGCAGTGGTGGTGATTAAGTTGAAGAAATGACTTGTCGTGACGCTACTATGTACGACTGTGTTTTCAGAGACATGGTGGTAAAATAATCACTGATGCTGGTACTTCATCTTCATAATGTGGGCTTAACTTCGATTTATCAAACCAGCAATATTTTGGTTACCAATTGAGAAATCCATTGATTCATTAAATACTACGAGGGAGCTCGTTCAGTAGGTGCGCTATACCTACGCATTGAAGCTGCAGCTCGCCAAAGTCAATGGATAATAGTCTTTTGCCTCAGAAGTGGGGTAAGATTTAAAAGGTTCTGCTTCTTTGTTCAAGTTTGCCCATTTAGTAGATCTAATTCATCCATTTCTTTCACCCAGGCTAAATGGAACTGACTGGCTGCCTGCATCCAAAGGTCTATAGATAAAGCATGTATTAATATTGAATTGTTCACTGAAGCGCTTTTTTTATCATTTCCTATCTGAATCTGACACCAAATGAAACTTCATTTCTGATCTGAGTATAGCATCGCCCATGGAGTAAATATAGGTAGCGAGTGTCTGCATGCATGCAGTGAATAGATTCAGTTTTCTTGCGGAGATTTCGTTCATGAGGTCCCAAAAATTTTTGAACAGTTATTAAAAAGCAAAATTTTTGTTATTGAATATGTTATTACTGAGATCACCAATTTATAAGTCACATGAAACATAGAGTATAGGTATATATATAGAGTTTCGACTCAAAAAAGTAGCCTATCTGTATACAGTGAAAATTTTTATTTCAAAAGATTCAGTTTTTGCAGAGATTACGTTCCTGTGGTCCAAAAAAATATTTTAGCACTTTTGAAAAAAGTCAAAATTTGGCAATTTATATAGGCCTACTACCGAGATGACTCTCCTAAATAAGTAGTATGAAACAAGTTGGATATCAAAAGGAATGAATGTTTGCTAATAAGCAACCTAACAGACGGATATCAAGCTGATTTTAAAGGGAATCTCATGATCCGTATTCTAATGGAAGTCTTCATGAAAAAGTAGAGATATTATTTGTGCTTTCTTTGCTGAAATTTCAAGTTTGTAGTTCAAGTTTCACCAGCATGATTTTATGATTCACTGAATTCATGTTTCATTTCATGAATCTGAATTGATATGGACCCATTTACATCTTTCTAAGTTAGTTGAAATTATAGGTCTTTGATTATGTTATTTTGCTCTACCAGTGGCAGATAAATCACCCACGCTTAAGAAGATCCTTTTGAGGTTGGGCATGAAAGCAATAGCAGGTCATCGAGCCACCAATTTAAGAAATATTACCTCTCGAAGGCTGTCATAATAGAATAGAATAGAAAATATGTTTATTCTCCATAGACAACAAGCAGAGTATGTACATAGGAATTGGCATGCAAGGGTAATACAATAATGTGAAGATACAACAATAACGGAGAAAGGGATCAGAGGACCCACAAGAAGGGGTATATGACTGGCCCGCACATAATTATATACATGTTTGTTCAAAAACCAGAAAGAAATTGTTCAAACACTAGAGAGTATGCGTGCTGCTGCGTAGCTACTCATAAAACTGAGAGAATTTGTATTGCGAACGCATCTGATGCTTACTTTTTGATAACATTTAGAGCAGAGAGCTTTTATCTATCGTGAGTAAGGGAGGTCAGGTTTCTAAAATGAGTCCACATTTTTTATTAGATACGACTTCATATTCTTTTTTGAATTCTCTAATTGATTTTCAGCTTTTTATTTCATTGGGGAGCAAATTCCAAGTAAATGGTATTTGAAATGTGCTAATTTTTTGTTCTAATGTTTCTTACAAAACGGCAATTTGAAGCTATCGGATCGTAGGAAATGAAGTTCAAGTGACAATCTGTAAAATAATACGGACAGTGACAATAACACGGACAATCTGTAAAATAACATCACTTCCTTCTGCATTATACTATCATGATCAGTCAATTCCGTTGTAATTTCTTCAAAACTGCTAAATGTGCATATCTCACATTTGGAAACAATTCCGACTGCATCCCCATCGAGTTCATTTAATAAAATCGAAAGTCACATTGGGGATTTATTAAATGCTGAGTTACCACTCTACCTAAATATACTTACTCTACGTCATAATGATAAGAGCAAGGTTTGATTAATTTGATTCCTCTAAAGATGTAGCAATCGGCTAATAGACGAACGCCTGAAAATGCCATTGACCACCATTTACAAACAGCTGCTGTCCATTCCAGTCTTAGCAACTTAAAGAAAGTGAATAGTGGGATTTCTGTGGTTAATTCAATGATGTAGAAACAATTGCTCCCTCTCTCTTTCCCCAACAGAAGAACACTCATAAAATCCATCATGCAGCATTCCAGGCCCCAATTTATCTCACAGCTGAAGGACGGGCATCTGAGGAAGGTTTGATTGGTTTCACACCTCGCCTTCAAATTATTCAATTAAATTACCATAGAGAGTGATTCATTGACAGAGATAGCAATCAGGCATGCGTTTCCCATTGACATGTGCTTCTAGAACTGAAAAGATATGAAACAAGCAATTGTTGCAAATCAAAATAAAATGCTCTGCTGAAGATAGCTCGCAATGGATTATACAAGAAGGAATTTAATTTCAAAAGAGAACACTGGCACTTCTTCGGTTGAAATATGACCGACACCATGATGAGCTAAATGGAAATGATATCTGCTCACCTGAGGATCATCATCAAACGGTGAAACGACCTGAATCACATGATTTACATGTTTTAATACACCTTCATGACCTGCGCGAGACATTCTGAAATATAGTTCGTTCGAACACGTTTACAGATTCCAGATAAAATTTCGAAATATTCTCCGAGGCACCATCAACGCGTTCGAATGCATGCATTAAATTCCGAAAAAGAATAATGCAAAGTAGACAACTAAAACAAAGAATCAACATATCTTTCCTAAAGGTATAATCACCAACACAATGATCCTGAGCAGGTGTGGGCCAAGTTTGGTTGAGATTGAGGCAATATTGACAAAGTTTCGTTGGCTGTTGTGTTCTGAAGCGCTCTTGATAATGATCCAAGTTTGGTTGAGATTGATGCAGTATTGACAAAGTTTTGGAGCCGACCAAGTTCTTTTACTAGGAGGCTGGTTTCTCCGTCCAGTTGCCCCGTTGGCTGTTGTGTTTTGAAGCGCTCATGATAATGATCCTGAGCAGGTGTGGGCCAAGTTTGGTTGAGATTGAGGCAATATTGACAAAGTTTTGGCCCTCGGTGTAAAGTGATGATGCGAAAAAAATGTTCTGAAAAATTGGTATCTCTGTCCTGTTGTGTTCTGAAGCGCTCTTGTTAATGATCCTCAAGTTTGGTTGAGATTGATGCAGTATTGACAAAGTTTTGGCCCTCGGTGTAACTGTCATTTTCATATGTAGATCCGAAGGTGGAACGACCTCGAGTGATGAATCCAGCCGACCAAGTACTTTTACTGGGAGGCCTGGTTCACCGTCCAGAGTTGCCCGTTGGCTGTTGTGTTTTGAAGCGCTCTTGATAATGATCCTGAGCAGGTGTGGGCCGAGTTTTGTGGCGAGATACTCCATAATCTGAAAGTTATGGCTATCGGTGGATTTATTTAATCAACTTTTTTTCATTATTATATTTCTCCTAGGAGTCAGCTGTTGATGTTGTTGTCAGTGTGCTTCAGAGGGTTATTTAGCACGCTCTTTCCATTTATATCGGTTATTTGACCTGAAAATGCCTCCGTATGTGATATTTTGGGGTTCGGTGTATTTTAGCAATTTTCATTTTGGCCCTCGGTGTGTTTTAGTAATAGCCTCAGCACATGGTCGTTGTCGCAAACAGGTCTGACATTTGATTTTCAAGACCAAATGCAACTCTTGAAATGTGTCCGGCAGAGGAATGGTCAGGTCTTATCCGACACATTGCCTATTAGTCCGGCAGCTGGAGTGAGTTTCGGCAGGGAATGAGGCCGAAAATGAGCCGGCTAAATTTCATTTTAGCCAAAAACTGCACGTGCTTTTCTTTGATCCAGGTATGAGAATCTTCCGGGTTTTTGGTGCTGAAAAGACCATTCTCGTAATTCACCTAAATATGCAATAAAAAAAGTATACCCCCTCCGAAAGTTAGATTATTTAAAAAACGTCCATTTTTTCGCCCTAGCTAACTATTTTTCTTACATTAGATTATGCCAAATATCAATAAAAAGGTCACAAAAATTTCAAGACCAGACCCCCTTCGCAAACTTGCTCGCTCGTTCCGGGTTTTTTTATTTGCCCTCAATCTCATGCCTGTTGATCCTGCTTGACAAGAATAGGAACTCATTAGAGCTCGGCAGACGCACCGATTCGCAGTAAGCAAAGGGTCCACATCATTCTGTGAAAGTCTCATTTTCGGCCTCGTTCTCTGCAGAAACTCGTTCTACAAATTGTTTATAAAAAATGGATCACCCTTAAACATCGCCTTAACTTCAACTTTGTCTAACTCCGCCAAACTTCAACGAATTTCTCTGAAATTTGGAAGATATGTCAGTTGTGCTTACTAATATGATTGTTGGAAATTTCAAGCATGAATATTGAGTTGTTTTCCTGTTATAGATAAAAAAGTAGTAGATAATTTGATCTTCATGTTGCACAAAATCATACCTCACTCTTATAAAATTACATTTGTTTCCTTTGTTATGTAATATGTTGTTCTACAAGCTAAAAGCTATCAAGCAAAACAAAAATAAAGAAAATGTTGGGATGTTGGCAGCACTCCTGATTGCTTTCAGCTAGAAATCTATCTCTTACCGATTGAAAACAATACAAAGCACAAATGAACAATAACGAGATCGCATTCACAAAAGGCAAAGTGTCAGCCTTGCTAGAACTAGGGTTTTCTTAGCGAGCTACAAGCAAGCGACTAAATGTCCCTTACACAAATGTGCATCGATGGCATAATGATGATTTTCGACTCTGTCGTAAAGAGGGCTCTGGCCGTCCACGCAAAACATCCAAACGTAGAGACCGCCTAATTTTGAGATTTTTTAAAGTTGATCCAAGTCTCTCGTTAACTGAGATGGCTGCACTAGTCTCGTCTATTTCTAAGTCCACTATTCGTAGAAGACTTATTGAGTCGAACTTCAAGAGCTGTAAGAGGCCCTCTCAGATCGAATTATCAGATCAGCATACAAAAAGACGTCTCAGATGGGCAACTGGTCATTGTCACTGGCGAAATCAATGGGATCGGGTTGTCTGGTCTGATGAGGCATCAGAACGTCTGAAGGATAGTGATGGTCGATTGAGATTATGGATAAAATCTGATCAGGAAATTCCGAGACATTTACATCGTCCCCGAGTACAAGGTGGTGCGACTCTACTGATTTGGGCTGGCATTTGGACCAATGGCCGCTCTGAACTTCACATACAGCAAGGAACCATGAATTCTGAACGCTATGTGAATGTTTTACGAATGAACATTGACCAAATGACAGATCAACTTGGTGATCCATCGACTTGGTTATCTATGGATGATAATGCTACGTGTCACAGGAGTAGTAGAGTCAACTTATGCAAGTCTCAATTAGGGCTTAGGACATTATCTTGGCCAGCTCGTTCTCCTGATCTGAATCCCATAGAAAATGTATGGAGTATTCTAAAACGTAACGTTCGTCGTTCACTGCTACCTACAGATGGCGTATCACAACTTACGTCACTGTTAAAAAGAGAGTGGAGAAAGTTAGATCAGTCAAAAATCAACGATATCATCGAATCAATGCCTAGACGAATTGGTAATGTCATTGACAATAAGGGTAGGGTCATAAAATATTAGTTTCTTAAGAACCGTTGTACTGTATCATAGCTTATCAGATTATATAAGGACATTTAAATATATTAGGGACATGAAATAACATGAAAAATGCTTTTTGTATCATACTTATGTTTTATTTAGTCAAATTTTAGGATGATCCACTTTTTATGAAACGGACTGTAGCTGCCGGACTAATAGGTAATTGATTATTCGCACGTCATTTTGAGTCGGATAAGACCTGACCATTCATTTATTTGCTAGGATTGATTGATCCTTTAACCGCAATGTGTGTTCCTCACAAGTGCGTCGGAATAACGATCATGTTGCTGAATGGCCACTCGCACGCATCTGTGCGTAAGAATGACCGGGCCATTGAGGCGCGGTTTTTCAATGTAAAAATTGGTGCAACATCGAATAGTAAGGTGCAATCGAAAAATTGAGGTAGTTTTATGCTATTAGATGAATAAAAAATGCAAGTTTTCAAGCAACATTTTCGTCAATGAATGTGTACTTATGAAAACACAAAAATATCAAATTATAGATTAATAATTAATATTTTATCAATATCATCACATTTAGCTTGATGTTTATATTTCAGAGAAACGAAAAATTGTAATACTCAAATATCCTGCTGAATGTCGCCTTCAATTTGATTGCGCTTCTTCGTTCGTTTAATGACGCCATTACGATATAGAAGTATAATTGAGGAACTTGTAAGAAAATACTCAGAATCACAAAATACATATAATTGACCATTTTTCATGTCATGGTAAACCGACAAAAACATTCTACAGAAACAGTGCTACTGCTGGATGTAATGTCTAATCTTTTTTCTTCTGTGGACAATGGCCAAGTTTCTCTCCTATCCATGCTAGATTCGACAGTGTTGACCATCATGCACTTCTACGACGTTCGGAATGCTCCTTTGGCGTTACTAGAGTGGTTTTGAGATGGTTTGACGCGTTTCTCAGTGGCCGAACTGTCTCTGTTCCTATAAGTCCTCAGTTTCTACCTCTCGACCTTGTTCTGAGTGCCGCACAGATCCGTGCTTGGACCGCTATTGTTTTTAATTTATACACGTGATATTTCTACCATTGTGCAAAACTTCGATCTATGTGTACACTTATTCGCTGATGAGATTTTGATTGATGGCTCAAGTGATTCGGCGATTGCGATGCTCTGAGTATAAGGATATCTTTATGTGGTGATGCAGTGAATTCATGGATTTCATCGAATCGTTGGCTGCTCAATCCTTCGAAGTCAAAAATTATGTGGTGCAGTTCTGTTCGACGTAGGCTTGCTGTACCTTCGGACTTCATGCGAGTGTGCAATATTATGGTGTCCCCTGTAGCAAGTCTCAGTTGCCTTGGTGTTATCATAGACTCCAAGCTCTCCATGCAGCCCAGTGTTGCCACTCGTGGCAATAATTATTGCCTGGCAATATATTCACAATTTGTGGCAGTATGCAATAATAATCTGATAGTTCATTATAGTTGGCAATATTTTTCAGATTTATAACGATGATCGTTTAAAGAGATAATGTCTCGCTTTGAAAGATCTGGGAGCTGGGAATAAAATCCGATTCTTCATCTATGTTGCGCAGATGGTGGAACCGTTTGAAAAGTTGCTTCAACAGTATCGGTCATCTTAATTCATCGTCTGAGGCCTCTACTCATGAGAAATATAAAGAATGTCGCAATACAATTCTTGAACCCAGAACACTGCGACAGTGAAACTGATATGAAAGTAAATATCAGTGACGTCGATAATCAACTTCCTGTTGGCGAGATCCTCATCAGTCCCATGAACAAAGAAGTTTCCGATGTACTTCGGTGCAGGTGCAAGAATTACTAAATAAAAATTTTGACCTATCTGCGAGATAATCTCCCTCTGAAAAAGAAGGTTCTTCGTTGCCTGAGTTTTCTTGATGCAACCTCTAAGTTGAAGGAGGATTCCGTCATTTATTTTGCAAATATAATCCCTAATGTTGTCTCTCATCGACCATCTCCGGACAGAAATGCAACTTTTGAACCTATAGGAGGATCAGCCCAAATCTGAAGCATGTCCGAAGCATCCGATGGCCTGTTCCACCCTTTTCCATGGAAATGCCGATTGTGAAATAGACATCAGGAAGTCGCACGACATCGATGACTGAGAAGCGTTATCGGTTGTCCGATGACATCAGAAAAGTCTTTTACAATGTCGTTCCTTCCTGCATCGCAGAAAAGAAGCAAGTGCGTCATTCAAATTGCATAGTGATATGATTAATCAAGGATTTAAAGTTCATGCGGAATATACGCTTTTTTGGCAAAACAGAAAAGAGCATCAGAGAGTGAGAAAATTGCGAAACTGTTTGCTTTAGAAGCTGATGAAATAAAGAAGGCGCACAAAGTGATCCACAGCATAGGGACAGATTGGAAGACCTGAGAAGGGAGGAGTTGTCTGCGAAGAAGGAAAAGAAAGGAGATGATGCTAGACAAATAGCAGCTAAATTGAAATTACAGGAGGCTGTTGCAGAACTGAACAAGTTGCTCTCGTGAAGGACCAATTAGCGAAGGATGCTAATAATCGAATGGCGAAGAAAGAGGCTCTTGAACTTTCGATTGCAAAACTTCGGAAACAGCGCAATTTTTCTTTCCATTGCCCAAATTTTCGAAGAAGTGACTGTTTGAAGCTCTTGTTACGAAGTGATAAATGTATATATTACTATATTACTGTGGAGGTCTAAGTCCCAAGTTCTTATGGAAATTATCAAATTTCAAATTTAAAGCACAGTGGTATATGTACATGTGCATATATTTTATTAATTCAGTCCACACGAGTTCTTTTGCTGAAATTAACAGTGCAGTAGGCCTACCGACTTTTGCGATATAAATGATTTTATAGCTCAATCGAGAAATCTTCTTTTTGCTGAAATTAACAGTATTGACTCTCGTAATGTGCTCATTCTTGTAATTCAGTCCACACAATTTCTTTTGCTGAAATTAATAGTACTGAGTTTTGTGACATAAATATTTTTGTAATTCATTCCACAAGTATTCTTTCTGCTGAAAGTTATCAGCTCAATCCATGAAAACAGTATTTTTGTAATTCAACTCCGAATCAGTCTACACTAGAAGCCTACTGTAGTTTTTAGGGTTTTCACGTCCATTGTCAGCGGCGTTTGGAAACGTTCGTGCTTCTCAGTGTTTTGGTCGTTCGCAGGTTAACCTGTTAAAATATCTGGTAGTTCGTATATCTAACATACAATTATTTTCCTATGATTCATAACTTTTTTCTGACTGCTCATGTGTTTGTAAACGCTTTCCCAAAGAACATTTGGCAATATTTTCATCAAGTGGCAATAATAGTCCTATTAGATACAGTGGCAACACTGATGCAGCCGAACATGACACGAACTGTGTCAGCTTCATTCTCTGTTTTGGGGCGAATTCGCTCTCTTCGAAGCTTTTTGACTGTCATATGCCAGGATTTTACTGAATTCTCTAGTGATCTCTAGACTAGATTAATGTTTGACTCTACATAGTGGTTTACCGTCGTCATCAATATTTCGCTTAACAGAGAGTAACGAATGCGACGGCACGAATTGCCTTCAATTCACCCGGTTGTAGTAAAACATCGCCACTCATTCGACAGCTCGGTTGGCTTCTTATCATAGGAAGAATTGAAAGACGAATTTTTATTGTGACTTATCTCAGTCTTCATAGAAGTGCTCCGAAGTATTTGTCCACCTCATTGAGACAAGCTGCATCCATGGATAACTGAACAAAAGACTCCGATCCATTGACACAAGACGGCTTCAAGTTCCCTCCTTTCGACGGACTATTTTTGATGGCAGATCCAGGCCTGTGGCAGGTCCTCTATTTCCTCTATTTCCTCTATTTTTGGTCCCTCTCCTCTTAAATGCTCTATTTTAGAAAATTTCCTCTATTTCCTCTAAAAATGTATTAATGTTGATAATGATGTATCGTTGTTAAAGACATCAGTAGGGAAAATATACAAGTATACGTCGAACAGATTTCGAATGTGTTTTTTGGTCCCTATACATTGATTAAATGTTATCTAATATATATAATTTACAGGTGGAGTTTACATTAATGATGCTGTCACTAGGACCTGTGTGTATCAGATTAGCAGAGCAATTTGTTGCACTGAAGCAATATTTCTTAGTGTCTATAAAACAGAACAACAAAATTTGCACATCCAACGCTCGATACAACAGAATGGTAGCTGCAGGATAGAACTTTCGAAGCCAAAATCCATTTCATTGTCTCTGTTTCATCGGTTTTTGACAAATTTGAACGTTTTTTCCAAACGGAAGGCCCGCTTGTACATTTATTGTACACCCACCCAGTTGTCTAATTTGATCAGAATGTTACTGTTGAGATTCATTCGACAGAACACTGTTGCACAAAAAGGACATCAGCTTTTAGAAATTGACATGGAATGTACTGAAAACCAACTTGAGACAATTCACGTAGGGGTAAAAGCAGAATCGTTACTCAAACAGTGTACTCCATCACAGCACTTGAGTTTTCGGGCCGATGTCAAGAGGTTTTACGTCGAGGTTGCGGGACACCTATCGAAAAAGCTCCCACTTTCTAATCCTGTTTTGAAGTCTTTGCGGTGCATGAACCCTCCATGCAGAACGGAAGAAAACGGATTGACTCATGTCAAAATATTAAGCCAAAACTTGAAAGCTGTTGTGAAACCAAACGAGATTGATTAACTCGTGGATGAATGGATGCAATATTCCATCGAACCATTGATCCAGGAGTCGTGGTACTCTTCCGTTCTAGTTGACGCATGCTGGAGCAAAGTATTTCAAATGAAGCGGACTGATGGACAGATTAAGTACCCAATTTTGACAAAGTTGAGTAAAGCAGTATTGTGCTTCTTTCACGGAAGTGCAGATGTTCAAAGAGGCTTTTCACGGAATAAGTTCTTGATGGTCACTACTAGAACGTCTTTGTCTCTTCAAAGTATTAAGGCTCTTAGAACTACTAATGACAGCTTGATGTCGTTGGGAGAGAAACCTGAAAATTTGCCGATAACAAAGTCGCTGATAGAAAGAATGACCGCTGCTCGAGCCACCTACAAAGACAGCATACAGAAATCAAAAGCGTCAAAAAGTAAGGAAGATACATCCAAAGCTGAAGCGGAACAAAAACAGGTCGAAATTGAAAAAGAAAATATCAATTCAAGATTGCGGGAATTCCACGATATGGATCGAATAATGGAGAGAGAAATGTCCGTGGCAAATAATTTGATGAAAGAAGCTAGTGCAAAAATCAAAACAGCAATCCAAAATAAGAATGTCGAGAATATTGGAGTAGCACAAGCTATGATGGAAAGTGCTCAAACGAAGCTGGATGAGATACAAAAAATGTAAAATAAACAGAACTCAAATAAGCGAAAGTTCACGGAGAATCTGTCTCATTCAAGATATAGGCCATTGCCTAAGCAAAGTAAAATTGCAGATGGTAAGTCGACTGATTTTCGACTAAACTACGATGTTAAAGGTTAAATGATCACTTTCTGATTTCTCTCTATCTACATTCAAAAACGATTGATGTAAAGTTTCTTGAGAAAATGGCTATTATTCCAAAGGCACGTCCACGTGTATATTGCATCATGAAGTCTACATCCTCTGTACAAATCTTTCTTCTTCAGATTTTGATGCCGCCTAGAGAATTCTCAAATGCTGGAGTTGATACATAGTTCCGTTGAACAATTTGTATAACAAGCATCATGTTACACAAACTTGTTAATTTGTTTCAATAAATAGATAGTTTAAAATGTTATTTATTCAATCCATATGTAAATCACACACCAACAGAATATACAGAACATATCAGAACCAACAGAGCTACTTGACGGGAACAGAAAAAGATATATAGGATGTATTTACAACGGAAAAATGGTGTTCAGTTGAATGGTTCTAGCGGGGTGAGGGACAAGCGGTATATAGGGAACTAGTTCTAGAGACAATTCATTGAGTTGAAAAACCGTTTTTTGCTGTGTAATTTTCCAAAGTTAGTTTCAATAAGTTAGAATTTTGCAAAAGAATCATTTTTCACTTCCTCTATTTTTAGCGTCAAAATTCCTCTATTTTTTGTAAGTAGGCGCCACAGGCCTGCAGATCCTTTCCCATAGTTGCCTCACAAATGTGGAAAAGATTGCCGACTTAAATTTGACTCTCTGACCGTTTGGTGACTTTCAAAGGGCTTTTACTCTTTCATCTGTCTAAAAAATACTTTTAGTATGTCCATGATGTAAAGCGGCCTTGAATATCCTTCGGGATAAGAACGCCCTTTTGTATTGAATTCCGATGTAAATAAAATGCGAAAGATGGATAGAAGTCTAGAATGCTGCCTATTCCTCAGAAGCCTATTCAGCCGTGGTCGCAAGCTGTGTTCTACGCCATGTCTAGATGCAGAGTTGGCTTTTCTTTGTTCAGTCCTGGTGAGAAATGGCCATCTACATTGGTTCATTGATAAACACAGCACTCAGGTCCTTGTGAAACCTGTAGTGGCAACTGATCACCAGAAATGTATGCGATTCGATCTCCAGTACATTGGAGAAGTCTCGGTTTAGAAGCTGAAAACAGTTGCCGAGTAGCTCATCGCCCATGCCCATACGTTGAAGTTGAAACGTGGTTCCGCACCAAGAAGCTAAGCCGCAATGCTCCCTTGGACCCGATCCCTCCTGCCCACCAGTCAAACCTGGCATACAAATGCAATTGTGCTTGCGTAGCAAGCTACGTGGCAGGACAGAGAGGAAGCTTGGTAAAAAAAGATGAATTATCCCAATATGTTGTGAAGCTGGCATTATCAGAACGAGATTCAAGCAAAAATCTAGCTTGGGTATCACACAGCACCACTTGCGTCCAGCACCGTGCGTCCAAAGACAATTTCATTCCATTCATTCATTATACAGGGTGGCAAATAAGTTACTATATAATAAATGTTAAAAGAAAACATCAATGATATAATGTATTTCTATCAATGTTGGACATTTCTCTTCATAAGCCAATGACATCAAAGATTGCATCGAATCTGAAATGTAGCTATCGATCATATTGTTGAAATTTGAAGATATATTTGTTTAAATGAATCAAGCATGTGGGAATATGATGTCAATAAGTCCAATGTGACATAATCTATCGATCATACTTATTGAAATATGAAGTCAACACTAATTGTAGCAATTTAGTGTTGATGTACAATATGCCTCGCAAATTGTCTCTCGAAGAACGACTTTTCATTTTAAAGATGTAATGGAAACTGGGTAATAACACGAGAGTAACTGAAAAGTGGCAGAAAACTTTCAGCTCTCCACCTACTAAAGCTACCATCTATCAAATTAGAGACAAATTTGATGCCACTGGATCCGTGAAAGACTCCCTATCGTTACGGACGCCCAGTGACTGTCAACACGGAGGAAAATTATGACTTGAGCATCAACAAAACTTACAAGCCTCAAGCGAGTTTGCATTGCGCCCCTTCAATTACTCTGAACACTCGGAAGATAATAGAACTTTTTGAATAACTGGTGCCGATTTCGGCAGCCATTGATTTGGCACAAAAGGACACTACTACTCTGGCAGATGCACACAAAGCTCTTCGATCCAATTGATGAACCAAAGTTGGAAGGTAATTCCGATCCAATACTGCAGCGTTTTAGACAAGTTATTTTACCCTGCTGCCGTTTTGCGGCACATATGCTGCATCCCAAAGTCAGAAGAGAGCGGCTGAATGTGGAACAATTGAGAAAGATCAATGAATAGTTGATAAGTGAAGACAATGAATACATTAACTTGCCTTCAATACAGAAGTATCTTCTTTTCCAAAGTCGTTATTCATAGCTGTAGATGCTGCAGCTGTGATTTGGTGGCGTGGAATGCCCCAATGTTCATCTATTTCAGAGACATTTCTCAACTTTGGTCTATCCATCATGCTCTTAAGAAAATCTGTGGGAGAATTCTATATGATAATTGTCGCGCGGTTTCAATAAATTTTAGTTGATTTTGGGCCTAGTTAGAATTTTGACCTCGATGGTCATGATGTATATATTCATGAGTATCATGAATGTAAATCAAAATTCTTCAGTATATTGGCCTACATATTCACTAAATTGATTGTCGTCATCATAGTGATGAACATTGACAACCTGCCATAGAAATGAATTTCTTCCATTTTTTCCGGAAAAACATTTTTACTCGTTATTAGAATAAATCCAACCCTGAGTCGGCCTCCATAGTCCACTAGCTAAAAAGGGAGCAAGCAACTCGAAATAGAATCGCGATGGTAGGTACTTCGGCTTATACTCTTAACCATCGAAAAGTTAAAAACGATTTATTGGCCCTACATGTACACCACATGAGAAAGTAGCTTTACTTTCACTCATCATCATAGCTAATTTCAAATCTTAGTATAAAAATTTATATGAACCTCCTTCCTCAATATTTTCCGAATTTCTGTCATTTATGCATTCATGTCCTATTTGCAGGTCGATGACAAATATTGGTGTTATCAAAACGCTATCACAGGGCGTCGAGTTGCTGAAAATATATGATGGATTAGTGAATGCTTACATAACAGTGAGTATGATTATGTAATGCTTCCAACTCATCAGAATATACCTAGCTGCTTAAATAAGCTGAGATGAGGCTCATTGCTCAAGATGACACAGAAAGCTGTTGAGAAGAAAGTTGCAGTCAATGATTGAAAAATCGCAAGAGTCAGATTGCTGATTTTCTTTGCAGGCCTATAGCATATTCACCGTTATTACAGCCTGCTGATATGAAAATCAAAGAATAGTGCGCAATCTGTTATCCTTCTTTTTAAATCAATATTTGTTATACGAAGTAGTAGTAAATAATTGTTGGATATTCACTGTACTCATTACTGGTGGGATCACGAGATTCGAAAAATACATTTTGATTAGATACCACCACCACCACCCTAGTCTCATTGTGTCAACAAGTAATAGCGTGCCGAAAATTTAGATAGACAGTCTTATGGTCACTTATTTCACACGCATGGCATTCTTGATGGACGTAGTCTACAATGCTTAGCTGCTGAATATTTCCTATAAAGTAAGCTTATTGCTACACTGTATTAGCTATTGAAATTACAATCTCCCACGGATTAGGCATTGGAAATAGATAAATGCATGTATGCTGTAATGATGAGTTATGTGATGTTGTCAGAAAATGCTTTTAATTAACTGATCCACGATTTTTTTATGCATTTTTGGACGTAGGAAAATGGTGGTTGGACTATGGTTGACGCCAACAAAAGCATTCATGAACTGGTAGAAATTCCATGGACAAAGCAGCTCTTCAAGAAGCCAACGCTGAAAAAGAGATGGGACTTAGTCGAAAACGTACGCTGCTGGGCAAAATAGGGAATCCCAGGAAACCTGATGAAACAAGAATGTTCAATCAAAAACAGTATCGTTGAGTTTGCTGAAAATGTTCTTTATATATATTAAAGCTTTACGAATGAAATGAATTGATGGTTTAACGTCACTTCTGCCCCTTACTGGGGGCTTGGACTGTGCTGACATAGTCAGACTTTTATCTTGAGCGTTTAGTCTGGATGCCTTCCCGACGACTTGCTATGACACTCTCGGGGCTCGACCTCTGGACCAAAATATCGCTAGGCCAAGCACTTAACCACAGGCAGCCGGAGACCACAAAAAAATGTATACATATAAAAATGAAATGTCGGATAGGCCAAAATTGAATAACCTTATTCGAAGAAATAGGTGTTGATGTCCTACACTTTTGATGCGGAAATTTCAGGTTGTTTCCGGAAAAAGAGTGATTTTCATCAGCTAAAATTGGCTATCTAGCGTGCTAGTTATTGTAAAATGGTATTTGTTATGTGCATTCATGTCATGTAGAATCCACTCAATTACATCAATGCCCCAATGGAAATAGTCAGCTAAAAGACACAATCACTGATGGAAAAGCATATCTTTACCATAGACTGTTCGAACATCAGACGGTTTCATTGAAAGTTGCAAAATTCAGGCCATTTTTACATAAGGCGGCTGCTGTTTCTTCCTGATCGCAATCATATATTAGCTTGCGTTTTCCTCTCAATAGTTTTATTAAGACCGCCACATGATTGTTGCATCTCTTAATTTTCCCTTCAAACATTTTATGTTTGTCGTTGACCATTCGATAGATTTTTCGAAATGGCCATATTCCTTTTACATCTCTGAATTTCCCAACACTTACGCTTTCTAATGCCCTCTCGAAAGTTTTGCCTCTCAGAAACTGCCACATTACTATATTGTGAAATCTGTTGATTTGTATCAAATTTTCATAGGATTCCATGTTATTAATGGATGTTTTATCTGGTGTTCAGTCCACGTACCTGCACTTATATACATGGATCTGCAAAACACTGTTTTAATGATATTTTGTGTATGGTTGGGTGTAGGCATTTTGATCTAAAAATAAAGCTTTAGCTTTATCAAAATCAAGGTTCAAAATCGTTGAGCTCGAATTTATAAGAATCTAAGTTAATAGTGGTGTCATCTTTAATCGAAGCATACATGCTGTGTAAGCTAGCGAATCACGATTCTTAGGAAGTAACAGGACTTAAGAAGCTGAAAACATAAAGGTACATATTGAGCTATCTGATGGTCTTGAATTTTTGTTGCATCAATAGACTTGATCAACCTCGATTCACACTAATAATAATAATAATAATAATAGTAAAAGGACGTACAGTGCTAATTGTTAAAGATATAGACAAGCAACCGACGCCTGATAATTTCAGACCAATAACGTGCTTGCCAACAACATGGAAGCTCTTCCCCGGTACAATAGCAAATAAGATCCTGACCCATGTCATCCAAAATAATATACTCTGTAATGAACAAAAAGGAATTCGACCTGAAAGAAGGGATACAAAAGAGCAATTGGCTATTGACCGAAGCGTGACAAGACACAACAAAAGAAGGCATACAAACCTAGCAATGGCATGGATAGACTACCAAAAAGCGTATGATTCTGTACCGCATTCATGGATTATGAAATGTCTAGAAATGTACAAAATCAACACCACACTGAGAAACATGATTCAAGCATCGATGAAACTTTGGACAACTACACCTACGTTCGATAAACAGGATATCGGTGAAGTCAGGAGAAGAAGAGGGATATTTCAAGGTGACGCTTTATCACCACTACTCTTCTGCGTAGCACTAAACCCACTAAGTGAAGTTCTCAAGAAAGTCGGTAACGAATATACTCTCGCAAATGGCAGTAAGATCAATCACCTGCTTTACATGGATGATTTGAAATTGTATAGCAAGAAAAGCAGAAATCAACAGTCTCATCCATACAACAAAGACATTCAGCAATGACATTAAAATAAAATTTGGGTTTCAAAAATGTGCAAGGCTGATTATCAATAGAGGTAAAGTCAAAGATACCCAAGGCTTGCAAATTGAAGAAGGAATTATACACGATACTAACATAGATGGCTATAAGTACCTCGGCATACCACAGCACAGAAGCAATATGGAACACGAAGCCAAAGAAAAAGCCAAGAAAGAATACAAAAAGCGACTAAGACAAATCCTGAAATCGATATTGAATGCAAAGTATAAGATAGACGCAATCAATATCTACGCAATCCCTGTGATAAGTTACACAGGAGGAATCGTGAAGTGGACTGTCCAAGAAATGGAAGAACTAAATCGCAAAACTAGAAAGATGATAAATATGTACAAAGGCTTACATCCAAGATCTGATGTCGACCGCCTATATCTACCACGAAGATTGTGTGGTAGAGGACTTAAGAACGCCCGCGATGTGCTTGAGGGTGAAGACAGGAGCTTCAACCAATACATCTGTAATAACACTAATGATCCACTGCTGGCGGTGGTGAAAGCAGATGACGTGTATAGGCGAAAATCTGAAAGATTCCAGGAATGGAAAACAAAGAAAATTGAGATTCGACAAAGGACTTGGCATGAGAAACCTCTACATGGACAGTATCCGAGGCAGACCAAAAATGTGACGACGAAAGATACTCAGTACAGATGGCTCAAAGAGGTGAAGCTAAAAATTGAAACAGAAGCACTGCTAACAGCCGCACAAGATCAGGCCCTAAACACAAAAGCACACAAAACATACATCACGAAAACAAGTACTGATCCCAAATGCAGACTATGCAAAGCAGGAGATGAAGCGATCTCTCATATCCTAACCGGTTGCTCGAAACTAGCAGGAACGGAGTATCTTCGCAGACACAATGACGTTGCTAGATCGATTCACAGAGCAATTTGCAAGGAGAAAGGAATCAGAGTTGAGGAACAATATTGGAAACATGAGCCTGAAACAGTGATAGAGACAAACAACACTAAGATCCTGTGGGACTTCGAGATACGCATGGATCACTACATTCAAGCAAGAAGACCGGACATCATAGTGGTAGATAAGACCCAGAAGAAGACGCTCATTATAGACATCGCAGTTCCTGATGACCGAAATATACAAGAGAAGAAGAAAAGATTACAAAGTACCAAGATCTGAAGTTAGAAATAAAGAAGCTGTGGAACACAGATGCCAAAGTCGTGCCGATAATCGTCGGCTCATTAGGTGCCCATACACCAAGGTTGAAGACATATCTAGACATGATCCCCGGTAACCACCACATACCAGACTTGTTAAAATCAGCACTCCTTGGTAGTGCCCATATATTACGTCGCACCCTTGATCTCCCTGAGGCTTGGTAAGTCTCCGAGAACATGGGTTCATACTGATCTGAATGTATGAGATCGTGACAAAAAAAAATAAATAATAATAATAGTCACTTTATTGAGGTCAATACGAGAGCGGTATGCTGGGAATAACATCTAGGCAGGCTTGTTATGGTTGGTTGAAATCAGTCAATTTGAAAATTACCACAGAAGCGTTACTAACGGCAGCTCAAGACCAAGCAACCAATACGAAAGCACATGCAACATATATCCTGAAAACCAGCAATGATGCAAAGTGCAGAATGTGTAAGTCAGTAGATGAGACAGTGTCCCATATACTCACAGGATGCTCAAAACTGGCATCAAAATAGTACCTCAATCGCCACAATGAAGTTGCCAGAATGATACATAGAGACATCTGTCTACAGTATGACATCAGCGTATCGACAGAGGCATGGAAACACATGCCGATACCAGTAGTTGAAACAGACATGGTGAAGATCTTATGGGACTTCGAAATAAGAACCGACAAGAACATTTCAGCAAGGAGGCCCGATATAGTGATAGTGGACAAAGAAGAGAAGATGGGATACATAATCGATATCGCCGTTCCCGAGGATAGAACATATGCAATAAAGAGCGAGAGAAAATAGCAAAGTACCAAGACCTGAAAATAGAAATACAGAAACTGTGGAAGATTAAAGAAAAAGTGATACCAGTAGTAGTTGGATCCTTGGGAGCCCACACTGACAACCTAAAGAAGTACCTCAAAGAGATTCCCGGTCGACACCAAGTACCTCAATTACTTAAGGCTGCCCTGCTCGGTAGTGCCTACATCCTCAGACGCACTCTGGATCTCCCTGAGTCCTGGTAGGATTCCGAGGTCCTGAATTACAACCGACCATTGTGTGGTCGTGATCCAAAAAAAAAAATAATAATAATAGTCACTTTATTGAGGTCAATACGAGAGCGGTATGTGACGTAAAAATCTTACACAAAAGAAATCACGATAAACAAGAGTATTTGATAAAAGACTTATTATACAAAGAAGACCTGTGTTGTAGAGGCAGAAGGATTCGTTAATTCAAAACAAAGTTGAGAAACTGGCTAGAGATCATAAGATGAATGAAACACCTTGGCGTTTTCAGAGATAAGATGAAGCACCCTAGCTGTTTCAGATATAACATGAAACGCCCTATTTCTATTCCAAATGAAGGTAAACTTAAAACAAAAGTATCATCCTAAAATTCAAATTTATTTCTGTAGCGGTGGGAGACCTGATATCACCAGCATATTTCTATGCATTGTAATATGATAATACGATTCTACTCCATCATACCCAGATTTTCCGGAATTTTGGAATCTCTAGACACAAGGCAATCGGACCTAATGGTTTTCTTCACGAACATAGCTGGCAAAAATATTGATAGATTGCACATGCATATTAATTATTCGTAATGATTTTCTTTCATTACTTTACTATTTATTAAAGAGTCTGTCAGCATATATGATCTCCAGATATCTGTGACTAGGCTGGTAAAATACTTTACACATTACCTAAACATGCGCAACAGTTTAAAATTATTCAGAGGAATTTCCCACTAGGAGCCATTTTAATCTACTGCGAGTATACTCATAGCTGGCGATGAACGCGTTAAGGACAAAATGAGTTGTACAGCTTCACGTCATGAAGTGAAGCTAGTCAGACAATTTCATAGTCAATCTGTGTTTGCAGGATTTCTTCGTCGGGGCTGAAAAAGCAATTCCAAATTCCTGGTTGAAGTCACTCGTGGAGCTGAGTCCATCAGAATTAGCACAGCTGATGTCTGGTAATGACACTGGAGCTTATTCGGTGTAAGTTTGCTCTGCATGTTCGGCTTCTTCAGTTTTCTTTGTCGAAAAGGCGAAATTTAATTTGCTTGGATAACTCATTCACTTTGTAAAAAATGCCTTGACCGCGCATTATAAAAGAAAGATAAAATCTGGGAATAGGCTAAGTGTTTATTTCGATAGAAAATATTAAAAGTTCACAAATTGTATAAATGATGTCAAGCTCCGATAGGTATTTCATTGGCCGGCGGTCAATGTCATCAGGGAACATAAAAAGATGACTTTATGACATGAACTAAGTGCAAATTTCAAAGTGATATTGATAAGGGCCTACAGATTGCATTTAGCAAAATAAGAAATCTTCGTGATCTTCCAATCTCAGCCCGGCTGTCTAACTTAGACTTGCACTTACCTATAGGCCTATAATCAGCCTATATGACAAGCTTTCCATGCAGCTTTGCACATGTCAATTGCAGTAGAAGACCCCATAATGGCTACAATCTTTCTTGCAAGTGAATAATACTTCATTTCTCAGCGGAATCTGTGCTTACCAATTGCAAACTCATTTGCAAGTTGTCTTGAAGAATGCTTATCTTCAATTTATGGACCGCATCTTTAAGCAAGATAGAGACTCATTGTATCAAGACAGGGATCATCGCTATCCGCCATCTTGGCCATTGTCTGTACGAATGGCCACTTACAAAGTGCACTCCCTACAATGAGCTGCACACCATTATTCAAGCGTTCAGCTGACGACTGCTTTTCTCTGTTTGAAGATAAATCACAAGCACTACAATTCCTAGACGGTCGGAATTCGCGATATCCTTCTATTAAATTTGAAATTGAATTATCTTCAAATGAAAACAGTCTCAGTTTACTAGGTTTTAGTGTGCACATAAGTGAAACTAATGAGAAGACTTTCAAATTATATAAAAAATGTCCCAAAAGGAACATTTCGTCAATTTCAATTCCCATCTTCCAACATCTTCAAAACGCAGTATTATGTGAATTGAAACGAAAAGAATAAATCAACGATTTGCAACAAGAAAAGATCGTGTAACAAGCGAACGAGAATTCGATGATGTTCTTTCATTGACTGATTATCCTCATGATTTCATCCAATCTAGAAAAAGAAGCAGCAATATACGAGGGGTGTTCAAATATAAACGGGAATTTGTTATTATCTCATTACCTGAATTAGAAAGCACAATTTTGACATTAGAAATTCACTAAGCGATGTTTCAACATCCGTGATTGATTTCTGAACGCTGTTCAGCAACTATCACGTCGTCACAGCTGCGAATGCAATGAAAGAGAGCGATGAAGCATTGCTCACTTTTGTTTGTGACGATAATAATCACTTGTCAGTCAGTCACTCTCTCATTGCAGTCATGTCTGAACAAGAAGTTCCTGCCAGCATTTGTCAGCGCATCATCATTAAGTTCTTAACAGCTGAATGTGTATCGCCATCGGAGATATTCACCAGACTCCAGACACAGTTTGGAGAAGATTGTCTGTCGAAGACAAGAGTCTACAGTTGGGCCAAAGAATTCCGGGAAGGTCGTGATCGAGTTGAGAATCAGCCACATCCACGACGACCAAGGACATCAGTAACACCAGAAACCACAGAGCAGGTGGAGCAATTGATCTTGAACAATCGTCGCATCGCAGTCCGTGAAATCTCCGAAAGTTGGTATCAGTATTGGAAGTGCTGAACACATCATTCACCAAGAACTTGGATTCAGTAAAGTGTCTGCACGCTGGGTGCCCCGACTTCTTACGGATGAGCAAAAAGAAAAGCGTGTTGATGTCTGCCAACAGCTTCTCCGGCGCTATGAAGATGAAGGATCGCAGTTTCTCGAAGCAATCGTAACCTGTGATGAAACCTGGGTTCATCATTCAACTCCCGAGTCGAAGAGGGCGTCCATGCAGTGGAGACATCCCGACTCACCTCCTCCTCGAAAGGCGAAAACCACTGCTTCTGCAGGGTAATGGCTACAATATTCTGGGATTTCAAAGGTGTTCTGCACATTGACTTTCTTCATGGTCGCAAGACTATCAACGCGCAGTACTACTCGAGTCTCTTAACAGAAGATGTGAAACCTGCCATCAGAGGAAAGAGAAGAAAGTCGCAGTCATCCGTCATCTTCCTTCAAGACAATGCCCGGCCTCACACAGCTGCCCTTACCCGCGAGACACTGGAACAATTGAAATGGACCGTGTTGCCCCATCCTCCATACAGTCCAGACTTAGCTCCGTCTGATTATCATCTTTTTGGTCCGTTGAAAGAATTTCTCGGAGGCAAGAAATTCCAAAGTGATGCCGAAGTCCAAAGTGTTGTGCAAAACTGGATGAACCAACAACCGAAGTCCTTCTTCGAGAATGGCATCAAGTCACTCCCAGATCGATGGAGAAAATGTGTAGACATTGCTGGTGATTACATTGAGAAGTGAACTGCTGTCTTGTGAAATTTGATGCAAATAGAATGTCATCTTTTCATGCTTAATTAAATTGTTTTCAAAAATTCCCGTTCATATTTGAACACCCCTCGTACATTTATAAAACAAGAATATGAAGAAAGATAATCATATGTTCCTTCGATTAACCTTCATTTTTGATAAAGGAGATCGTGATATCAAACTTCAGAATGAAAGTTCGTCATTTCGATAGTTCGTCGCAATCAAGCATTATTTATATTAAGAAGCGTGATAGATAACAAGCGCAAAACTCATAAAACTGCACATTGATCCAATGTCCCATACAAGACAAGATGTTATGCTTCCAAAAGGACATCATATATAAAATCACATGCATGAAATGTCAAAAATTTTGCATTGGAAGCTCAAAAGACCACTACATATACTGATTGTTATATTTGTACTGACTCAGATATCTGTCTAGTCATAGCGTCATTGAAAGTGCCTCTCACTTCCATCTTGAATTTCTGCATGTTCCTTTCGTGCCACTCCTAACAGTGTTTCCATAAAGCTGAGCTTCTTGATTTACCTGCTAGTAAATGCTGATGTTCACTCCCTCTATGTCATCCACTTCTTCATGTTTCACCGGTTTAATATGCTCAGCATTTTTCACATTCGATTTTGTATGGTATGCTTTGACCCTTTTCCTCCACTTTCGCACATCATGCATTCTCTGTTTTGGTAACATTCCTTTACAAAAGGGTCCGATTTCTGTAACATCCTTTTCAGTGACACTCTCTTTTTCAACTGTCTTAATTTTAAATCCAGTTTCTCGAATAATGTTTTGCAATTTTTGCAATTGAGATCTAGAGGCAGCTGGAGCGAATAGCACCGAATCATATCCTTCCTTCTAATGCCATTTATTCTTTCTAGTATTCGTTTTACTCTTCCGATTTCTTTATCCTCGATTTGTTCGATGCATAGGCCGCTTTCCTTTTTCACACTCCTCGATTATATTATCATGGGAATTCAATAGAGAGCTTAAAATTTCACATCTCAATTTTTTGTAAACCGGAATATTCCATCCTTGCCATTAAAGCGTTTGTTTGTTTTGCCTTTCTATCTCATGGTAATGTTTTACTACAATCAAGTAGCTCTCGTAGAATTTCTTGAGTTAATGCGGTTCTGTTGACACTCACTGATAACGTATAATTAACGTGTATAATCATGTTCGATGTAACATTCCTTTTGTAGAATTCATGCATGGCCATGTGTTTCACGCCAGTTGTATTGATCTTTTCTTCAATCCAAACTTTCGCATCGAGAATAGGGATTTTTTATCATCATGCATTGATGGTTCAGTCTCTAACTGTATTGACTTATGCATGGTGTTGCCAGGATTAGTAATAAGCATCGCTGTTCTTTCATTTTTGTTCATTATTTCATTACCTCCGGTTATTTCATTGAGTTTTTTTCCATTTTTGAATGTCATTTCTTTTGGTGTCGGAGCAACCAGCAAGCTTTTTTACTTAGTTAAGTCATCATCTTTTTTTGCCACCTGATGATATTGACGGAGCTTAACATCATTTATGTATTTTGTATAATTTTTAAACTTTTTATGTTTTCAATTCAAATAAACACTTGGCCTATTCCCAGATTTTCTATTAATTTGAGTGAATGAACCCCAAGCGAGGGGGAACATCAGCACACTTCGAAGTGAAAATTCATTGCTCCTTGAAAAGATCACAATGGGGGCTTTATTTATTTTTATTTAACAACGGTATTTACTACCCGTGGGAAAACCTTCCAACCCTGTACTCGAAATGTCTTTCCTGGTTATCATATCTGGTTAAGTATCATGCAAGTAATGTCACCTCCTTCGGACAGATGCCACGGATTTCAATCCTGTCATTAATAAGACAATGGAAATGTTCTTCAGTTGACAGCATCGTGAAGTGAACATAAATATTCATTCTGTAGATTTCAATTAAAATTTTCAAAACATGCCATCAGTAACTAACGTACACCTGTATAAATTGTTCTAATCAATAACAAATATTGTGGATGCAACTATTCAAATTTGAGCATTGATCTCTGATCGCAATTGCACGACATAACCAATAGAGCATAAATATCTGGACTACATTGGTCTTCGTATGGTCACGTGAGCCTACGTTTCAAACTTGTCGTTACTAGCCACGTTCTTCATTGTGTTGGCATTTGATTAAATTAAAGTTGTTGAAATCTTAAGACACCTGGTTGATTTTAGATAGAATATCCTTCCTGGAAATGGAATCTGAAAGGCACTTCATTATAGACTCGGGCAGAGATGATAAGTTTTCACTCATTCGTTTTTTTCATTTTGCATTTTATTCATTTAATTTCATACAAGGAAAACTTGGACCACAAGGCTATGAGATCGATGAAGTTTTATCAAAATGCATGTTTTGGGACAAAGCGTTGACGTATTCTCAATACAGTAGGCTGAAAAATAGACTTGAATATCCATGTACTTTGGAACTACAGACTTTTTAAATCAGGGAAGGACTTCCCGCTCACCCTGCACTTATATGGGTAAATTATGATAGTTGATAATTCCGCCTTCATTGATAAAATGTTAGTTATTAAATGAATGGAACGAATAGAGTACATTATTACTCAATTGCGAGTATAATTCAAATGATTTATCAATCAAAACTGAAACTGATGTTTCTGCACTTGTAGGGTTTATGCCCATGTATGTTACACTTGCACAGTATAAATTTTACTAGCCAACCAAATTGTCCATGTATTCTATAGGCTAGCTTTGATGTACGTCCCTATTCGAAGGTTCCATAGAAATGTAATTCTGTATTCCACATGAGAACGTCTCTCATACAGGAATTATTTTTTCAGAGAATTTCGGTAAATTAATTACTTTTGAAATTAATTACCTTAACTTATTAATGACCGAACTATTTTCAGAAATTTAGGTTTGTTTGTCGTAATGACAACGATGCTTTGAAACTTCGATCAAAAAACTTAAGAGTCTTAATGTTACAGAGAGGGTACATTGACTATTAATGGGTAAATTTGATAATGTCCTTACACGTTAATTCGTTGAAATACACGTATATTTTCATGTATACCTCTTCAAAGTATTATGGTCGGTTTTTGTCGCTTCATCCCATGTTTCACAGAAGCTTTCTGACGATCACGCATAATCGATCAGTTTTTTACTCTGTAATCACAACTTTGCTGTGTCTCATACTACTGCCTTGTTTTGTTAAGTTGGCAGTAACTTAAATGTGCAGACTTGAATATCAAAAGGTAGAATATAAATTCAGTTGATTTTACCACAAATGCATTCTGAAATGCAATTTTGAATAATTTCTAATTATCTCACTCTCTTGTTCTTGCAGACAAACAAAAGCAGTACTTCCGCTTTCCTTTTTATCATTCAAAACTCTGTGTCATCGCCTCAACTTAAATGAAGGAAAAGTAGGTGAAGTGCTGTTCGCAGATTGCAAATCAGATTGGCTTCAAGAAATAGAACAAGGTCTTCGAAGCTGTCCAGATTCTGTGATCAGTCTTTGCGAAAGCGGATGAAACCCAAGAAGCAGCATGAAATTGTTCGCCAGTCGAAGGTAACTGTTGATACTCACTCATTGCATGTGAAACTGCACGGAATGCCATCAGTGTACGCTGTGCCAGGCAAACACAGCAGTAGCAAATGCGTAAAGATATGTTAATTGCAATAAATGCTGCTGAAGTGCAAAATAAAGCATTGAAAACAAAGGTCTGTCTCAGTATATTGAATATCTAAAGAGAATGACAACGATTAAGTCAGTAAAAGTCACCAACACCCTTGACTGTTTCGTTGCAATATGAATGCTAATAGCATTCTGTCAATAATAATAATAGGACAATAAGCTGTCGATATGGCTTGTAGATGACTACTGTCTTCACTCGCATTCCTTTTGAACCGTCAGCGTGGCCTAGTGAAGACGGTGCGAGCTCGTCTCCATCGCAGACTTCGGTTCGATTCCTGGGTCAGGCGAGTGCGGTCGGGTAATCTAGGCTGTTGGTGTCTTTTATTGACATGATCGTTGTTATTCTCTTTAAATATTCAAAAGGAAGTATAATGACAATATCGAACTACTAAAATTAACTAGATTATTAATATTACTAATTATGAGAATACCAAATTAACTCGTAGATAGGAGCCTCTTGACGATTGACAACGACCATGGAAAATCGTTTCGTATCTTCTCGCTCTTCTAGTCGCTTGCTCGTTATGCTGCTTTCATTCATTTTCGGTTCAATGCGCGCTGCGTCTGCGTTTAAAACATCTATTAACGTTGCCTATATCTGAGATGTGTAGTGTGTTATCTATGAACGAAGTGTGTCAGTCCAACACAGCGGTAGCATAGACATGAAATTATGTTAACTCACATGTTTCGCTTATTTCATCTCTACCGCATAAGTGGCAGGGGTTTTCAAATAAATAGTTGCAGTGGATCAACGAAGATTGGTGACGAAGTGGAGGTAACAGGTCAGCACTACGAAGTGGTGAACAGATTTTGTTACCTTGCTGACATGTTAGATGGTGGTGGTAGAGCGGATGCAGCTGTGTCTACACGGATGCATTGTGGTTGGAAGAGATTCCACGAGATGTTGCCTTTCCTGACATCACGGGCGGCACCTCTTTGGATGAAGGGGCAAGTGTACGACGTGTGTAAGAAACAGCATGCTGCATGGTAGTGAAACGTGGGCCATGAAGACAGAAAACAAAATGAATATGAAAGAGTCGAAAGAAGAAAGGTCAAGTGGTTTTGTGGTGTGTCTCTTCGAGGAAGAATCCCCAGCGACGACCTCCTTCGAAGGCTGGGCCTATTTGGGATGGAAGAGGCGATGAGAAGAAAGCGTTTGAGGTGGTGCGTTCATGTAGTGAGGAAAGCAGAGGATGATTGGGTGAAGAAGGTGGACGACCTCGAATCACATGGGAGGAAGGAAGCTGTTCGAGCAGACTAAGAAAATTGGCCTGTGCGAAGAAAATGCAAAGGATCGCGCCAGATGGAGATCTGCCATCAGAGACAATCCTCCAACCCAGTCAACGGCGGAATAACGAACGTAAAACGGATGATGATGATGAATGGATCGATTTTCGCCGCCCTCGAATAATTATAATGAATTGATTGATCGGATTGCGTTTTAAACCTATTTTACCCAGACTATTTTGAGCTCCGAAAACTTGTTTGACTCCCTGGAGTCTCCATTCTGATTTTGATGTTCTTATGACTCAATCGTTCTCAAAATTGCAGCGTAGCAAAACTGGCGGGCTACCAGATTGACAGAGGCGCGTTACATTAAACAATTGAAGCCATTAATCAATAGGAAAACAGAGCTGATGGCATTCTGATTATCACTCTAGTAACGATGCAATTGTAGGCCTACATGTAGGCCCCTGTATAAGTGCACGAGTTAGTGTCAATGTGCAGCTGATTTTGCATACTCAAACCCCTGACGAAGAGCGAATGCTCGAAACCGGTCGGGCCTGGAAATAGTTTTACCTCAATTTTCTTATTTTGGCATAAAATAAAAAGGAGAGTACAATCACTGCCTTCTGATCCGATATGATGGAGAACCTCCTGTTGGCCGCCATCCTATATATGAATTCCGTCGATCATGACGTTGCTTCAAGATCTGACGTGGTACAGTTTGCGAATGACCAAATGAAATTTGTGAAGAACCAGCTGACATTGAAATTCCTCAACGTGTGCCTGATGAACAAAGTGTTTCCTAAATGGGCGGAAGTAAAGCTACCTGTCATGGAGAGTTGGACAGCAGCCCTACAGAGGAAAAAGAAGAGCATGGAGATGGAGATCCTGCATACCCAACGGCGGGAACTGAAGATAGGAATAAGCAATAAGGAAGCAAGAAGGAGATACGGATACTTGCACCTCGTACGGAGGTGGAACCCAGACAGAGTCCAACAATTCTTGCAGAAGCTGAGCGTAGCAAAGGATAAGTTGGAGAAGCTGACCTTCGAGACCCATGCCAAAAAGTGGACTTCATGGACAGGAGGACTGTATCCGGCAAATTTGGAGAGTTATTCTGTGGATGCAGCACCAAAGTTTCCCTTCGCGTATAAAGACGATTATCTGTGTAGCATTCGCTGTGACATAGTGAGTACCCGCGTTACGTTTGATGACTCTGTCGTAGGTGGGAGTGAGGCAATACCGTCAGCTCTAGAAAACCTTCTCCAAAAAGGTCCCAAACCAAATTTCGTGTTCCACATAAGGTCGATAAAAAATTGATTGATGATGCTGAAAAAGAGCTTGATAAGCTTACGTATCGTTTGCGTTGGAAAAATGTCTTCAACGATAGTACGAGCCATTCCAATAGTAACATAAATATCCCTTTTAGTAAAAATAAAGTGTCGCTTCCACCTAAAATGGAAGATAAAGAAGAGCGCAACCTTCAACTTTTCCGAGTTGAGGTTTTAGATTTAATAGAAAATCAAAAACAATTAAATAAAAGTATGGATCGTCAGATTAATTTTTCACGCAAATTCTTGAAACAAAATAATCTTGATGTCATTCCTAGTGACAAAACTAACCGTCTTCGTGTTATTAATAAGGATGTTTTGACTAAGAGTACGGTAGAAAGTCTTAGTGATACTAACACTTACAAACCACTCAATAAGTCTAACGTTGCAAGGTTGGAAAAACAGGCTAATGCCATAATTAAATCAGCTTGTAAATACAGTTACACTAAGCAAGAAGTTGAGAAGTTATTAAGTTGTGGCACCGAGTCAGCTACTTTCCGCACTACTTTAAAGGATCATAAAGACCCGAACAACGGGATTTATCCCTTACGTCCTATTGCTTCGTGCATTAACAACCTAACGGAAAAAATTGACTGGTTACTGAGTAAGATTCTGTCACAGTGCAAAAAATCAAACCCTGAATTTTTTAGATATTAGTATTTCACTAACGGAAAATGTATTAAAATATACGTGGTACGAAAAGGAGATACACTCTGGTATTTCACTTCGCAGGGATAGTTTCGTTCCGAACCATGTAAAAAGTAATTATGTTGAGAATAGTATTAGGTACGTAAAAAGCGATGCAGTAGTGAAACTGAGTGCAATAAAGCACTTGAAAAACTTGATAGGAAATTAATAAATAATGGCTTTTCGAGTATTCATAATAGGAAAAAGAAGAGTAAAAGAAATAGGCGAAGCCGACTAACCATACTAATCTTAAATTGAAGTTTATTAATGATAGGACTGATCGTGTTATCCGCAAACTGATAAATAAGTATAATTTGCCTGTTATCTTGATTAGTACCCCAAATAATAACTTGTACAATTCATTAAAAACTAGAACTAAAACGAAGAATCACGAGAATTGTGCGGTTTATAAAATGCTGCCCGACAAATACAAATGCATGGATCGCTATGTGGTGTATAGATTCACTTGCAATTATTGTAGAGATTTCTACATTGGTCAGACTTCACGACCTCTTAAATATCGTTTTGACGAACATAGACGTGCGGTTGATAAACAGAATAAATCGAGTGCTATAGCTGAACATTGCATGAAGTGTCAATCAAATCAATTAAATGATTTCTGCCTCGATTTTCTTAAGAAATGCAAAGACCCTCTGGATACCAGATTGACAGAGGCGCGTTACATTAAACAATTGAATCCATTAATCAATAGGAAAACAGAGCTGACGGTATTCTGATTATCGCTCTAGTAACGACGCAATTGTAGGCCTACATGTAGGCCCCTATATAAGTGCTCGAGTTAGTGTCAATGTACAGCTGATTTTGCATACTCAAACCGCTGACGAAGAGCGAATGCTCGAAACCGGTCGGGCCTGTAAATAGTTTTACCTCAATTTTCTTATTCTGGCATAAAATAAAAAGGAGAGTACAATCACTGCCTTCTGATCCGATATGAAACGCAAGAGAATTTCATAGATAGAACAGCAGGTTTAGATAACCGGTCAAGTCATACCAGGTGCACATTGTCGACATGACAAACTGATCTAGCTGACGAAGTAGCGATTATTCATTTTGCTGATTCTAAGCTGCATATTGGTACCCTCTTCATATCATAATTAGCGCTGCTAAAGAATTGTAGGAGGTAGGCACCAGGGTTGGAACCGGCCGGCCGGTTTTAGTAACGCCGTAAATTTTGAAGACCGACAGGCCGGCTTCTCATTACGCCGACCTGTTTGTAAAATTAATTTAACCCATGTCGACCGTTGAGGACATTTAGTCTAGAATAAATTGCCTAGTCAACCATTACAACATTAAGAGCATGTAAATGTAACATAATGTGAGAGTATGTGCACGTATGTTTTGTAACATAAATATTGCGAACCCTATTCATTAAACAGTTAGAGAATTATTACTGGCAACTTATGCAGACTTCTATGAAAGCCGGCCACCGACCCGGCGCCGGCCGGTTCCAACCCTGATAGGCACCATCCTCACATCTGACTTCATTAACAGTAGAAGCCGGATGTGTAGAATTTAGCTCTCTCTTCACACGGTAGTGAAGTAAAGAAAAAATCTGTACTTTCAATAAATTATAATTCAACTAAATTCTGAAAATTCAGTAAAATTCTAGAGGATGAGACATGGCTTCGTCTTGAACATTCCTCAAAGGGAGCGTTCGCCCACCCCATTGCTCCCTGGGATTGACTCCTATGCTAACAATACATGAGAACTCGTACATGTTCATTCATAATAGACAAACATTGAGAGTCATGCGTGTTTTGTACGATAGTGAAGCTGAATCTCAATTATCTCAAATTGTTGCTTCATTAAATTCTACAAAGCATTCCGGTGAGTGAGTTTTCGATAAGTGAGGTGCAATTGCTTGAGCGATGTGACACTTTTTGTCGGATGCCGACTTTCAATGGACAACACGACCGAAGGATCGGAAGACAAACACTTGATCATTGTAATATCTTGCCAATCAACATCATTTTGCTCCATGTAGCATTTGAATTATTATTTCGATATCAGTTTAGAGTGCAGATTAAATGGTCAATACACATGATGTTTTCATTACTCGAGCTGAAAGAGAGCAGGAAAACCCGTCCTGAAAATGAGTCTGGATTTCTCAATCGACACAGACTGTTGTCATTGCCGATGTTGTGAGAAGCGATAATTTATATTGACATTTGTATTTCATTTCTGGTCGTCTCAAGTGCAGGTAGAAGTGGATCGATATCAGACAGTTGATAAATAATCTGTAACACGTCGGAGACACTCAACTTAGTGTGTACGATGAATATTGAGATAGTACTCTATATTTTCAGTTTGATAATTGTTTGCTAACGTAGAGGACTGGATGCGAGATCAGTAAACAGAGCGTCATCAGAAATTGTATAGATGAATAATGTAATTTCTCTCTGAGGATGAAGTGGTGCATTATATACACAAAATGTCAACTGTGTAGAGTATGAAATTAAAGAATTGGATTTGTTGCTGGAAATTTGATTTTGTATAGTTTTGAAAGTATAGGAATTAGTCGCGGGTCGCTTGGAAGGACACCTGGAAGAATGGGTTCACTGTATATATTTATGATAAGCAGGTTTGAGATACTAAAAATATGTTTTACACACATTTTAAATATGGTTTAAGAAACAATGTTTTCAATATTTTTCAAAAATTCTTCCATTATGTATTTCCTGTGAAAGACGACTTTTCATTTTTCGATGTGCATTCCAACAATTCTTAAGGCGATACAACCCTTTCAGTGTATGTATAACTGTGCAAGAAATGTCAGTAATTCAATCTTTTGACAAATGTACTTTCGTTGAGTAATTCTAGAAGAGCGAGTACAGCTTACTCTAGTCACAGGCAACAATAATCGAATCTTTCGTGGTACGATATGTGTGAAATTGCGGTTTTGGGGTTACTTATCATCATTTTCACCATGAGAAAATTGCAAAACTCACGAAGATCACTTGTATACTTCGACTTTTTGCTAATTATGGCTTCCTATTTGATTCCGATGATGAAAGTGACGTTGAGAGTGTAGAGTAATGTTGAGTATGCGGAGTGAGTGGCATGTGTTGAGTGAATATATATAAAGAGCTGTTTTTACTGCACGTTCTATCCATTCAACATATGTCTGTTTTGTTGACTCTTGTTTTCTTTTTCGAATAATATAGTTATTAATTGCCACTCGGTGTTTTGCATCATCTCTAATGATTTATCATCTACTTCGTATCGCTTTTCTTTTTTTACTGTAGTTTAGTCTTGCTAAATTATTTATCATTTCAAAGGTGAACCTGTATCTTAAAATGAATTAAAACAGAAATGACAAGAGCATTCCGAAATAAATTATGAAATGTCACTTCCAGTGATGGTCAAACTTAATGCTGTTATTCAGCAATCTAACTAAGGACCTTCCCAAATTGAAGAAGTCCTTTTGGTTTATTAATGTTTTCCTATAATTCAATTAGTCTTTTAGGGTAGGTATCACTTTAATTTGTCTAAAGTATTACAAAAATTGAAGTATCACTAAAGTATTAAAGCTGCATTTTGTAGTGTTGACAGAAAACTCCTGCGAGGATCGTTTTGGGGCCATTCATGGATTTGATACTCCGAAACCGAGTGAAATTTAGGAATAAAACCAAAGGAAACTACACATCAAATAAATTCATGCTTCTTGTTGATTAATATGCATATGTCCTATGCAATAAAAAACAATAGATAATGCGCGCCATCAAACTGTATACAGAAGGTGGAAAAAGAAGAGAGGAGCGATCGAACTTTCTATGAAAAGATAATGATTATATTTTGCTATTTTTGTTCAATCTTGCATTCAACCGGACCATCAAGATGACTAAGGGCAAGGCCACATGACGAGCTTTTGAGCTGCGCTGTAGCCGCGCTGTGAAAATGCTTGTGTTTCAATCGGAGCGGCCGCACTAGTAGCTCCAGCTGCGCTGTGGCAGCTTGTCACAGCTAGCTTCGAGCTTTGGTAATTTCTCTCAATTATCACAGCTCAAAGCTCGAGCGGTGGGATGATCTATTTTTAGAACTAACGTAGTAAACCAACACTTCTGACGAGTGGCGTGCGGTAATCAAGCTGCACGGCTCATTATGTGGCCGCGTAATTCTCACAGCTCAAAGCTTGATAAAGCTATACGTCGCTGCTAGCTGTAAAGCGCGGCTCGTCATGTGGCCTTACCGTAACTACCCGAGGTTCACGCATGGTTGAAGAGGAACCGCCCCATGCTTAGCGCTGCAAAGGTGGATATTATATGGTTTCCGTCCAAACGACGTCACCTTGTCCAAGGTTTCCAATAATCTTTGGAAACGTCACCATCAGTCTGCGCGACAATATTCGCAGAGGTACTTATGGGTTATCTCCCCCACGTTTTCAAATTTGTCTAAAATCCGTAGAAATGAATCAATCGTCACAAAACTTTCAGCACAAGTAAGTGAGGTTATTCTCTACCCACATACTAAAATTTAGGCAAATCAGACAAGTACTTTTTGAATTAGGAGTGATAGCTTGAAGTGCAGGGATGCCGGCAGCTTGATCTGACTTCTTCTGACCTCACCGTCGGGGCAGAAAGCACTTGAGGTCAACAAAATCATTTCCCGACAACTGATGATCAGGCCACATCCCTTATAGGCTTATGCTTGGCTTAATAAAGGTGTGGCAAGGTAGTGGTCGTGGGAAGATTTCAAATAACAGTGGATGAGACGAAGAGGGAGAGAGAACAGTGCACACACGAGTAACAATAATGCTTCGAACATACGAAGTCAGATCAAGCTGCAGACTTCGCTACACTTCACGTGATCGTCTCTCATGCAAAAAGTACGTGTCCGATCTGCATAAATTTTTGTATGTGAGTAGAAAATATGGGCTAGTACGTCTATCTGAAGTTTGGTGACGACTGATTCATTTTTGCAGATTTTAGACAAATTTGAAAACCTGGGGGTATGGAGATAACCCATAAGTACCGATTCGCAATCTAGGAGTGCTCCTTGATCCATCCCCATGATTGCAACCACACGTTTTTAAGACTGATGTTACGTGTTTTAGCGCCCTGCGACAACACCGTTTCATTCGACCTTATTCCTCACTCAGTGTTGAAACTATCATGATCTCTCTCATCCATTCCCGCCTTGATTGATGCTCCATTCACCTTTATGTTCTTCCTGACAGTACCTTGGCAAAACTCCAATCAGTTTTCTGCGCCAGTGCCCTACAGATATTCAACACCCATCCTCGTTACCACGTATCCTCCCCACACCACTCCCTACAGTTGTTGCCCATGCGAGACCGTGTTACATTTCGTCTAGCAGTCCTTGCTTACAAATGTCTTCGGGGTGGTGCCCTTAGCTATCTCCTGTCTCCATCCTGTGCCTTCCTCCCCTTCCCGCAGCCATCTCCGATCTGCCTACAACGACCAACTTCTCATTCCGACTACCCGACTAAAGACACTTTGTACTTGTGCTTTTCCTATAGCTGCAGCTCGCACCTGGAATAACCTTCCAGCAAGTTTGAAAGCTGCTCGGTCAGTGGTCACCTTCAAGAGGGAAACTGAACTTCTACGAAGAGCTTATCTTGACCATTCCTGACAGTTCTGCTGTAGATAGGTTTAACTATATTAATGTGTTTATGAAACTGAACTTATGAAGTGCCGTTGAAGTCCAATCGAACAATTATGTCACTTGATTTTATCTCGTTCAACAAGTAGGCAGTCTTTATAAATGAACATTAATCAAAAACTCTTTACTTGTTTCTTTTTAGCGAATTATGCAACGGAAACGGTACTTATGGGTTATCTCCCCCCACGCGTTTTCAAGTTTGTCTAAAATCCGAAAAAATGGATCAACCTTCACAAAACTTCTCAGACACACGCATTTGAGTATATTTTCTAACCACATACAAAATTTATGCAAATCGGACAAGTAATTTTTGGACTAGAAACTATGACGTGAAGTGTGGCGATGTCAACAGCTTGATGTGACTTCGCTTGATCTCATCGTCTGAGCAGATAGCACTAGGTCAACAAAGTCATTTCGCGACAACTCTTGAAGTGATAATGACTGATCCAGACGACATCCATTCCATCAATATGCTTTGCTTAAGAAAGGTGTGGTGGGGTAGTGGTCGTGGGAAGATTTCATACAGCAATGGATGAGACGAAGACGGAAAGAGAACAATGCACATAAGAGTATCAATAATGCGTCGAAGTCAGATCAAGCTGCTGACATCGCTACTCTTCAGGCTATCGTCTCTAATGCAAGAAGTAGCCGGCTTGTCCGATCCGCATAAATTTTTGCATGTGGGTAGAAAATATACTCAAATACGTTTATCTGAAATTCTTTGACGGTTGATTCATTTTCACGGATTTTGGACAAACTTGAAAACCTGGGTGGGGGCAAGATAACCCATAAGTACCACGGAAACCAACTTTATGCTGTTATTATGCAAATATATTGATACTACACACTTGTTGAAACGCGGGGATACACGAAATTTAACGCAGTGCATACACGAATATAAACGATTTTTTCAAGAAATTTATGCGGCCACCCTGACTAAGTATTGGTTATTACAAAACATTTCCTTTGATTTGTGAGAAAGTCAGTGGCAATTGAAAATATCATGAATATCTAAACTGCTGAGTGTTCACTTCTTGACTGTTTTTTGCGTCCATCAATGAAAATTTGTTCATTCTAAAAACACATGTAATTATGACCATGTGCTTGGAGAAACTTCAAGAAGTATTTTATCGTCATCACATGCAAGCTGTAGAGTCTGATGACACTGAATAAGCGGAGAAGCATCCCATCAAAATTATGTTATTTCTCTGCACTTCCGAAGCTCAATCTCCTGATTTAGACGTTAATGGCGGGATATCTGTCAGACTGCAATTGGATGCGATCATCTCTCCATGTTGCAAGCAGACTGTGTCGTCTCAATTACATGTACGTGCAATCTAGTGTTCGTAGGAACAATGTATAGAACTGAGAAATCAGCTACCATGACGCAATCATACGTGCAATCTAGTGTTCGTAGGAACAATGTATAGAACTGAGAAATCAGCTACCATGACGCAATCATATGAGATGATAACAAATCCTTTCCGGTACTGATTCGGGTAATTAAAGACAATTTCATCCCATTTTTGTCTGGCAGTTGACGCCAGGATAATTAATGCTCAGACAAATGTACCTGAAAACATCGCTGTGAACGATTTTTTCTTGATGTTCATTGTTCACGGATGTTGTTGATGATTTTTTGTTGACAGATGTTCATCAGCAGCTGACTTGAATGATCAGTGATGAGGCTATTTAGTGCTATTAATCCCATCAAATTTAGTTTATCATATCTTCGATATTCCTCTTCGATCTCTTATCGGTCAATTAACTATCATAGCACTGCTATTTAAGAATTTCTTTAGATCAAATTTGTCATTGTCAAAGAACTAATTTAAGATAGTGATAATCATAGATCAAAACAAGTACTTTTAATTATTTGATTTGAATCGATGACAGGAGAAATAGCTACTAAAACAATGCCGAACTCTGACATGCTCTTAACTGAATGCAGTGTAATAATGTCACCTTAATTGCTTCGCATTGGAAATTCGATGAGCGCTTTCAATTCAATTGTACTTCAGTTTTGAAGTAAAATGCTACTGAACGACTGGAATGAGAAGACATCTGCAGCGCTTGGTTCTGTGCATCACGTTCAAGTCAGTGGTTCTTGTCAGTGGGGGATCATAGAGTACTACGTGACAACAAAGGTATGTACATTGAATATCTGAAGAGAATGACAACTATTAAGTCAATAAAAGACATCAACCTTTGATTCCCCGATCGCAGTCGCCTAACCCAGGAATCGAACCGAAGTCCGCGGTAAAGATGAGCTTGCAGCTTCTTCACTAGACCACGGTGACGGTACGAAGTGAATGCGAGTGACGGCAGTAGTAATCTCCAAGTAAGAGTCGGCTCTGGCTTGTAGACGGAGTATAAAACAAGAGAGCTGAAGTTCAACATCTGTAGCAGGGCATTTGAATTTGATTACACTCAATTCATCTCAGTGTCTGAGCGTCCAATTGTCTATAGATGTTTATGCAAGATTGACTACGTAGGCTGACACAGTCAGACTTCAAATGAGCGTTGTACTGCCCTTAATCCAGTTGCCCTTCATGCTAACTTCTTTTCGGGCTCCGACCTCCAGACCAAAAGATTGCTAGGCCAAAAATTTATACACGGTGCCACTGAGACCACGTACTGATAGTCGAGCTGACAAGGTTTCCAAGGCTGGCACTCCACCATCAGAACTGCATCTTATGAGCCTTGCAACATCGCGCAATCGTTTCTTCGACCTTTTGAACCCCACCCTCGTCAATAATCAGTTCCTCAGTCACCTCATCAACCCCCTTCTTTCCAAACATCTTCCGAGTATTCATCCTTGCTACCATTTTCAACTGAAGTTATATGAATATCATAACGAAATAAAATCCGCATTTGGTTTTCAATCGGATAACTATACAGCAATTCGCCTCTACAATGATCGACACAAGGATGGGTTATTATCAACTTTTATCTCGTATAATGATAGATGTAGTATAAGTTAATCGATGGTGTATTCGTTATGATCGACAAGCAAAAGTTTCCTCGGTGCCTCAATAAAATAAACGTTTTTTGTGCTCTATTTCGTGTAATATTCAAGTTGAGCATGCTTAGTTAGCTTTAACAGTATCCGTTAATCCACATAATTTTCGTTATGGTCAACAAGCAAAAAATATTTTCTCGCCCTACAAAACTTAAAACTTCACTTGGTGTTTATTGTGATATTCGTGTTTAGCATACTTGAATATTGCACATATTGTACATAAAGGTTATCAAAGTATGTTTTTCTCGTGTTACAGTTTTCAATTTTTCGTTTCACGAAAACTCGAATGCATGTATCCACCAGCTTTATGCACTTTCGTAGCAGCTGTGACTTCTATTCTGACCTTTGAGCTTCTACTATACCGTTGTGGTTAGATGTAGATTCTTTAAAATCGAATGAGGTTTAACACAGAACATCTGAAATATGAGCATACGAGTATTTAACGACATTTTCCAACTGTATGTGCGGTCTAAATAAATCATCGTTTAAATCTAATAAAAAGGCAACGAAAGAAGCTAACAAAGTATTTGTAAAAACCATTCTAAGATAGCAAACTCCTCAAAAAACAAACAAAATCGGGAACATCTGTCTTATTCAAATTGCGCTTGTAAAGATGTTTTCAAATCCAGTGACAGGGGGATATGGGTTTCCTTCTCGCTGCAACTGCTAACCGCTGTCTTCAATTGCTTCTTGAAGGGAGCGAGCAACTGGAGGGTGATTTTGCAGGGCATGACGGAATTCGGAATTCGGGTCGATTTCCGGTCGACCTAAAACAGTCCTTCTTCTGCCCTTCCAACCTCATTTTGTTGCAGGTGTGGAGCAGTTGAAGTCAATGGACAAGGAAGTCAGCCCCTTCTCTTCCAAAAATTCATCACCGTTGTAATTGTATAATAACTTCCAAAAACGTAAATGACAGTGAACTTGATGATTTTTATCCCGATTTCTTGTAATGTAAGCTCGTATGAATACAAGTAACTTGCCCTGGCGCTAATGAAACATTTTTTCGCTGATATATTCAGCATGCAAGTCTTGCAAGATTTCATTTTCCGCTGAATGTATCCTCCATTAATGGTCCTGTTATCGCTTAATCAGACCACCCCCACCCAGTCCATTTTAAATTACATAATTGTTGGACGGTTCCTTACGATTGATAACTCAACCACGAAATAAATGCTCTACTATGGAGTCCTAAAGTGACTCTCGAGCAGTCTCTCTAGGACTCCATGACGTACCTACGCCAAGTCACTGATGCTTTCGCCATTTGATTTCGGAGCTTTTAGTTTTTTAAGATAGATTAGCATGTAGATGCACGTTGAATTCTCATTTCGTCTGTGTTCTAAGATGAAGTTTCATGAGGAAATATCTTATGTGCAGATTTTTCTTATGACGCACATGCTCCTTGATCTCTCCCAAATCAGCAGAACTTGACAGCGCGAAAAGTAAATCTTTAGATTGCAGACATGCGCACTCTTTGACTTAAAGTGCATCATGGAAAAAACATTGATCGTCGTTGCGACTCATTTAGAGTCGCCGATTTCGTGAAATCATAATCGACACAGAACAAAAAATCTAAATCAACCCGTAAATTTTCTCAAGTTGATTGCTTTGAAGCTGCTTGAATAATAGCCGCAACTTGATTGGAGTTATTTTTTTTAAGAATCCATTTTCGTCCGCTTAATATGTCACATCATAAACGAGTACTTCTCGTTTACAACTTGTAGTCACGGTTGTCGCAATAGAACTAACTTTCGGACAACTGTGTTTCCCTTGGAGTATAAGCGACAACCTTTCAATTTCATACTTGAGTAACTGTATGTGAATTCGCATATCTTTATTCAGTCGTCATTTTGAATAGCACCATTAACGTAGTTGCGTAAAGTTTACCCTCGATGTCTGTGTGAAATATAGGGAATTGGAATATCCAGTGCTCCAGTTTAAACGCTGACGTCAAAATTCGACTGTCTGAAACGAATAAGTGTAAAACGCAAAAGCCACGGAAAGAATGCAATTAATACATAAAACAATGTGAAACGACATCACAAATTAGAAACTGAATAAAATTACCATCTTATTCCTATCGGCGAATACAACTGCAGTGGGTTCTCCGTGGCACAGTGGTTAAGTGCTTGGCTTAGCGATCTTTCGGTTCAGAGGTCGACCCCCAAAGGTGTCTTTGTGAGTCGTCAGGAAGGACATGTGGACAAATAAGATCATAACGGTTCCGATAAGTCTGACTGTGTCAGCACCACCGAAGCCCTCAGCAAGGGGGTGTAGTGACGTTAAACCATCATTCACACCTGATGGATAGATGTAGCTTCTGCTGAAGGAATTTTGCTATCATGTCGACTTGTAAGAAAATGCAGATGAAAATATGTTCCTTGCTGAATTTTTTGGTTTGTTCAAGGTATGAATATAAATAACACATGTAGTCCTACTTGGTTGGCAATGCACTGCAGCGCAATCATTGTCATAAAAATCACCTCACAAATTACTAAATTCAATAATCGCACCAAATTCAATAATCGCCAAGAATGTGTTGATTTTGCCCACTTTCTTATTTGATTTAATTTCAAATTGCTTTGTACATATCAATAACTTCATTGTCGCATTTGTGCTATATGATGTTGCTCTTCGCTTTGTAGTATCGCAGCACTGCTGAATTTTGACGTCAGTATGCGAACTGATATCAAATCTTGCAGATTTCCAGGGCCAGAGTTGTTCTTGTGGATATTTATGTTGTCAATTAACGTATATTTTTTAATTGCATGAAGATCGAGCAGGTCTTTGATGGTTGGCACATTCTTAAATCCAGAGTATTTGGCATCTTTGATATGCGTCTGCCTCGGTGCCTTTTTTACTTCTCCCTGCCCCACCCAGCGCACAAAGCTATACCAGAGAGCTACAGATAGCAGAGCCTCTACACACTTACAACTCTAACTAGGTTGGGGTTAGTAAGAGATCGATGGTACCTCCCGAGGCGGACAGACTCGAACCCTGGACCTTCTACACTCCCGCACCGAAGCGTGGCCCTCAACAAACTGAGCTATCCTACCATCTAAAGTCGGCCTTTGAGCTGCACATTATCCAACATAATTGAATGATCGCATCTACATTCATTTCATTAAGTCAATCTTAGACAATAGCAATTGAGAAATTGTACATCTTCGACGGGAATGAATGAGAGACAATTCCAAAATTATTTGGTCAATTTTGTCTTCTCTTGTTTTTATCTCTGAATACATTGAAGGCCATTTAGTATTCTCGTACTTCATAATCGATAGATTCCCTAAACTGAGGTTCTCTAGTTTCTTGTTTTGAACACTCTTATCCTCTTAGCATTTCTAGCCATTTTCATTCGAACACAAATTTCTGGGAGCCTTATTGTTTATGCTTTGTTCATGATCGAACTTATAATCGTAGATCACTCGTAGATTTCAATGGATGCAATTGTTTTAATAAAGATCAATGAGAAAGCATGCGAGTTAATATAATTGAGTCAATATTTTACTAGGCTCATCAAAGCAACATTACAAATCGAATTATATCACAAATTCTTTTATTTTACCCATAGTAAAATATATTTACAATTTTATACCCTGCAGCGGTATATCCACTATGTTTTCGGCTTAGGTATCGAAGGAAACAGATAAAAAAGAAAGATAAACAGATAAACAGAAGAAAATAGAGCTGAATGTCATCAAGAAATGTAAACTAACCTTTCTATGGAAAACAACCTAGAGCAGTGGTGGGCAACGCGTGGTCCGCCGTCACATAATGGGTTGCCCGCAACGATTTCTCACATCTGAAGTGGCCCGCGGACATTATTTGAATCAGTGATGTGAAAAGTGTCCCACTCCGACTTTTACCTTTGAACGATGTTTCTATGGTTGAGGGATCTTCTTTTAATTTGCAAAATCATAGATCTAAATGGGCAACATGGTGGCACAAAATGTACATTTATGTCCTCAAAGCATGATCCTTTCGTAGTATAAGGCCTCTCTTCATGATGAACATGTGTTTCAAGCAGGGATGCGGAGTCGGAGTCTCGGAGTCCTATCATTTTTGCCGGAGTCGGAGTCCTGTCAGATGACAGGACTGCGGACTCCGGCCTATAACTAGACTATAACTAGCTGTCACTGTTTTGATGTCAACTTTCTCCGTCAAACAAAAGTACAGAGACAGCAGTGCATGCAAAACTTGTAATAGTTGAGGGAACGAACCGTGATAGTGAAAAAAGGATTGTCATTTCACTCAGTGATTTAGTAGAGAAGACAAGCCTTCCTAGCCTCGATCACACATGCGCACAAAAGGCCACATCGGAGACAAAAGTAAAATATTAGTTTGCTTGAGAACATTACCTCTTACCCTAACGTCAATCGTGTTTGATGGCTCCTCCATAGCGCACATTAAAATCGAATGTGTGCTCATATTTTTTGGAGAAGGATGGGTGATTTTCCTGCCTGGTAGAGAAAAACCGTGTGAAGTGCACCCCAACAAGTGATGTGCAAAGTTGATAAACTTTCATAGAAAGTGATTGATTTGATACAGCAATGACCTCTCCAATCAGGCTCAGGTAAGCCTATAATGTTCTATGATGTAGGTTACAAAGGATTTGAGCAGACTATCAATTTTCTAAAAAATGAGTGTCATTATCAATGTTACCTGCCAATAAGGTCATGCTAGTATTCAGTAGCACAAAAGATTAGCTTCCGTAATTAGTAAGGCCCATTCACTTTTCATAAAGATTTTAGACTGAAAAATGTAATAATTCCTTGATAATAAATAGACTACTGTAAAAGTATTCTACTAAACAACACTGCTACATGCATTTACATTTACACGTGTCAGATAAGATCATACGACCACCACTATTTATAGTATTGCAGTCTTCATGCATGCTTAAAAGTGCAAAATAAGATAATTGTAAACCCACGACTGCTTTTTAAAATTGGTGGCACGCGAGTCCTCTCCACCACTATCACAACTGGAATCCCCACCAGTGAGCCTTTATTTGGCATGTACATTGAGACATGCTAATTTAGATGATTGTGATATTCAGATCATGATCATGCTAACCAGAGCTCGAACCTCATCGAGACGACATGTGACTATGTTTTCCCTGACTGCTGAAAGTCACAGGAGTCAGTGAACGACTGATGCCACACTATGTTATGAATATCACAATCATGATACAGAATTGACTAATTTAGTTCACCATGATCTTGCGAAGATTACATGAAAAGTTTCTATATTTTTAGCACACAGTGGAGTCAGACAAAATGTTGTAGGCATGGACAAGACATCACTAGTAGATATGTTTTAGGCCTAAACTATTGTCCGACAAATCGTATTGGTGCAAGATTTTTTACCAATCCGACCTGATATTCTTTCATCTGCTTCAGTCCCGGTTAAGTCGTTGCTCGGCTCTGCTTTTTTTCATACCGCTACCGTGAACAGCGACGACTTCGGAAGCATCAAAAACAAAATAGTGCGACTTATTTATAAATAGCCTTCGTTATAGGTCTTTCAATTCCAGGATTCTTCATCAGCAGTTTTGAAACAGCGATGCCTTTCCCTTCATTTAGATTTTCATAAATAGACAGCGGATTTATAGGTTTCAAATGTTTAGCATTGAAAATGAGATCTCGAAAACTCCATATGTACAAAAATGCAGTATTTTGTATAATAGATACCATTAAACTCTTCATGCATGTAGAAAGTATTGCTCAATAGTGAACTTTGTTTGGAGGGATTTTTCGCTCTCCCTCCAATTTATGACGATGACAATGTCCTCAAAAATGAGAAGTCCTATCACAAGGTCATCTCCTTCGGCGGACGTTTTCCATCTCCTCATTGATTTTTCACATCCCGATAAAAATCGGACTGCCGTGTGTGTATCTTCTGATAGAACCCGGGGGTTCTATTAATTCATGTTGCTCTTACCCGGGTTTTATTAGAGGCCTGGGTTTATTTTATTACATTAATAATTTATCGATAAAAATACGATGTCAACCAGAACATTCGGTGAACACACATAAAAATACCGGCCTATTATATGACGACTCTCGCTACTATTACTACTGTATACCGTAGTTTACATCTTTCGTACATACGCCTGATATCTTGAGTAGCCTAGGTATTCTTGTAGCGTACTTACTCTAACATCACTATTCAACGCTAAAGTTTGTATTTATCCTTTGTCTAATTTCTGTTTCTGGTGTCCGTATTATGCGTAAGTCATATAAACCCACTACGCACCGGTATACTATTAAGAATGGAAACTACATGCAGAATTCACTGTGTCACTACTAGCTAACTAATTGTGAAATCGTCTTGTTTTGTATATGAATACCTACCAGTTATACGGTAGGTACATGAACAAATGTACAGCAGTAAGGGGATGTTTGTGTATGGGCTATAGGGTCCATGAGATGTTTCTGAGTCTGACCCGGGTTAAGTCATGACCATCAACCGGGCTCTATAGGAGGTCCGGGTTCTAGAGGATATACGGTATTCCTGTTTATTGTTTCTTAGAAGTTGTGGATACTAGTTGAACGCAATAATGCAATATTGTTTATCAGAATTAAAGATGCTGTGATTGCATTGAGCAATTTGGTGTGCTTAACTGAAAATGGCGAAAGAATTGCGTCACTTTTGCAAATATCACTTATATTAAAGTCATTCATTATCATAAGATCATCATCAACTTGTTGGAGTAGAGGAAAATCTAGCCGAGACAGATAAATAGGAGAATTGAAAAGTACAGCAGTCAAAGATGTTACGACACCATATCCGTGTCCAAATTCGACACTTCCGACCGACTTGGTGGCTGGAGGCCGACTAACCGACATTCGAATGCAGTTAGTTACTTCATCAACTGACAAAGAAAGAAGTCGATATGTTTCGAGTGTTGTAAGTACTTTTCAAGCAGATCACTGACGTCATTGGATATCTTTGAAGATCTATTGCGTAATTGTTCAACTAGGTCACTCGGTACCTGTCTCTTTCCTTTTATCGCCTATCAAACAGACAAAGACTTAAAATGCTCATCATTTATTCTCTCTCACTTGTCTTCCAAGAATTATGTAATGTGCTGTAAACGTCGTGTCCTACATCAACCTCGAAGAAGTACTGTTATTAAAGAATGCGAGATCGACTTTCCACGTGAAATTGAGGCAATTTACGCTTAGCATATCAATTTTGATGTCTGCGAGAAATTCTGTTACAGAATCCTGACGAAATAATTATTATGTCGAGCATGGCGGCGACGGATTTACTGGAAGTGGTCCCGAATTTCACGAGGTGTCATTTGGTGAGGATGATAAGTTAATATTGCGAAATTTCCTATTTCAAGTCTTACCTCACTAGCTATTTTTCAATTTAAGTAAAATGATCCATATTGAGTTATTCTTTCACCTTCAGAAATAAATTTTTACTCTTGGTATCTTAGATGATGATTAATGTCATTACTACCCCTTGCTGAGGACTTGGAAGGTGCTGACATTGCCAGACTTTAATCTGGAGCGTTGTGATCTTTTACTCCAAATGACCTTCCTGACGACTGCCAATAACACTTTCGGGGCTCGACCTCTGGACTGAAAGATCGCTAGGCCAAGCACATAACCACCGTGCCACGGAAACCACTCTCTTGGTACCTTAGAAATGCGTTATCACCTAGTAGGTACCTTTATATTGATGTGTAAAATTTTTACATGCATTACGTTTCGAATGCCTTTTACATGTATGAGTTACCCCTGAAGTTACTACTACTTTCAAATACACAATTATGCACCAAATAGTATGCAAAATATGAAGATGGGAAACAATCGAGGCCTAATATTTTTTCAGACATTTGTCTGATATCGACTGAATAAAAATGGATGTACGACTAAAGCATGCAGGTTGTGAGTAGATGGTCCAGAATAAAGCCTTTTATACCAATCTACTGAATCATCCAGATGCTATCAATCTACAATTATCAAATTCTGTCTAAGTCTTACTTTTAAGTAGAAGTCATTGATTCATATCAAAATGGAAGTACTAACATGTAATAACATGCACTGTCTATGGAGGTGGATCTGCATGCATTGCATTCTACATCAATTCTGAGTGGCTTTTGTGGAGATGGCTTTTGCCGGGAGGAGGCGGAGCAATAAAGGATAGATCAAATTTACCGATCAAAAATATTCAATATCGATGCATTTCGATGTCCTTCGGACAAACATGTTAGCGATAAAAGGCAAAACAGGATATGAAATTCAACATCACTGAAATGTAAGAAAATTGAGACATGGAGTTATAGGTAATGTGAAGATAATATAAATTAATTTAAATATAAACGTTTATCAATATATAAAAAAATATTAAACATAAAGAATATTTAGATATCTCCTACTCATGAAACTTTTTGCCTTATTGTGCTATGTTATCTTCACATTTCCTTAAACTCTAAGTCTGAATTTTCTTACATTTCTGACATTTCAGTGATTTTCAATTTTATATCCTGTTTTGCCTTTTATCGTGAACATTCTAGTACGAAGGACATCTAAATGCATCGATGTTAAATATTGAATATTTTCGATCGGTAAATTTGATCTATCCTTTATTCTTCAACATATATATTATAATAATTTTTTTGTTATATATTATTTATGTAAATACAAATATGTATATAATATACATTATATTTTCCCTCAAAAACCGATGATTGCTGCTTGTGTTGCTCTTGAACGTCAATCAATGAATTTCAGGGCTATGAAGTGACGCTAAAATTTATAATATTGTTCATACAAGAAAAATTGCTAATATTCGTGTACAGAAAATATTCAAAGTTTAAAATGTTCATATTAACAATATAACAGACCAACATTTCTCATTTGGTAGATGATGTATTTAATTAGCAAAGTCTATTGTATCTTCAAATGTTCTTATACACCAAAATTTTTAATTCTTGAGCATTCTTAATAAATTCTCTACAATCCCAAAATAGCGCCTATGTAGGCAGAACACAGTAGCAGAACGTCGCATAAAAGAAGCCATACGGACTAAACTGTACAATAAAGTGAAATTTGCTCTGAGTAATGCTTGAAGCTAGGTTATTTCTCAGCACTGAAATTTGAGTCCTTTCCAATCTCACCATTGTACATTATTTAGATGCCTCAATTGTTTTGCATTTGTTTTACTGTGTTTCTTAACACATCCTTGCTCTGAATTTGAACGACAAACCGCTGCGGAATGATTATATCTCAACATTTCTTGCAGTTTTTACTGTGAGCAGGATATTTGCGGACTGCATACTTCCACTATATTTACATTCAATTTGCGAAATAGCTCGTATGTTGACGTTGATAATGAATTTCTGCAGCGTTTGCATTCTTTTGTGACAATTCACAGCTCTGATCGTGTTTTTTCTAGGGCATTGAACGACTTAATCACTTCCAATCATTGTATAAATAAAACACAGTTCGAGAAAGTCACATTTAATCCTCTGTTTGTATATATTCAAGATCTCTATTTTTTTATGTATTGGATGTTGTCTGAACATCTGGTGAAGTCTCCGCATACAATTCATGATAGATTCATTTCTGTTTTGTTCTGTTTGCCTGAATCTAAATTCTGTCACCACAGTTCGTTTCTGAAGCACCTTACTTTTCGTACTGCATCCACGCTTGCAGTGTGCAAGAAAAAATCAGTTATGACATTTTCATCATCCTTATCGTTGAGTTTCTTCGTTCGAGCCTCTGCCTCAAACACAAGAATTCAACTTTCTTCAGCATTATCCAAGCACAACTCTCTCAGTCGCGACGCCTTTGAAACGCGTTATGCTTTTGAATGTTTGTGTAAGTCAAAAAGTTATGTGCATTAGATTTTTATCACAGAGCCTTTTTGTTTGAAACAAACATGTTGTCTGACAACACATTTCAAATTTTGAAACACTTGCGATATCGAAAACAATGGATATTTGATAGATATGAAACATTGATATTCAACCGTGTAGGTTTATGTTAGATATCACTGTTTCACAATATCACTGATGCTCTTTATTCGGTTTACAAAGATTGTTCGGTAGACTCAATTATTGCAGCTTGTATATTTACATGATATTACAAGGTGTGTAGGGATACAGATCGATTGTACGGGAAATGTGAACACGCGAAGAAGCAATGTAATGAGTAAATGTAAAAAAGCATGAGCTTGCAAGTAGGCCTAAACGTTATATTCATAAAAGTTTGTAAAATATATTGTGTAGCGAGCTGTCCGCGCAAAGAGTTTTCACAGGGACCACTTGTTCCTTGAATTAAGAGGGTTTTTTTCGAAAATCCCCTGCAAGCAGTGATTGCCATGCTTCGCAAGCTTCTGAAATATGTCCAAGTATAGCTGGTAAACGAAGCATTCGGGTTTACGATTCTACCAACTTTATTTATTTATGAGTGATTTATTATTTTTTTAATTATAATTATGACATTTATTAAGCGAACAAAAGTAATCAAGCGACTAGGCGTTGAGGAGAAAGATTTTCTATAACCAACAGAAAGATATTCAGTTGTAGGCCATTCTCCCTTGAGTGGAGAAGGAATCTGCTTCATGGATGAGCTTCAACATATTACTGTGCTGTTCTTCCCATTAATTATTCGCACGTCTTTCGACTTCAGAGAGATAATGAGAAGCGTTCCAATTTGTTGCACGATTTATGATCGGGAAAATTGTCTATTTTGAAGCTGTGTATTAGTACTCTATCTGAATTCAGAAAATCGCCTAGTCGTTGCTTCTTGACGCTTGGTTGTTATTAATTTGCAACAAAAGCGTTTTTTGTTGCACATGAAGAGACCTAAATCTCGCGAGATTTGTTGCACGCAATCAATACATGACAAACTCTAAGTCTAGGCTCTTGAGTAATCTAGGATCCTCAACATACCCTGCTTTCAATCTTTCATTTTGATGTTACGTCCCATTCCCTCTGAGTAGATACTGGAATTCCTTTCCCACGGAGCCGATACTGTTTCACCCCATTTTAGCTTTCCCATACCATGTTTTCATTGATTTGTCGTCTTTTGTGGTAATGTTTTCATGTTTATGCTTTTCAAGTTGTTCCATTGGACCTACTGTTATGCAGAGATTACTTGTTCATTGCAATTTGCATCTCCACTATTCCACTTTCACTTTTTCTTTGTTCGTTGGTGTCGTTCTCCTACTGCTTGCCTTTTGAATGTAATGATTTTTTACCTGCCCCTCCCTAAGTTTACGGTCAGCATATCATGAATGGGCTTGTACACTGTAGCTCGTTACCCATTTTATGATCAACAAGTCCATAATTATTATCTCCCACCTATGCTTGTGTATAAAATTCTAGTTTAATTCCACTATTATGGGAGTGCAGAGACTTTCGGTCTCAATTATTTTCTTAACTAACATGTTTTTTTAATATGGAAAGGATATTTTTGTATCAATTTAAACTTCTAGTAAATTGACGCGCTTGAAAATCCCATTTCTGCGGTTAGAAGTGACGTTTCGTCAGTGAGAATGATGACTCACCACGCAAAGAATGAGCACGTGCATGCACATGATTGAGGTCCTCTACTGACCGACCATCATCGTCGATCATCACCTACAAGAAAATTCACAGAAATATTGAGGCTCTGAATTTTGATGTTGAAAATTTTTCCATAACCATCCACTTTAAAAATGAATGTGATTACGCTATGTCATTTCCATCCTATTTCCCATGGGAATCGTATTCCTACCAACAAGGCTTATTAACCATAATTAAGCAAGTTATGACCTAAGTGTAAAATATGGAAATATATGTGATTTTATAGAGAGCTTGAGAAACGAAATTGAATCGTGTAGAATAGGCCTGTCATAATTTCGGGGATGAGCAGTAACAAATCACTGAAAGAAACCGGTTATGCAGTCTATATCAGACAATGAATTGAATCTCACTTCTCAGTCTCTGAGCATGAGCGAACGAACATAATACGAATGATCTATTCATTCAATCAAATTTCAAGAAAAATTGGCAGAGGAACCATTTAAGTTTACACTATGTGTTCATGTTTTATCACTGCGTCTATTGCACATTAAAGCGCAGAATGCATCCGTAGCACACTGTTGGATGAGACACATCATGAACTTCACTTCTTGAAGCGATTGTCTTCCAATAATCTAAATTCTTCTGCAATAATACATCTTAGTGGTTATGGCTGAGTCGCCCAAGGATTTGCCAATGACAGGATGGTGATGATTTACTTATTCTTAAAAACTTGATGATGTAGTTGATAGACTAATATCGAGTGAAATAGCCGATTTAATGTTTGAGTGAAGTGACGAAATTACTTATCCTGGTTGCAACTCGATGATGGTTTAGCGTCACTTCTTCCTCATACTGGGGCTTTGACGGTGCTGACACAGTAAGACTTTAATATGGAGCGTTGTGATCTTTGAGCCCGGATGCCCTTCATGCTGACTTCCAATGATACCTTTACGGCTCGACCACTGAGTCAAAGGATCGCTAGGTCAAGCACTTAACCACTGTGCCACGGTGACCTTCCGGTTGGCCAAATTCAGCGATTTTTGATGAAACGTTCGAAAAAAATACATTTAAATGACTTCAAGCCAGAGAGTTGTGATAGAAAAATTCATAAGTAGAGATGAAGCAATCATTATACTTTCATTGTGATAATGGGCCTTTTGCCATTCCACCAACAACATCAGGAGCTTCGCATTACAGCAGCAGTTTTCAGTCTTTAACTCTGAATATTTGTGAATTTTTCTCTCTATTATAGTTAAATATTGTACTCTATTTCTCATTGAAAATATTTGCTCTGTCTGACGAGGTTAGGTTTGAGTATTGATTCCTGGCGGGAAATTATCTTGCACTATCTACCTTCGTCATAGCAGACACACATTTCTGTTGCTTATTCATACTGCAACTGTTAAAATTGGCGATTTTATGTCAATAATCTTGTTATGGTTCCCTCGACATAGCTGCCACGGTTGATTTGCTTTCCATGTTGAACGACTCCAACTTAATAAAACACTCTCAACTTATCAACATAATGTGGTCGATAACCCAATTACAAACATGCAGAAATATGAGGGATCGAGAAATAGTTTAAGTATGTGTCAATAACTGAACGGTGTCTGAGATTGCATGCCGTTGTTCTACGTGTACCAAGGAGATACTTGGATTATTTTATATGGTCGAAGCTACCTTGTGGTTCGGAGTTAACAGGGGTTTTTGCATGTAGGGATTTGAAAAGCATAGAACTGATAATAAAAAATCGAAATTTTAGAGAGGTTGTGACGTAACGGATTCATTGCATAATTTTGTTTTCATTGATTTTCTAATAAGTTATTTACAACGAATGCCATATTTGGCGCTACCAAGATCATTGGCACGCTTTCAATATCTATGGTGTCTATATTACCTGTAGGCCCATGTGCTGTTTCAGCACCATTTGGGATAGTGCTTCATAGGGACTGTTTTGTCAGTAGTAGCTGAAAATGTTTTCAAATGCTGTCGTTGTTTTTCTTGTTAATATCAATTTAATGTTGAATTACTGTTGTGTCACCATAGGCCAACTTGTGTGTTTGATTACATGTTTACTCCCTATATTTATTTTTGTCATAGGTATAGAAGTGTTCCCGCAGAGAGGCCATTTTAGATACATTTTCATATCCATGAACATTTTTCATGGACTTACGTTTTACTTCTTCGCTTTACGTTCATTATCGATTTAGAATATTAGTGATATTCTAAATGTGAATAATAATTAGTAATACAAGTTGTATGAATAATTAGATATAGAATGGCTCCTTGCCTAATGTGCTTCCGAGTATACGAGTATAATTAGTAATACAAGTTGTATGAATAATTAGATATAGAATGGCTCCTTGCCTAATGTGCTTCCGAGTATACGAGTATAATTAGTAATACAAGTTGTATGAATAATTAGATGTAGAATGGCTCCTTGCCTAATGTACTTCCGAGTATACTCGTAAACAAGGTTCATTTTATCAATTCTTCGTAGGGGAGGACGGTTTTTCCCCCAATGTATTTTCTCCACAAATCACCACAAATCCTTGCATTCAACAAGTGCCGTTTCGCACCACGTTAGTCCACGCAATCTACAGAGAATTACACTTCAACCCGCCACAAATTGCAATAGTTTCAAGAATGGGCTCTTCTTGTAGAGAAAAAATTCGTTATCAACATATCAAAAATCTATGACAATCTAGTTAGTGGAACAACCTGAATTTTCCACTTGAAGTCAAGAGTCTTTTCTAAGTATAAAAACACGCTTGCTCCAATGAAGTCGCTGATAAAGATAGCAACAGCCAATCAAAATGAAGCGCTGTAGCTTTGTCTCATTAACTACATTTACCTTCCACATGGCTCTCACCAATATCAGCTATGTTTTCTGAATTATGTCCTTTCCAAGCGCCTAGATTTCTCAGTCGTTAGTTCTATCTATCTGCAGATGCAAGCTGATGCAGATTTGTACAAGTCAAAAATCTGCGAATTCTGCCATCAATAAACGATGACGTTTTGCAACTACCGTCTTGTGAAAACGCATAGCTGTTCAAGCCGCTAAGTCAAAAGCACGTTTACGCACCCTTATCTTGAAGATAACTTTCCTAGGTACTTGTAGGGTGCAAATTGATGAAGATTTGCATATATTAAGACACAAATTTACATTTTTTCCATCAATAGACGAAGCATTTTTGCAAGTACTCTCTTGTGAACATGAGTAGAAAAATAAAGCATCTATATAAAAAAACACATTTTCGCTTCACACGTGAAGTTTTTGGTAGAGGTGAACTGATGACTGTAGAGTGATGTGGTGATGTGTATTAACTCCATTAATTGCACAGGTGCGGTGATTGTTGCGTTTAATTAGTATGAAGCAGAGTTGTATTGGTGAGGAGATTTCATATCCATGTCCAAAGTCGCGAAATTTCTTGTGGGTATCCATGGATATCCACGAATGCACAAATATTGTGATGAGAAGTGCTAGTGGATATACCATATACAGCTCATGTAATTCACATGATTATATGCAGAAAATGAAATATCATACTTACTTCATTTTATCATATCATCTCAAAATATATTTTTTCCTGACCTAAAACTAAAAATAATATTAAGTCGTTGATCAAAAACTGCTCTCATAGACGGATCGATATTCGATTCAAATAATTGTAGTAGTCGAAAAATGGTTAACGTCATCTCAAATACTTTTTATGATTGTCTTTCCATCTATACGATATCAATCATAAAGCTGAGACCATAGTAGTATCTTTTCATTGCTTCCAACCATAGAAATTGATAACAATGAAACCTCTAGAATGGAAGTAAAGCTTCTTGCAATGCACAATAGTGGCACAAAAATTGCACGCATCTTTACTTAGATACGCTTGTCAGCGGCTGAATCGTTGGTCTAGAATCAGTTACATGCATAGAAATTGACAACAGTAAAACCTCTAGAATGGAAATATAACTTCATGCAATACACAATAGTGGCACAAAACAATCCATTCTAGTCAACTTCAGATAAACAGTCTATTTCTATGGTTACATGTGTGATTCTAAGCTTTTCATTGGTGATTCATGCCCCAAGTTAGTTCCCCCGGATGCACAGAACTACACCATTTCCACTTTAATTACAGAACTCTGCAGTTATATTCAAGAATCCAGCAGATTTATTTCAGCATTTCAAGTTTATATTTCAGATTGAAGCATTTATATTTTTGACAACAACATTTTAATTTCAGATAATTTTTGTGCGTGTGTTTAAATCGTTTATATTTGAGAATGCAACACTTCTATTTCAGACTTTGTCATTTCTAATTCAGAAATAGACTTTATATTTCAGAAATGATCATTTATAATTCATTTTTAGTCATTTATATTTCAGAATTCCAGAAAAGACGATATATATTTAAGAAAGTGTCATTTATATTTCAGATTTGCAGTTTATATTTCAGAAATGATCATTTATAATTCATTTTTAGTCATTTATATTTCAGAATTCCAGAAAAGACGATATATATTTAAGAAAGTGTCATTTATATTTCAGATTTACAGTTTATATTTCAGAAATGATCATTTCAATTTGAGATATGTGCACTTATAATTCAGACGCTAGAAGTAATTCAGAATACGTCATTTATATTTCAGAAATCCCCATTTCACTTTCAGAATTGGTCACTTGCAATTCAGATGTCAAGTTTTAATTTCAGAAACGGTGAAATATATTTCAGAATGCATCAATTAAATTTGAGAATGTCGAATTTTCAGAATTTGTTTCTTTAAATCAGAAGTGGCATTTTCAATAAAATAGAAGATTCTATCACTTTGTGAGATATTCAATATTCTTTAATTTGATTTTGTAAGATAAAAGATGCGTTTTTTCATCCAGAGATTTTATATTTGATATCATTCGTGAAGCTTAAATGTTATGTATAAATATACGTACAGTTATGAAGATAGTTTAAGTCACTGACCAACTTGAAGATCCCTCAATTCAAGGACATCACATGGAAAGTTGTGGAATGCTGGCAGCAACGAACGCACATTTGGTCACTGAGGCTGTTGATTCCATCCTGGACCATGTTCTCCAAATACTGAAGTCGCTGCTCGCCCACTCCTGAGCTATGAACCTCGGGAATGCGTAAATGCCTTTTGACATATGCTTTGAGAGATGACCACATGGACTCAATCGGGTTCACAGGTGGAGAATATGGTACCAGACGTAGCAGGATATTTCCAGTCCCGGCAAGGGCTTCGTCTATTCGTGAGTGGCACGGAGCATTGTCACAAACAATTATCAAATTGTTTAATTGCTTTCCTGATTGCTCCCAGGTTTGAAGCAGCTCCTGTATCCATTCATTGCAAGAGTCATCACTCCTAAAGGCAGCCCGACGCTTGATCATCGCAACTATCCCTTCCGAGGATATTACTCCAATTACGTGAATATTCGGACCACGTGATGGTGGACGATCTTGAATGGCCCTTGTTCCTTGTTCCAATAATGTTGCTTTTGACATTGGTCTCAAACAAATTCCACAATTATCGGACACTTGCATTGTCACCAACAGTAATTTTATCAATCATCTGTGTTGGCCAATTTATACCTTAGCCTCCTGCACACTATTCGGATCTTTGCAAGCATTTTTTGACAGCTGAGAAGTGCTTAAATTAAACTGATGCATTCTGAAATATATTTCACCGTTTCTGAAATTAAAACTTGACATCTGAATTGCAAGTGACCAATTCTGAAAGTGAAATGGGGATTTCTGAAATATAAATGACGTATTCTGAATTACTTCTAGCGTCTGAATTATAAGTGCAGATATCTCAAATTGAAATGATCATTTCTGAAATATAAACTGTAAATCTGAAATATAAATGACACTTTCTTAAATATATATCGTCTTTTCTGGAATTCTGAAATATAAATGACTAAAAATGAATTATAAATGATCATTTCTGAAATATAAACTGCAAATCTGAAATATAAATGACACTTTCTTAAATATATATCGTCTTTTCTGGAATTCTGAAATATAAATGACTAAAAATGAATTATAAATGATCATTTCTGAAATATAAAGTCTATTTCTGAATTAGAAATGACAAAGTCTGAAATAGAAGTGTTGCATTCTCAAATATAAACGATTTAAACACACGCACAAAAATTATCTGAAATATAAACTTGAAATGCTGAAATAAATCTGCTGGATTCTTGAATATAACTGCAGAGTTCTGTAATTAAAGTGGAAATGGTGTAGACAGCTCGTCTCTTCTTCTGTTTGACTAGAAAGGAAGCATTGGAACATGTAACTCAAATGAAATGGCACAATCTCCTGACTAAACACCATAGCAATCGAACAATAAGCAGTCAGTTCAACATTAAACACACCAAATGTGCAAAGTTTCAGTGACTGTTATCAACCAGATCACACAGTAAAGAGACACAGACGATGTCAAGTTCTTCAGAGAAGTTTGTGAACGTTTTTTCATGCGCCTGCTAACTTTTTTAAAATGATCGGAAGGCCCAACATTATCGAGAAAACTTTTGCGCAATGATCTGAATTCTTCGAATCTGAAGGAATCGAGGCGATCGGAGCATTTTGAAGGAATTCAGGGCAATCCGCAAGCGACGCACGACTATTTTTCCTATCTCTGTAAGGTATTAAAAATTTCTTTTTGCCCACTTATTAAGTTCCTGCATGTGCCATCTGTTTGAATCAGTTTGCACTTCTAGCAAAGTGATGCGATTAAACAATCTAATTCTGTGCCCGGATGTGCCGTGACCGTGAGTCAATTTCCATTCTAGTCAGCTTCTGATAAACATTCTATTTCTATGCTTTCAACATAACCATGACGATTCTGAAATGAAAATATCAATTCTGAGACAACTTAGCGGATAAGATAAAGAATGAAAAATCGAAGAACTAAAATTCATAAGTACATTCTTGACTTGTCAACATGCAACATGTCCTTCAAAGGTCGCCCATCTTTTGGCCTATATCTCCGATATCCAATGTGCTATAATTTACATATAGCGCATATTATTATATATAATAACATTAATTTGCCTCTAGATAGTGATGTGACTTACCATTTTTTGCTTTAGTCCATTCTTATACCTTATGGCTCATACTACGTAACAACTGCACATTTTGAAATTTCTTTAGCTTGTAAATTTGCTTCTTTTAACTTCCTGACGAAGATGGAGATAGTACTCTAACCTCAAATGAAACCGGTTGAAAACCTTTTATAACTATCATTAAAAGATTTGAGAAGACACCTTATTCAACTAAAGCTAAAAATAAGAAATTGTATGATATTGCGACGGTATTGAATCTACCACAAATATTAACTCTACTGCTTTTAAACACCAATAGTGCAAGCTGAGCCGCCGAATTCAATCTGCTTGTAACTCCGTTCAATAATATCACAGCTCACGAATGGGCAAACCTTTCTCTGTGTTCGGTATTGAGTGTTTGTGTCATGAACTTTTAGAGGTGAAGGTCAATGAGACTTTGTTGTTTCAGCACGATTTCAATCCTGGAAGAAATGCGAAAAACAAGTCGTGACGCTTTAGTACAGCTGTAGCTAATCTATATTATTGAACTGAATCCCACAGATCACAACCTTGTATGAGACGGAGATTAACATTTCCGGCGGAATCAGATAGAGGACTATGATAAGTGGGTGAGGTGAATAAAATCATTAAATTGCCTTCTTGAGACCGTTAGGTTAATTGTATGCAGCACCCCATGCTCCATGTGCTCCCGACGTACTTTGGCCAGCATGTTGCTGTCAAATCGTAACAAAAATATTGTCCAATTCTTCATACTGTTGACTGAAGGTTCATATTTCCGAGATGATATAATTTTGCCGATTTAATTATTTTAGAGATTTGTAGATGTGGATGTAAAGCAGGGCCGTAGGCATGGGGAAGCATGGATGCCCCCTGTTAATTTTTGTGACCTGTCTGCTAAAATAGTTATCTGTATGAGCAATAAAAAATCAGTAAAATGAATCAATCAAATCGTCGGAATTATTTGTCGGCACAGATCAATTGTAGGAGAGAAGCAACTATATAGCGAGTGTTGAGCATCTAGAAATACGTTACCATTAGGAAAATGATTGGATTTTCTAAATTGATGTTCTCTTTGTGAAGTGATCATGTACTGCAAGATCATATAGTGATTTAATACTCAAACTTATTATCATAGAAAAAGGCTTCATGCAATCTTAAATCGTCTGATATACATGTAATAAATTCAAACAAAGTTAGGCTACATCATATTCATAATAATTATCTAATTAATAATAATTTTAGTATAATAATTTTCTAATAATTATGCAACTTGTAATTTCATGTATAAGCAGATGTGATAGTTGTTCATTGTAAGAAAAGGTTAACACAATATATGCAGGAGTTTGCATTATCATGCATTAGAGTCTTTCATTACATAATTCATTGACTTAAATAACAACAAATATTTAGACTGCAAATGCAGATATTACTTATTCAATATTGTAGTCTTCTCATGATTGATGATGTTCACATCAACTTTCTCTCCTTTGGGGCCATGCCACCCCCCTCCTGTGGATCAGATCTGGTTTCAGGCCTGATGTAAATGCCCAAAAATCAAGCTTTAATAGAATGATATACACTCTATGGCTACGAATCTGCGCGTCTGCCAAGGGCTACCCGGTTCCTCTTCTTATCAAACAGGGTCTAAGAAAATCCAGCGTAAATCTAATGGGAATCAGTTATAAGTTTCAGTAAAAATGAGATTTTCATGTTTTCTCTGGTTAAATGAAAAGTGCTAAGCATAGAGGCATAATTTTTGACATGGAGTCCTATTTTCGTATTTGTGATGGGAGATGCATGCGAAAATTCGTGGTAGGCATGAGGTGAACATCATTCTGTTGAAGTCTCATATTCGGCCTCGTTCCCAGCAGAAACTCGCTTTTGCTGGCGAACTGATTTTGAACCCGTGTTTAGAAACATATTAAAAACACTTGTTTTATATGAGATTTTGCGCTGAGGCAGTAAAAGTAGTCATTTGTGTCCCATTGAAAACACAATTATATAATTGATATTATAACCCTTGTATTATCTACATATTTTGTATTATTACGATTATCCGTGGTAATCACGCCGTAATCAATTGTCTATTAGGTACTGACCTCGTTTGCTTCATACTTTACTTTCTCCTTCTAATTTGTCTTCTCCTCTTCTGTTGAGGGTTGAACGTTATCAGACTTTTCCCACGCGCACGGTCTGTGTATCAGTCGCGGACAGACTTAGCTCCACCATGCATTATTTAACGACTTGGAGCCATGTTTTCTTCGGTCTTCCACGAGGATGGGATCCATCGACTAACACGTCAAGCACTTGTCTGATTGGTTCCTCCTCATTTCTACGCTTCACATGATCGAACCACCGTAACCTTCGTTCTGATCACTGCTTCTTATGGTGCACGGCCACACCTGCTCGCCACAACAGCGTTGTCGATCCGATCAGTCAGTGAGATGCCACTCATGCAGCGAAGCATTAGTTTCTATCAGATACATCTAAACACCAAATAACTGCACTTGTGCAGACTGAAAACATGTTATTAAAGCTAATGTTGATTAGTTTGCATCAGCAATCTGATGTCGAACGTCATTTTTTGAAAATTTCTAAAAAAAGCCAAAAACATGTTTTTTTGAAGCAAAGAGTGGGTTTTAAAGCACGCCATGTTTTCTTGAACCCTACTTACAAACTCCATGAGAATATAAGCTGGAAGCACACTGCTACGATATGTAGATATTTTGGAACACTCTCAGTTTCCTTCACAGCAACTCTCAGCATCTCAATTTTCGTCTCTTCCTACAACTGGGAAACGATTTCGTTGAACATTATCATTTCCGCAAATTTTCATAAATTTATCGATGATTCCATTCTTTGATGGATAAATTTTATAAGTGACATTCTGCATGCAACCACAAACGTTTTTCTTGTCGAAAGTATTGTTCGTGGTCATTACGAGGATAGACGGAATCGCTTCACAATACTTGCTGGAAAAGCCAGGAAATTATGGATGTCGATTTTCATTTAATGCTGCAGAAAATTTTTGGCCTACTTTTGCACACTGATACAGCAGTAGTTAGTTGGAGATGAAGCCGCTACATGCAGAAACCTCATGGAATTAGAGATATGCAAAGTATCTTATCATTCGGAAGGTTACATATAGACATATATGTACAACATTCATGCAGTTACTATACAGTTTAATGATATATACTAAGCAGTTTATGCATTGAAATAACTCATTATGTGCATGTCTGTCGACACCATGTCGTGGAAATTCACGTGCTTTGTTTGAATTTAATCTGGTTTTTAAACATTTTTAGCTTTCTGAACATTATTTTGAGACGTTATTCAATTGACATCAAAAGTCTTATCTTGTTTAGCAAAATGGAACTATTATGTTATGGCAATCCAAATTATTCATTATATCTTAGCTCCGAGTGTTATACAAGCTATCCCATGCAACAGAATTATTCAATACACTCGCATGGAATAGTTTTGCGATAGATGGACTAAGGAATATACACAAACAAGATTGATCTATGTTAGAATGTATGATGGAAACTTTCTTTGAGATGAAGTAGGGCTTGAAACTACACGTATACGTTAATAATTTTGACATTTAGGAAACAGTTCGCTACATTTATGTCACATATAAGCCTTCATATAGGTGCTCTAAAGACTCAGTTCTAATTGGATTAGCAAGCCAGCCGGTTCTAGCACTGCTTTCATGTCATATCATGTTATCGACTCGATACAAAAACAACTTTTTTACTAGAAATTTTCACCCTAGCACAGCTTTTAGACATGAACGAAGCGGGGGGTTACTTGATGAAAAAGCAATAAATTGCATTGTTTTAAATATATAAAACCAAAATACCATATCTTCTGCTTGAAGACTTACAAAATGCAAACTAAAATAAAAATGTCTCCATTTCAGCTACTGTCGTCGGTTGCCTCTCATGTAGATGCGGACACGGTGGTTGATGTCGGTGCAGGACATGGTCATCTCGCGCGACTTTTATCATTCTCCCACAATCTACGAGTCGTCACCGTTGAGGCAGAGGCCAGCTGCGCACCTCTGGCAGAAAAGATGGACCAGGAAGCCAAGTATCGTCTTCGGAAATCTCAGGTCCCACTTGTTGCATCACCTCTCCATCTTACCTGCACTATAACGCCAGATGAAGGAGTTCTTCTTCCTAAACTGACAACGGAGAACACTGTAGAACTGAGTGAACCCAGTAATTCTGATGATCCAATGAGAAACAACAGCACCAACTCAATTCTGACGGGCTTGCACGCTTGTGGAGATCTTACAGCGACACTTTGTGCAAGTTACGTGAAGACAGAAAAATCAGTGAAAGCAATGGTATGTGTTGGATGCTGCTACATGAAATGCAAGCAGCCTTGGTGCCCGATGAGTGAGACAATGCAAAGAATGAACTGCAGGTATGCGTTATGAGAGCATGGTTGATATTCATTGTAAGAATGCAATACAATAGTAATCGACACTAGTGAAACAGATCATCACCTTGGTCTGAAGATAAAACAGATCTCGCTATGTTGAAGTGATGGTGCGCATAGAGCGTTTTGAGACGAGTTGCTCCGGATACCCGCTGCATGATCGCTCACGTGCGAGGTAGCTGAATTGTGAGCAAGACGGGGGTGGGATTTTCCCGGAAATCCGGAATTATTGTGTGAAATTTATTAGGTCCTGAGATTCGTCCAAAAATACAATAATGAGACAAGGGTGTGAGGTAGGGAGAGATTACAGTTGTTTTCTAATCATTTAAGCGAGTTTTGTCATCTCTTCAACGCTTCGGATGCATTGCGTCAAAGAATAAAACAAATAACATTCTTTACGCTGACAATAGAGGTCTGTCGTAGTTCATTGAGTATCTAAAGAGAACGATGACTGCTAAATCAATACAAGACACCAACACCCTTGATTCCCCGACCGCACTCGCCTGACCTAGGAATCGAACCGAAGTCCGCTGTGGAGACGAGCTCGCACATTCTTCACTAGGCCACGCTGACGGTTCAAAAGGAATGCGAGTGAAGGCAGACATTATCTCCAAGTGATAATCGACAACTGATTGTCCTATTATTATTGACAGAACGCTAACAGCATTCATGTTGTAGCGAGACCATAGAAATTGACAACAATAAAGCCTTCAGATAACAAAGCCTTCAACAATAAAAACTTCAGATAAACAGTTTATTTCTATGAGCGAGACAGTGTATCAGCATGTCATACGACTACGTCACAGTGCAGATTGACAACAAAAGTCTGTCGTACTTCATTGAATATCTAAAGAGAATGACAGCTATTAAGTCAATACAAGTATAGTCTCTGTCTCGCTACAATATGAACGCTTGTAGCGTTCTGTCAATAATAATAGGGCAATATGCTGTCGACATCACTTACAGATGACTTCTGCCTTCACTCGCATTCCTTTTGAACCGTCAGCGTGGCCTAGTGAAGAAGGTGCGAGCTCGTCTCCATCGCGGACTTCGGTTCGATTCCTAGGTCGGGGAATCAAGGGGGGTGGCGTCTTGTATTGACTTAATAGCTGTTATTCTCTTTAGATATTCTTTGCGCTCTGTTAAAGTGTCGATGATAAGTGTCGTTATGTGGTGCATACATGGGTAACTCATAACCACTAACTAGGATATCCTAATTAGTGCTGTTAACACTGTCTTCAAAACCAGCATCGACACTTAATGAACTAAAAATGCAACCAGATATCTATGAATTGTGCCCTAAGTTTAATCATTTTTTATTCTCGTTACCTTAATTGGTTGACTCCACAATTATGAGAGTGACCATGAATAAGTTGAATGTACTTGCATACAGATGTTGGTTAGCTGTTTTCTCTACTAACAAGACATCAGCGAAAGGTTCAACAAAGTATCACGGAAATTTTGCCATGACATGATCTCACCCATGCAACAAGAACAGTAATGCTTTGCTCACTCCGTGGAGAGTAAAAATTTTTATCGTCACTGTACTTTCTGTTATACTATCTTGGTTTTTTAATGTCATCGTTCTGTCCGCATTCCTGGTTGTAACCCTCTTAGTCATATAGATGTATAGTTTTAAGTTTTGAAATTTTAAACTATCGTATTTACTCTAATAGAACCCGGACCTCTAATAGAACCCGGGTCTCCAATAGAACCCGGGTCAGAGCAATCTGAATTAATAGAACCCGGGCCTCTAAGAGAACCCGGGGTCTCTGATAGAACCCGGGTGAGACTCAGTAGCATCTTATTGACCTTGTAGGTGAACCAAAAAGTATTTTTTCAGTAACAAAATTCATTTGACGGGAGATAAATAAAGGAAACAAGCGAAGATTGGATGGCAGCGAAGATGACCTCATCCATGCCATGATGCCCTCGCGCTTGTGCGAAGTGGAAGTTGACCTTGACATCGATGAAGAACACGAAGAAGAGGACGAGCTGATGATTATAGATGAAGACGAATGACTCGAGTTGCTTTTCAACATACCGGTAGATATAGAGACTTTTATATAGAGACCAATATAGAGATTTTTCCAACTGGTAGCTGTTCTTCCTTTGCACAGCGAGTGGGTCTTTGATTTTTTTGCGACTAAATAACAATTACCGGGTTAGCTTATGGATCGTTCATAATCATCTCCACATCCGCCACTCAATATGCCATGAGCATAGTGAATGTAAAAAAGACTTCGACTACCGTATACTGAGCAGTAACAGCAAAAACTGTCATACAATAGGTCCGCATTTTTATGTAGGTTCAACGAATTCTATGGTTGATGTCACATTTTTAATTTTTTAGTGATCATTTTTCAATGTAATTAAATAGAACCCGGGCCTCCAATAGAACCCGGGCCTCTAATAGAACCCTGGTCAGAGCGATCTGAATTAATAGAGCCCCCCGGGTTCTATTAGAGTAAATACGGTATTCAGTTATTTTACTTGATCATCTACAGATTTATTTCTTCATTCTTCTGCTTTACCTTTCATCTTATACCATGAGCTTTGACTAAAAAAAGCTGTGGTCGTCTTAACAAACGTACAAGCTGTAGCAAATAACTTTTTGATAATATCCACAAAACGTGCTGAATTTGAAACTTGTTGACAAGGGAGAAAGCTCCAAACCTAAATCAAGTAATCCTTTTAAATGATGGATTCTTTTTCTAGTTCCTAAAGTTGCTAACACTATATATTTTGATAGCTATATTTTCAATAAGTTATTATTGAATCTGTATTGTTGATCAGAAATGGCTTCTCCTCATTGGTTGCAGCTGTGAAGCCACTTTTCCGAATTCAGTATGATTTATAATTGCAGAAACCTTTAACTTCTAAATTGAAATTCAAGAGCAAAGTTGAGTGAGATATGCAATTATCAGACTCACTCGAAATCTCCTTAAATTCCTGTTAATTAGATCCACCTCATGTTGACTCCCAAAACTCAAGGATTTTAATTTTTTAATAACTCGATGATTATCTTCATTCAGGTCGTTGGTTCGAGCCCTCTCGCATATCTTTTTGCATGGCAACTTGATGATTTAGCGCTAATTTCATATCTTTATTTCATTTCATTCAACAATGGGATGGTATCTGGTGTGTCAGTGCGTCACTTACCCGGTTCACAATTCTTTTGTATCACATTATAGAGTATCAGAAAGGGATTTGTGACCTCTCCCAAGTTACAAGCGTTATCGACGGAATGAGTGGGTTCTAGAACGCTGAAGAACGGAAATACAGTGGTTGCATGCTAAAATCTTATGCAACGAATTACTAATTGTAAGTTCATGTAACTGATTTCTCTGACACACAGATGTGTCAGGGTCTGATGACCATTTCGCTTCCACAAACTAATGTCCAAAACTGATCATGAAAAGTCAAGTCAGTGTGCCAAAAATAAGCTCATCACAAAATAACTTGAAAATTTCATTGTTTTATTTTAAAGAATGAGCGAAGTTTAGTTTGTTGACAAGGTGTTGTCCTGTTTTTTTCCGGTATGTGTTTTACAGAGATTAAGTAAAAAATTTGTCGTTGCGATTATTTAGTGTTTACCATGCAATTATTATTGGCATGCATTGTCAAATCAGTAGTCGTGAATCAGGCTGTCAAAAATCGACCAAGTCCGCAGCCCATGTTGAAGTTATTTCGTCATGAATGCACTTGTCTATTCATTCGGAAAGTTACTGACTGCACATCACAATGCACAAATCTGTATTTTGATAATTGAAGAACAGAAATGAATTCCGCAATTACTTGAAATGAAAAGGGCAAATGAAGCGGAAGGAGTTAAAGAATTGCCATGAGCTTCCTATGACCTCAACCTGCATTCCTCTGCCATGAAAATCATAGGATTGCCGACTTCTGCTCCGTATTAGCGCAAACGAAGCCTTCATGTCATTAATCATACACCATGGATATCTGTCTCATCACTGGCGCCGGAATGCATGATCGCTGTTGACCTTACTGTCATCTCGCCAACCTTCGAAATGAAAATATCAAAATGTCTATTTGACATCTAAGAAAACAGATGCTCCTCATGGGTCTTTCTTTAGTTAGTCAAACAAGAACGCGACACAACATCAGAGGTTGCTTAAAGTGCAGATTCATTTAGAATGCAAAAATTTAATCTTTGCAGTCTGTTGGATATCAGCATTTGTCAAGCAATATCCGGATTAGCTTAAACTGACGGGCCCTGTTGCAGCTTCAATGTCTGTGAAGTCATTCTGTCTTTAGTTGATAGAAGTAAGCTAATAAATCCTTTTTATTGATTGATGTTTTCATAAACAGTGCACTGATAAAAGTGCATGCTTATTTGTATATTTGCCTGTTTAATTGCATGCAATGATTGGCTTGGTTTGCTGCACCGATTCCTGTGACACACTGCAAGTCACTGAGTGAAAACAATTGATATATTTCCTTTGGTGTTTGACGGACCAAATCTTCTATTTCTCACATTTGACTGAGAGATTGTGAAAGATGGACAGATACGTGTTCTGCCTGTTCATTGATTTTGAGAAGGCCTTGGATTCGGTTTGGAGACCCGCGATGGAAGCTATACTAGAATGGTACGGCTTTGACAGAAGTATCATTGAAGTCATCCGAATGCAGAACAATCAGACAAGAGTCACACCGCTAGACGAAGTAATTAGAGAGTAAGGGCTTAGATGGTTCGGTCATATCAAGCGTCGAAATATAGATGAACCAATCAGGCAGGTGCTCGACGTGATGGTCGAAGGATCCCATTCTCGTGGAAGACCGAGGAAGCCATGGCTCCAAATCGTTAATGATGACATGGTGGAGCTGGGAATATCTGCGAGTGATGCTCAGGACCGTTCTCGATGGAGAAGTCTCACATCGTCCAACCCTCAACAGAAGAGGGAAAGAAGACGTTAAAAGGAGAAAGTAAAAAAAAATACAAGTAAATAAGAGCGACAGTCAGAAAGGGGAAGATATCCACGGACGATTTTCCAAGGAGAAGAGGAGTTCTACAAGGATGTCCCCTTTCACCGCATCTCTTTCGCATCTTTCAGGAATATGTGATGAAAGAGAGCTTAAAGAAACACGAGGAGGACGGTATTTTCATGAGTGGACAATGCATAAATAACTTAAATATGCAGACGATATTGTTCTTGTTGCCGATTCCTGTGAGCAACTACAAGCAATGACGGATAGCGTCTACCGAGCCTTCTCTAAGTACAAGCTGAAAATCAGTGTCACAAAAACGAAGGCGATGATGTTTAGCATGAGATAGGAGACAAAGCGCATATCATTGGACACTGTTCTCAGAGGGTGAGCATGGGGTACGTAGCACTATCAAACTCAGTAAACTCCGCAAAGGGCGGCACATACCTCTGCAATTGAAGCTCAGACTTCTAACCGCTATCGTAATTCCAACTGCGAATTACGGATCGGAATGCTGGATCCCGAAGAGTAAAGAAAGATAAAAATTGAGAGCATTCAAGATGAACTGCCTACGACGAGTGCTGAATATTCGATGGTAAGATAGGATTCCAAACACACGAGTGAGAGAAATGACAGGAGGATGGAGAAGTATAGCGGATGTCATCGAAGACCAACAAAGAAGATGGTTCGGTCATGTGCAAAGAATGCACAAGGAGCGATGGCCCAAGATGATGTTGCACGGAATAGTGCATGGCCAAGGGGTCGACCTCGTATCACCTGGTGGCAGCAATTTAGATCAGCCAACAGCCATATCTCAGCACAAGAAATGGTGCATCGAACACGGCATCGCGAAGGAAGGACATATGCAGGCGCTCAATGTGGGACCCAACCTGACACACCGTCAGTCGGGACTTAAGTCAAGTAAGTCAGCATGACATATGATCAGTGACGCCTGCGTTTGTGAATTTTCAGAAGTGCATTCATTAATTTTATGGATTTCATGATGACCCGATTAATCGCACGGATATTTCATCAAAATCATTTTTATGTAAGACCTATGATAATCGATAATTACTTAAATTCACTTCTCGTTACGATTATTCCCAATTTATCGAAAAATCAATTTCAGGTGTTTCTATTTGTCAGTCATGGAGGCACTACCCCTCTCCCCATGTAACATGTAATGAGTAGCGCTTGCGTGAATCGCCTCATTATCGGATGCGACTTTAAGTTCTTGCAGAATACAATCCGCCCTCTGGCGTTAAAATAGTGCCTACCTGGCTAATTGACGTTGTCAACAGATGGTCCGGACGCCGGTGACCTTGTGGTTAGAAGGTGTGCTTGCACATCTGCCAACTCCGACGTCGCTTGTTCGAAACCTGCCCTCAACTGTTCAGGTCCAACTGGTCGAAGCATGTCTCGTGGTGGTTACATCTGTTAAGATTTGGTAGATTTATCAATTTCCGGACTTCTTGTCTTAAATTGCTTCAAAATCAGCAGCCAAATACTTTCAAAATTTTTGAAAATTCTGGACATCCTCAGTTCTTCCTGACATTTGGTTGCAGTTTCACTTCACCTCTACGTGAATTGTGTTTGCGAGCTTACATTTAGATTCAGCAATGATTTTTTCAGCTTCATTATCTGTCAATAGCAATGGACAATACATGATCACTTATGTTTGAATGAAATGATTTTACAATCATCATTTTCGTAAGTAGCAAGGAAATCAGGAATTTTTGGATAATCTGACTGACTTTAAGACCAATTAATCATCAGATAAAATTATCGCGTCGACCTGAAATTTCACCTTTACCTAGCATTATTTCTATTTGATAAACATATTCAGAAAAACGTTTAGACAATTATTGCAACATTGATGTAGATATCGTGTATGAATCGAAAATCTACTGTAATCAGATTTTCATATGATGCAGTTTTTCATTTACTATGATCGGCAGTGGAAATTTATGCATACGAGTATACGTAGGAAGAAGTCTGTTTATAAATTTCTTTGAGCTCGAAAATTATTGAAATCGTTCAAAATATGCAGCTGTTGTTTGTGAATTCGCTCATCCTTGTAATCAAAGCATCAGATCATGAAATTCATGAAACAAAAAAAACTGTGGAATGGCTAGAAATAACTAGTTGATGTTTCTATCAATTTTGGCATCAAAGAGGATAGAAATCTTATTTATACAAAGCCTGAAGCGTAGGTGTTTCAATTTCAAATAAACTGAAGTCTCTTTCAGAATATCTGATAATGAACAATTTCTGATACAATAACTGAACTCATTCTTCTCCACGTTTTCAAGTGTTCAGTAGGCTTTTAATTCAGGAAAGTCTATGAAGTGTTAATGTTCAGAATAACGAAAGCTATAACTAGCAATGTGTGCGGTGTAACCGAATTTTCGCCGGTTTTCTGCCAAACTGACATAATTTCCTCGATGTATGAATCATAGACATAGGACCGCGTGACCAATGATTTCTGAAAGAGCTTCCAAACTAATTTTTATTCACCAATAGGGTTGTCTGTTTGACATAGACTCATGACGCTCAATTTCTACCCAAGATTGCTGCAGTTAGACAGAAATCCATGGCTTACGTAGGAAGCATTCTTTGTCAACTGACCAGAATGTTCTCTATCTCTCAGATTTTCTATCCTTTTCATAGCAAACTTCATGATAGACTTTCAGTGACTATTGCTATGATGGAGAGAATGGACTTCTATGTCATAAAATGATCAACTAGAGTACTCCTTCAAAGCTCTCCCTTTAGACATCACAATCCAAGAACTTTTCTGCTTGGATATCAGCAGTTCAGACGGATCTTCTAATCTTTGAAACGTTCATCTTACCGTTATGTATCATGGAACAAAGTGAAAAGGCCTCCATGTTTGAAACTCATTCACTTCTGGATCTGATTGTTGAATTGTTGACGTATAGTTTCAGCAATTGCATGGAAAGCGGTTCAATGTGCTGCATCACACTTGCAGAGAAATCATGCCTGTCATACTTGCCAGTCTAACAGTCGTGATCGAGTGCAAGTGAATTAGCTGTGGCTTCTTACACCGTTCCTGTGCGCCAAGGGCCGCTACAGTGCGATTGTGCACTTCGAAGACTTGACTCAATGAAAATACTCGTCGGAAATATTGGCGACCAAGTTTCTTTCTATAAAGACTTAAACAACTGTATCTAGATTTATCTTATGGAACAGTTGAATATTTTCAATATCAGAGACCAGGTTATGAAAGGGTCATCTTCGGTCATTTTATGTTCCCATTGTTAACTATGCAAGTCAATATTTCAAAAGGCTGTTATCGTTTAACATTGTATTGGCAGTGTTGATTAGCTTTGTTTGAGGTGAGCCAGTACCTCCGAGATCCTTTTCTACGTTTGGCTTCGATATAATATATATATATATATATATATATTCAGACATAACGTGCCCAATTTGAACATATTTTGAAAGAAAAACAACTATGTTTCTATCAACCGAACATGTTTGCCGTTGATGATGATTTCATCTGTAAATTCAGAGGCATTTTCAAAAATTACTTCTCGAAACAAACGTTTTCGATGAAATGGTCCAAACATTTCAAATTTCTACGTAAGCTAGTTCAAAATAAAACGATTGTTGTCTGTCGCTTTGACAAAGGCAATGGCGTTTTCATTGAAGATCGCTCTTCTTACGTCGAAAAGATTGATAGAATTTTAGAAGACAATTCCAAATTCAAACCCTACAAGTATGATAAACGTTCGAAAAAAGATCCCTTCATTCTTGAAGAGGACAGATTTAATCGTAAGCTCCAAAGTTTGAAGTCAAAGAAGCTTTTAAACAATGATATCATTGACAAGATCAAATCTGTTGGTTCTCGACCCGCGAGGTTGTACGGACTCCCGAAAGTCGACAAAAATATCAACAATCCTCCGCATCGTCCCATTCTAAATATGAGAAATTCTTATCTCTCCAATTTGTCGGGTTGGTTGGATAATTTGCTGAAGCCCTTCATCCCTAGGCAATATAGTGTTACTGATACTTTTCAGTTTCTTGAAAAGTTAAAGCATCTCAATATTCCGGATTTGAAAAATTGCAAATTAGTTAGCTTTGATGTATCGAATCTCTTTACGTCGATTCCTGTCAACAAGACGATTGATCACATTTTGTCGTTAATTGATTTTGAGCACTGTTCTGTCTCCAAACCAGCTTTGAAAAGTTTATTAGAAATAGCATGTACTAACATTTTATTCTCTTTTAATGAGAAACTGTTTTACCAAATTGATGGCATGCCAATGGGCTCGAAGCTGGCTCCCACCATGGCTGCGTTTCCCATGAATCTTGTAGAAAGCCGTTTTTCAGAACTTACTTATCTTCCCCTTTTCTACACTAGATATGTAGATGACTGCTTTGCGATCTTTCGCCGCACTGAAAAGGATTGTAAGCATTTTTTCGAGTTCCTCAATTCGGTTGAGGAAAATTTAAAATTTACGATGGAATTAGGTCAGAATGAGAGTCTCATATTTCTTGACACTGTTGTCAGCATTCTTGATGGTGCATTTGATATTGGCCATCACATTAAAGAAACCAATACAGGTATCTACATACCTGCCTCTTCATGTTCTCCCTCTACTTATAAAATCGCTGCTATGCGTTCCCTATTTTCGAGAGCATACAGAATTTGCTCCAATAGAGAGAATTTCAGAATAGCGTGTGAACGCATCAAATCAATGTTTCTGAAAAACGGCTATGATTCGCAATTTATAGACAAAATAAAAATAAATGTGGCAACCAAGTTTGAAAATTCGCAAAATGCCTCAACCACTACTGAAGTGGATAAGGTGTACTGGTCCATCCCTTTCATAGATAGCAAACATAAGCAACTTAAAAGACGCATAAACGAGTTGAATGAGAAATTGCAGAATGTGAAAATTTACTTGGCTTTCAAAACCAATAAAGTTTTGAACCATTTCAATAACAAAGATCACATTTCGTTTGGTTTGAAATCGAATGTTACATATTTGTATACTTGTGATCGCTGTCCAATGCGATACATTGGTGCAACCAAGCGCCACTTAGCCACTCGAATCAGCGAGCATTTGAAAGCCTATCCCGTAGCCACTGAAATCTCTTTACATGAGCACCATCCTAAAGCTGAAAATTTCTCTATTATCGGTGCATCAGCCTATCCTCTTATCTTGGAGTCTATTCTTCTGAAAGAAAATATCGATATGCTATCTAATGAAAGGAATGGCTCAGTGCCCTTGCACTTGAATTTGTGATTTTCATGACGTCATTTTTCGCCTGTACATAGCATCATAGTTTTACACGTCATATTAGATGGATATTGGTTCTTGCATTTTACGCTGATCTGTATATAAGCTTACTTTTGTTGTTTTATCGGATTCCTGTACCGCTGAAGATGGAATGATCATTACATTCCGAAACATGTTCGGTTGATAGAAACATAGTTGTTTTTCTTTCAAAATATATATATATATATATATATATATATATATCATGTAAAAGAAAAAGCACAGCTTTCCGGACTAGTTTCGATGTTTTTTATCACATCATCTTCAGCGGTAAAAAGAGTTACAAACATCTGTACACATCATTTACATACTTGCTATCTACAATTCATTTTCAACATTAACACAACTAAAACACGATAAAATACGTCATTAATTGCATGTCACATGCCACTGACGTCATGCATGTCACTTCGTCACCTTTCATGTAATTTCATAAATCTAGAGACAATTGATATGAACCATTTCGTTCATTCGAGAGGCAATCTTTGTTTTGATTCATGATTATAGTTTCAAGAATGAATGGAATTTTGTAACGACCTAGAATTCTAAAGTTTTCATATTTCGGTGCATGTTCATGCATCGAAACTTCAGTGGGAGTTGGGTAGCCTCTAAGATGCTCGCTAATACGGGTATTTAAATGTCTTTTGGATGCGCCAATATACCGCATCGAACAGCGGTCACAACTGTATTGGTAAACAATGTTGGCTTTCAATCCATCAGAAATACTATCTTTATTTTGAAAAAAGTTTTGAAGTTTGAAAGTTTTGTACGCGGGTCTGATCTCTGTATTTGAGAGACTTTGGTTGATGTTGTGAATTCTGTTATTTAATTCTTTGACGCCCTCTCGAATGAACGGAACTGGCCAATAAATAATATTTTTGCTTCTGTCTTTGTCAGGGATCTCTTGTTGCACGACTGTCCTCTTTTTATCAATTTCTTTCTTTATCTGATTTATTTTTTCATCAGGGAAACCATTACTTATGAAAATATCAGAAATCTTTTTAGATGCAGACTGAAAAAGAGTCTCATCAGAACAGATTTTAGAAGCGCGAAACAATAAAGACCGAATGGCAGACAATTTGTATTTGTCTGGAGCATAGGCAAAGTATGGAGTATAAACTCCTGTATTGGTCGATTTTATGTGAAAATCTATCTTGAAATTTTTTTGATTGGAGAGTCACTTCGGTATCCAAAAATGTGATACAATTATTAATACTCTCTTCCATGGTAAATTGGATGTTATCATCCAAACTATTGACAAAGTTCAAAAAGCTTTTGGCTTCATTACTGTTGCGAAAAATGACAAAACAATCGTCAACAAATCGACGATAGAAGAATGGCAATGTGCCGTCGTACTTACAAAAATTGCTTTCGATCATATCTAGAGCGAAGGCAGCCATGGTAGGGCCAAGGTTTGAACCCATGGCCATACCGTCCACCTGATGAAAAAGATCATTATTAAAACTAAATAAGACATTCGTGCAAGCCAGATCTAACAAAGCTGTTAAAGCATGTTTTGAAATAGGAAAATTGTCGAAGTCAATCAGCGAGGCAATGTGTTTAATCGTTCTTTTCACAGGAATGCTTGTGAAAAGGTTCTTAACATCTAAACTGAACAGCTGAAAGTTCTCATCAGGCAAGTAAAGACATTTCAGGCTGTCAACAAATTGAAAAGTATCCTTGAGATTGTATTTCATAGGAATGAATTTTTTTAAAATATTATCAAGCCAAAGAGCGAGATTAGATGTGTAGGAATTACACATACTCATAATAGGCCGGTATGGCGGATCTTCAGCATTTTTGTGGACTTTGGGAAGACCATAGAGACGAGCAGGCTGAGATCCACACGCCCGAATGTTTTGAAAAATATCATCATTTATCAATTTTTTGGACTTCAAATCTTGAAGTTTCCTATTGAATCGGTCTTCTTCCAAAATGAATGGTTCTTTTTTTTTGAACGTTTGTCAGGTTTATATTTTTTGAAACGACTTTGATCACTCAATATGCTTTGGAGCTTCTCCACATACGAGATTCTGTCATGGATCACTATGCCGTTGCCTTTGTCAAATTTGGATACCACAATATCCTTATTTTTGGCAAGTTTGGATAGAGACTTCATTTTAGATTTCCAATTATTGGATATTCTGTGTTTGTTGAAGTAACTTTTGAAAGCGTTTCTTATTTTGATTATCAGATCATTGTTGGTGGCTGCACCATCGAAATGCTTGAGTTTAGAGACCAAATTTTCGGCCTCAGCTTTTTGTTCATTAATCTTAATTTTGGGTTGAGGAAAACACATCGAAAAACCTAGAGCAAGAACTTCTTTTTCATTATCAGTCAAAGGAACTGACGAAATATTGAGAACAGAGTAATTGATTTTTTTGTCTTGAGATGAGACAACTGGTTTTTGAGTAGATTCAAGATTTCTAAGTTTTTTCAAATGCACTGATTGAACAATTAATTTAGTTTTGGCATTTTTGTGCTCGGTGATTGACTTCACAATTTTTAGCTGAGTCTCACTAAGAGAATCATAAAGTTTTGTCACTTCAGATGATTTTGATTTTAAGTCTTTCTTTGTCTCACCGATTTGCTTCCGCAAAGCTGATTCCTGTGATTTCCGAATTCCTTGTTTTGAGGACTTGAGAAGATTCGGAATTCTCATACTGAGAAACTTCGGGATCAGGTGACGATCTTTGCATGATTGAAGGAAATGTAGTCGAAGCTCAGCGCGGATTTGTTTATCAGCGACTTTCACTCCTTGTTTGACCACTTGTTGGGTATCTGGGTTCAAGGCCGGTTGGATTATATTACAGCAAAGTGTTCCCAGTCTTTTCATATTTCATGTAAAAGAAAAAGCACAGCTTTCCGGACTAGTTTCGATGTTTTTTATCACATCATCTTCAGCGGTAAAAAGAGTTACAAACATCTGTACACATCATTTACATACTTGCTATCTACAATTCATTTTCAACATTAACACAACTAAAACACGATAAAATACGTCATTAATTGCATGTCACATGCCACTGACGTCATGCATGTCACTTCGTCACCTTTCATGTAATTTCATAAATCTAGAGACAATTGATATGAACCATTTCGTTCATTCGAGAGGCAATCTTTGTTTTGATTCATGATTATAGTTTCAAGAATGAATGGAATTTTGTAACGACCTAGAATTCTAAAGTTTTCATATTTCGGTGCATGTTCATGCATCGAAACTTCAGTGGGAGTTGGGTAGCCTCTAAGATGCTCGCTAATACGGGTATTTAAATGTCTTTTGGATGCGCCAATATACCGCATCGAACAGCGGTCACAACTGTATTGGTAAACAATGTTGGCTTTCAATCCATCAGAAATACTATCTTTATTTTGAAAAAAGTTTTGAAGTTTGAAAGTTTTGTACGCGGGTCTGATCTCTGTATTTGAGAGACTTTGGTTGATGTTGTGAATTCTGTTATTTAATTCTTTGACGATCCATGACAGAATCTCGTATGTGGAGAAGCTCCAAAGCATATTGAGTGATCAAAGTCGTTTCAAAAAATATAAACCTGACAAACGTTCAAAAAAAGAACCATTCATTTTGGAAGAAGACCGATTCAATAGGAAACTTCAAGATTTGAAGTCCAAAAAATTGATAAATGATGATATTTTTCAAAACATTCGGGCGTGTGGATCTCAGCCTGCTCGTCTCTATGGTCTTCCCAAAGTCCACAAAAATGCTGAAGATCCGCCATACCGGCCTATTATGAGTATGTGTAATTCCTACACATCTAATCTCGCTCTTTGGCTTGATAATATTTTAAAAAAATTCATTCCTATGAAATACAATCTCAAGGATACTTTTCAATTTGTTGACAGCCTGAAATGTCTTTACTTGCCTGATGAGAACTTTCAGCTGTTCAGTTTAGATGTTAAGAACCTTTTCACAAGCATTCCTGTGAAAAGAACGATTAAACACATTGCCTCGCTGATTGACTTCGACAATTTTCCTATTTCAAAACATGCTTTAACAGCTTTGTTAGATCTGGCTTGCACGAATGTCTTATTTAGTTTTAATAATGATCTTTTTCATCAGGTGGACGGTATGGCCATGGGTTCAAACCTTGGCCCTACCATGGCTGCCTTCGCTCTAGATATGATCGAAAGCAATTTTTGTAAGTACGACGGCACATTGCCATTCTTCTATCGTCGATTTGTTGACGATTGTTTTGTCATTTTTCGCAACAGTAATGAAGCCAAAAGCTTTTTGAACTTTGTCAATAGTTTGGATGATAACATCCAATTTACCATGGAAGAGAGTATTAATAATTGTATCACATTTTTGGATACCGAAGTGACTCTCCAATCAAAAAATTTCAAGATAGATTTTCACATAAAATCGACCAATACAGGAGTTTATACTCCATACTTTGCCTATGCTCCAGACAAATACAAATTGTCTGCCATTCGGTCTTTATTGTTTCGCGCTTCTAAAATCTGTTCTGATGAGACTCTTTTTCAGTCTGCATCTAAAAAGATTTCTGATATTTTCATAAGTAATGGTTTCCCTGATGAAAAAATAAATCAGATAAAGAAAGAAATTGATAAAAAGAGGACAGTCGTGCAACAAGAGATCCCTGACAAAGACAGAAGCAAAAATATTATTTATTGGCCAGTTCCGTTCATTCGAGAGGGCGTCAAAGAATTAAATAACAGAATTCACAACATCAACCAAAGTCTCTCAAATACAGAGATCAGACCCGCGTACAAAACTTTCAAACTTCAAAACTTTTTTCAAAATAAAGATAGTATTTCTGATGGATTGAAAGCCAACATTGTTTACCAATACAGTTGTGACCGCTGTTCGATGCGGTATATTGGCGCATCCAAAAGACATTTAAATACCCGTATTAGCGAGCATCTTAGAGGCTACCCAACTCCCACTGAAGTTTCGATGCATGAACATGCACCGAAATATGAAAACTTTAGAATTCTAGGTCGTTACAAAATTCCATTCATTCTTGAAACTATAATCATGAATCAAAACAAAGATTGCCTCTCGAATGAACGAAATGGTTCATATCAATTGTCTCTAGATTTATGAAATTACATGAAAGGTGACGAAGTGACATGCATGACGTCAGTGGCATGTGACATGCAATTAATGACGTATTTTATCGTGTTTTAGTTGTGTTAATGTTGAAAATGAATTGTAGATAGCAAGTATGTAAATGATGTGTACAGATGTTTGTAACTCTTTTTACCGCTGAAGATGATGTGATAAAAAACATCGAAACTAGTCCGGAAAGCTGTGCTTTTTCTTTTACATGAAATATGAAAAGACTGGGAACACTTTGCTGTAATATATATATATATATATATATATATATATATATATATATATATATATATATATATATATATATATATATACAGGGTGATTCAGTTCAGCCCGCCGGTAATAAAATAAATGGCGTTTAGACATAGGTATTGCTATTTATTAGCATATATTCCAAAAACTTTTCAAAAATGTATTATTAACAAAGTTAGAATCATTTTCTGCTCACGAAGTCACAACAAGTGTTCGAAATGAGCCCCCTGTACTGATACACATGCTTCACAGCGCTTGAAGAAATTGGTGTTCACGCGTCTTATCGTAGGCTTGTCAATGGAATCCAACACTGTTTCAATTCGGTCTCTCAGCTCATGTATGGATTCTGGCCTTGGAGATTTGTAGATATGATCCCGGGCGTATCCTCATAACCAAAAATCGTTCATCGCTAAGTCAGGACTACGAGATGGCCAATTCCGTGGACCACCTCTACCAATCCAGCGATCTTGAAGATTTTTCTTCTGCAGTGCTCTTGCAGCGTCACTGAAATGAGCCGGAGCTCCGTCTTGTTGGTAAATCAATGTCCGCTTTCTCCGAAGGAGTGGGATAACAGTTTGTTGAAGAAGATCACAATAATTTTCACTAGTTACTGTTCCATCAATGACTTGATGAACAAGGCCATAGTCAAAAGTAATCATTGCCCAAAAACACATTGATGGAGATTTGAGGGGCTTTGCGCATGTCTTATGTGGGTTCTCCATTGCATAATAAAAACAATTTTGCATATTTACTTGTCCATTTAAATGAAAAACTGCCTCATCACTAAATGCAATCTTTCGATACCAGCCAGGATTTTCGTTGTTCATCTGCAAAACGGTGCGGCAGAAATTCAACCGAGGTTCGAAATCCATTTCCTTCAGTTCTTGCACTCGACTAAATTTGAATGGTTTAATCTTATTATTGCATAATACTCTTTGCACCGATGATTGGGACGTGTCGAGCTGCGCCACAACTTTTCGCCTTGAATTACACGGATTGTCTCCAAACGCTTCAACAATTTCTTTTTGTTTTTCTTCAGATAGTCGACTCTTACCAGGACCACCAGAATACTTCATAGGAAGCACACTAAGAGTTTGATTAAACCGCATTCTCCAATCTCGAATGGTTCTCACAGGTGGGGCTTCTTTTCTATATTTTTCATTGAATGCTCTTCGTGCTGCTTCGCAATTATCAAACGCAATAGAACATGACACAACATAAGCGATTTCTTCATAACTGAAGCCAGGATAATTCATCTCGCATAGACAGAAATGACTTTTGTACTGAATTATGAAGAAATGCTATTTAATAACAGCTTGCCCGAGACAGCTATCTATGCAAGTAGCAATTTGAAATCAATGCAGCATTATCTCATTGCCAATTCAATATCGTGATGACGTTTTCTTGTTGTCAGAAACTTACATAGATATCGAATAACCATCAAAGACCACTTATTTTATTACCGGCGGGCTGAACTGAATCACCCTGTATGTGTTTTTAAAAAGAATGACACGGTCAATAAAGAAGGTCTTATTTCTGGACTATATATTCGATTGTCTCTTTTAACATCGGACTCTTAAAAGAGACAATATATATATATATATTCGTATGCAAGCTTCGATATAATGACAGCAGTCATCTCGTATGACTTCTCCCGTTAGTCCTGATGGCGTCCAATAAGTAATTATAGCGCCAGGTATCTCCTAGAGTGTTAGTTCTGAAGTGCAGAAGTCGCCCATCTCTCAATGCACCTCTTCAGCGTTCGTTTAGATAAAGAGTGTGCTTATGATTATTTGTCTTCTACCGCTAATTCTGAAGTGAAAAAGTATCCTCTTCACGGGGCACAATCAGCCTCACCAAGCCATCAAAGTTAAGTCGAAGGTGACTGATACCATCCTTCCATTCTTAACTAAGTTGTAAAGTTATCAGAATTAGCCTAAGTTGCTACCTTATTTTCGAGTGATGGTTTTACACAAATCGCCTTAAATGTACTAGAGTTAAATGTTAACGACTTCACTCCTCGCTCTCTCACTCATCGCTTCTCCGCGTCGTTTTGGCCTTTTGCGTGTTAGGTGGCTTCTGCTTGATGATCTACCTCCATTTCGGGGCTCGTCTCTGGACTGCATCATGCGTGTCCTCTTCCTGAACTGCATCTCGTTTGATGTATTATTTCAATACGTTTTTCCAGGGCTTCTTTTGTCTTCCCGCTCCTCTTTCGAAATTTGCCTCCATCCATTTAACTTTCCTAATATAGTTACTTTTTCCTATCATGTGGACAAACCAACGTAGTCTTTACCTTCTCGCACTGTCTCTGATATTCGTGAAACCCAGTGAATTTATCCGACATTAGGCCACGACGGCTAGATAGGATTATGCCACTTTATAGCCACATGTTGTGATATAGAAAGTTCATGTCCTGTCACACTTTCGTCGTAAGAAAAATTGCTGATGCTGCTACTGATACGGTATGACAATTCTTGGAGATGACGAGTAATGATCGAAGTTGGGATCTAAGTGTATTGAGGGCTCGTGCTTCGAACGAATACCCTCTTTGGAAGTGGTCTCGCGCTCTTCTACAGATCGGCTTCTACGCACCTACACTTGAATTTTAGAAGATTGTATTGTTATTTGATTAGCACTCCTTACGCAAATCAATCGTACCAATCTCTTTTTGTTCTCATAAGGGATTTCTCAGTACATTCATACTTGTATAGTTTGTGAACATAGGCATCAGTCACTAAGGCGATTATTAACCAAAATTCGGTACTGTTTGAAGAAGAACATCAAGCTTCTGACAAAATTCGTGATTTCAAATTTTGAATTGCTTTTTACAGTGCAAAGATTAGCGAGTTCGAATGATATATTTGCACATCCTTCATGTGATTCGCAACAATGTCATTCGAAGTTAAGGAGGTCGGCGATTCAGGCCCTGGGGATATCGCTGCTCGATAAAAACGCATGTATTCAATATCTGTTCAACCAAATATTCATTTGTTTAGCATCATGAGGGCGTCCTGAACTCCTCAACTTTGAGAATGAGACACCGGACGATCGATTGCACCGCTGAAGATGATTCTTCTCCATTTCAAAAAGGGCTTTGCGCTATCCATCAGTCAAGTCTCATTTTGTTGGAATTTCACTTGTCATAGGGGAGTAGTTCATTGCCACTTCGGCGAGACAGGATTCTGTCGGTCTAATTCCCAATTCTCCGATCAGAAAGAAATTACAAATATCTTCATGTTGACGATGGGATCATTCAAGAATTTGAAATTTTTCTACTATGAAATTATCAAGTTACAGAAATTATCCTATTATCAGAAAACAGAGAGTCATTTTTGAAATTGTGATCGTATAAAATACGTCTCCATTTTACATTGACGTTGTGCTCAATATCTTCTAAATTCCAGTCATTCGTGTTATACCAACATACTTATCCTTACTAGGATGGGTCGATTGAAGGCCATCGGCAAAGAGTGGATCGAAATACGAAAATCGATCAAAAAAGTAAAATGATCGACATTTTCATTTCATCTTTTTACACGACAGTGACGGAATGATGACGAAGAGCGATATCTATGAGTCAGTTCCCCAGGTTTTCATAATGATATGCGAGTAGATTTTGTTCAACTTAATCAACCATCTCAAATGTTGAGGAAGGCATGCATCTGCATACTATCTAGAAGTCTATAAAATTTTATTTTAGTAGGAGAAGGATTTACTGAACAGGAATCACTTATTCGAAGATGTCCAGTGGTTGTGCGGCTGCAAAAATTTCCGCGGGCCTTGTGCCAAGCTGTTGTAGAGTTTCCTATATCTATGTGCTTCAAAAGAATTTTCACACGCTTTCTTCAAGAAATGATTCTCCTTTATTTAGTTTACAGATATATAAAGCCACAAAATTTATTTTCATAAAATCAAAAACTTATGTCCTGCACAATGCATTTCGTCCACTCTTGTTAAAGTGAAGCATTAGACTTAATATAAAGCACAAAATCTGAAACCATGTCCTTCCACAGTAATGCATCTATGAACAACATGGAGGGCATGCAAACCTGCTCTTGTACTAATATGTGAAAGTTTGTGTACCGACCACTCCATGTTGGTTTTCTATAGATTGCAAGCCTGGTTGTGTCATCCAGTCGTCCGGATATTAAGATATCTAAAAAATAAAAATCTGCCGTTGCACTCCTGTTCGTAAGTGAGCTGAATATTGGGATGAACATCTTTGAAAATGTTGATGTCTACCAAAAGAAAGCAATCGTCAACATATCTGCAATGCAGTTTGCATTATTTTCTATAGTCGACTGCACGTTCTACTCTACAAATCCCATGAAAATATGAAATAATATGAAAATACATGAAAAAATGGGTCCCTAACAAATTCCCATTTCAGTTGTACATACTTCTAAACGGGGGTTGTAACATACTTCTTCTTCTCGTAAAAGATCGGAAGGAATGGAGAAATTCAATTGTAAATCTTAAAACAGGCATTAGAATTACAGAGTCTCGCGTTATTTTATGCGACAATCCCGACCTATGCTCGCAAAAAGATTCTATTCGCACCCTTAACCTACGCTTGTAGTTTTAGTTTGTTTTGTTTCTTTTGATATCTAGAATATTAATTACTCAATTGTTATTAGTTCATATCTCTAATTCTGATTGATGATATGTTTGCATGATCTCAATTTTGTTCATGGATTTATGGCTAGACTGTAGAAGTTTGTGATTTCAGATTTTGTATTTTATATTCGCGCCAATGTGTTAAGACTTGAACAAGAATGGATGAGGGCGAAATGCATTGTGCATGTTTGCTTGAGAATTAAGACTAGATAGGGAGGGGCACAGACTGAACCTCTTCTGAGGTAGATTAAATTTATGAATAGGTAGTCATCATAAAAAACAAGGAAAAAAGGAAAGGAGAGAGAAAATAGAGAAAAAATTAACAAAAAATTGCCATGGCAATAAATGGCAATTTTTTGTTATTTTTTCTCTTTTTCTCTCTTTTCCTTTTTTCCTTGTTTTTCATTGACTGTTTGTTGTTTTTCTTGCATTTTATATTATATAAATAGGTAGTCACCAATTGGTCCATTAATAGCAAGTCTAGTTCCCTATTTCATTTTCATGGAGTAGTTACAGGTGAGACGCTGTAGGTCGATTTTAGCAAGTTCAGTACCTATACTGTAGTGCATTATTTTTTATCTTCAAAGTTCATAGCAGATTTATTATTTTGTACAGTAGGCCTTATCTTACTTTATTTTATGTTGTTAACTGAGATTCCTAGAGGATGATGACTTTCATTTAAACTTAGATTCTGTCAAAATGAATTTGGTGGCTCTACTCATCTATATACACTTATAGTCCGGCAGCCAGAGCGAGTTTCTCCAGGAAACGAGGCTGAAAATGAGACTTTCACAATGATGTACACCCATTCCTACAACGAATCTGCGCGTCTGCCGAGTTCTAGTTAGTTCCTCTTCTTGTCAGACAGGATCAAAGAAAAGCACATGGTAGTCCAATGGGAAGCAGATTGCAGTTTTTGGCAAAAATGATAATCTTTGTTTCTTTGAATAAATAAAGCAAAAAATGCTTATCCCAGAGTCATAATTTTTGACATGAAATGTCTTCAGGGTATTTCCTTTCATGTGTAAATGATATTATCATGCCTCTGATCGGCGATGTATGCGAGAATGTGGCTCTATATGGACAAAGTGGGCCAACATGTTGATGTTTGCCGACAGCGGGAAGCTTGCCAACTATGAATTGTGTTTGGCTTCATGGATGAATGTCTTTGATCACGATCGGAAATGACCTGAAGATGTCAGTTGATAAGAGAAAACAAAGAAAGTTTCAGCTGCGTCCCATTGGATTAAGATGTGATTTTCTTTGATCCTGTCTGACAAGAAGAGGAACTAGCTAGGAATCAGCAGACGCTCAGATTTGTAGTGGGCATAGAGTGTGCATCATTCTGAGCCTCATTTTCGGCCTCATTCCCTGCAGAACTCATCAACGATCAACCTTCATCAGACGATTTTCATTTTTAGATTGTCATTCGAAGCTCTGGAATTGGCCTGTCATCATCTCACTGCGTATCGGAAACGTCTCATCAGCAGCGCAGGAGGAGCCAGGGAATGGCATTCTTTGAGATGTCAGGCTTATCGTGCAGGATTTACACTTCTGTTGACAAAACTTGGGCATCCGCTTAAACACGGAACAGGAGTTCGATGTGGCTTCCGCATAAAGGATGATTCAACATTTCCTCAGTAAGTGCAAAAGTGTGCGTCGGCCGGGAATCGAACCCGGGTCGCCCGCGTGGCAGGCGAGCATTCTACCACTGAACCACCGACGCATGCTAAATGACGGTAACCCAACTGGTACTTAATGCCTACGATGCACTACTGCATACTATTAACAGTAGCTTAGTAAATAATTATAATATGTTTTGTTTGCCTGAAAAAATTCGTTCACTGATGAAACCAGCGCGGATGTGATGTTTCCCTATTCCAACCGGAAGGCTTCTAAATATGCTTCTGTTGAATTGAATCCGTCCGTTAATTGGTCATGTGATAGCTATGGAATTCACCCATTTGTTGAATAAAGTCATTTTGGTATTTAAGAGCTCAGATTTATAAATTTACACTGCATGATTTATTTAGTTAATTTTTGGTATACAAAATTAGCGGATAATTTATTTATTAGAAAAAGTAATCTGCATTGCTGTGAATTCCTTCAGAATACTCTGGTTGTACCGATCTGTTCAGGTTAGGATAATTCAGATCATTTCGCACAAATTGTTGAAGTAAATCTCTTTGATCAACTGTCAGAAATATTGCATAGGAATGGAAGACGCAATTGTAAGATCGACCACCGAAGGCGCTGTACGCCGAAGATCAGTCGTTTACCATTTTAACTTTATTACATCGACGACCGTTAACTTTGGGGAGTTTTTGTTGCGCTTTTTTGTGGAAAATATTTCTCCGCTGTGCATTTGCTGATAGCCGTTGGGCATTGACTGCAGCCTGACAAACTCACAATGCGCTGTACATTGTTGACGCGAACCTTTTGTTCTTATCGATCTGTATATTGCAAACAAGACATACCTCACTGATTTCTATTCTATTCAACCAGAGACTCATTATTCGACGCACCGTATTTGCTAACTTTCTGAGAATTTTTAGTCCTGAAAGTGAAGAACAAGAATCATTCAAAGGACCAAGTGTCTGAGTAAGTCTACTTTCACATGAAACATTCAGTTATCATTAGGGCAACCATGAAAAAATCGGCAATCTTCATATTGATTAGCATTATTCCATTATTGGAATTTTACTATAGGAATCATGCACGCGCTCTAATACTGTCGCTGAATGAGAGTTCAGTGACTCAACAGGCGGATGTGAAAGCCACAACCGTAGAAAACAAACGACACCATGATCATTTTTTTTAATGTGTTCACCTCCAAAACCACTGTTGACACGAAGGGACATCTGGTTATACGCCACATATTCTTTGAAGAATTAGCCACTTGCAGGAAACTTATTTAGTGGACTGACAAGGGATGGTCTGTCGGTGATATTCTTAATGAATGCCTCCCAAAACAATTTCACCGAATTGAATAAAGTTTCGAAAGTCTCCCCAAAGTCATTCCGAAAAATGAAAGCAATTGTCTAGATTTTTGATAAAATAAATTTCTTCGACTTGTCACTTTTGTGATAATCACTTAAACCTAAATTTTGCTTTACCACACAACTAAAAAACAATGGAATTCCGGCCATCATGTCTTTGACGAAAGACGGTATTTCGTCCGAACATTACAAGCAGGTACGAAATGCATAAACGTCAACAGCGTCGGTAGAAAGGAGCTTTCCTTTGTTTGAAAATACTCACGAAAGATTGCTTCATGCGTGCAGAAGTATTAGCTGTTGTATTGTGACAATCCTGAATGACTCTTCTTTCATTCTATTTTATATGCAGTTGTTGCGGTTTTGAGGAAAAAACAATTTCAAAAGATTTTAGCGGCAACTTCCTAATTTTTTATCTTTTTAATTTGAGGTTGCCCTTGTTATCACGGGAGTCACGGGACAGATGCTGCCAATAACCAAGCGCGTCGAGGACTCCGACCGAGTCGACATTCGATCAGATGCCGATCATCATTCCTCGATATCGGATTCAGATCATGCCCCTGATCGAGATTCTTTATATTGACAGTCAGAATTCTGAAAGAATTATAATTATAATTAATTAATTAAAATAACAAAGAGTAATCTGGGAAAGTCATGTTCTGATCGTGTGCAAGACGTGCTCACATTGTGTCAATGGTTACCTAATGTCTAGCGATTTCCTGTCAAATTTGAAGAGTCAAGTCTTCTGCGCACAGGCCTTGCAATTCTGCAGGCCCTTGAGAGAATTACACGATGAACAATGATGCATAATGAGTCGAAATCTCGGTGACGGATGGTGCTCAGGTGATGACTCAGGTCCTTTTGGGTGCAGCAGTTGCTGTTTCACATAACTGAATAGCGAAGATCCTTGCTAAAAGTCATTTTGTAGAAGGAATCCCATACTTTTATTCAGTGAAAACTAAACATATTTCACGGGTACTTTCGCAGGTTACCGACCGAATATATCCATGAGATTGTTTGCTTCTGCATCATTACAATCAGCTTAAACATAATTAATTGATAAAAAATAAACATATCTGCATTACCAGTAAACAACAGTTTCTTGTTTAATGTAGCGAAAGTGAAAGCATGCCAAAGCTTCTGAGAATAATTTAATAACTTTTTCTATTTATGTCGCCAACCGACCTTCTCAAGATATGCAGTTTTAACACTGTCATTATCATTACGTTTTACTCCGAAGCAGCGATGAAAACGGGTCACTGGGTCTTTTTTGCCCCGGGTCACCGGGTCAGTGTTCAAATATGGTGACCCGGTTATTTTTGCTTTCGCTGCTTTAATTTATTTGATTTATGTTATCGCACTTGCTACAGGACACAGCGTCAAGCGTTAACGCTCAACACACCAAGAGCTGCACTGTACGCCATGAAGCACAACCATGGGGCGATGGGACCATCACAACATACGCCGTTTATTTGGCTTCCGTAAATCCGCTTCGAGCGCATTACAGTCCTGTAATCAGTCTTTTTTTAGTAGCTAAAATAGCCTACTAACCAATTACTTAGTGCTCGTTTTTGAAACACTGACTTTTTAATCAAAAGCCTAAAGGAGAGATAATCGATGATAATTTCGATGAATCAAATTATATATTGCTCACCCGAAATTTTGTAAATTATAGAGGATGACGCGTCCATAGTTAACTGAAGGAATAGAAAGATACATGTACAATTAAGCTTTATTCAACATCTCATAAAATCATAGCTTTCAATAAAATTTGTCATTATCGTAAACTAATACAATAATAAAGAGTTAAAATGAATTGACACCGTTTGAACTTATGTGTTATGAGTGGCAGCGTCCATCGCCGAAGAATATTGTCAGTCGAAAGCAAAGTAAGATGCGTCGCCTCATGCCGCAGAAGTGTCGTTGTCCGTCCGTTCCTGGTGATCGTTCTCGTTCACCCCGAATTGCACATGCACAGTATTAGGGCGTGCGCGCACTAGGCGGCCAGGTCGCGGCGGGCAAGTCTTGGCGGCCAGTAAGAATCCTTAGTCATCATTTCGGAGATTAGAAGTCATCTTCTTGAGTGCGCATTTTCCCACAGCGACCACTTGGTCGTGGCGGCCATCAAGACCAGGCAACCAGTAAAATACATTTCAGCCTATGGCAGAGAGCGCGCTTGGTGACCCTTCCCGCGACAAATAGGTAATAAACTTCTGGAACCTTTTCCTCATTCATTTTTTCCTCAACAAATGGCGTCGATTGGCCGCGGCGCCCATGGTCGTTGCGATTTGGCCGCTTAGTGGGCTCACGCCCTTATATTAGTCTGCTGCGGCCAATTACAATTTGCTGCGTTTGCCTTCAGGCCTCAAACCCGCAGAAATCAAAGGAGTGACAAAGTTTTGCCACATAGTCGTGGAATGGCTGATATTGCAGAGAAAATTGATCCGGTGGTGTTATTATGAAATTCGTAATGACAACGTAACTTAGAGATCCGCATATAGAAGTTGGACAATAGATTGTCATAATGTAATCCTAAAACTGTTGATACCATTTGGTGCTATTGACCACATACCAGTATCGTCAAATTCGCAGAACTTTGATGTCTTAAACACATATAGCATTGCCGGGCAATGTTCTAACACATGTTTATGCAAAAATATCTTATCACCCTCATGGCTCCTCTGAATGAGAATGCCACTCTTCAAAGATCGCAGCATTGTCACAATAAGAATGACAAATATGATGAAGTACTTCGCAGAAGAAAGTGCACTCAAATTGACTAAATGCAATATTAATTTCAAATTAATTCTTCACCCTTGAGGCGACTCATATGTCACTGATACAATCGAGATTACATTCCCGCACATGCAGCTATTAATAATTATTGAGATTGTTATGAAATTAAGCTTATTAAATTCGGCAAACTACATGTATGTATCACCATCTTCACCCCCCAGATTCAACATTCAACTCAAATAAAATGGAAACAAAGATTTCGGGTCAATGGCGCACGCAACCATGAAGTAATCAGAATTGTCTTTTTTCTTCTCATGAATCACCGGTGCATGCCTGAGCCAATGATATGCTGGATCGGATCCTGAGAATAACCCTGAACCGGCCTTGTTGATCCTGTAGGAGCCCTATGCGAACCACGTTTCAAACCCACATTTCGCCTACCCGCTTAAGTAGCAAAGCAGTTAGAGGAGGAGGGATCGTCTTCATGGCGGAAGGGAAATTTATACATGTCTTTTGTCTACAAGTTTAAATACTTCACTCAAGCGTCATTTCTGAAATTCTCAATTCCCGTTTGTCCTTTCTATCTTCACAGGAATTTGAACTTCACAGCTCATATTTCCGCACCGCTTGTACTTTTCTTCTACAATGAAATCAGCGAGGATCTTCGCGTGCTTAATTCATAGCTGAAGTCATTTAACCTACAGCTGCTATTCACAAGTGTGCTACCCATTCACGGCTATCACCACCCACATTATTCAGATTTAATGGAACTCGCCGACACAATCTAAGTCAAATTCTCATCCTATGATTTCGTGCACTCAGTCTGCATTCGTATGTAGCGACCCACATTGCGTTGATATGAGTTCCCAAACTTCTCTTCAAACTCTTTTCTTATCTTTTCCTTATCAAATGCACTCCACACCTTCATTTACAACATTTTCGTCATCAAATTGTTGCTCTTAAATTTCTTCAAATCGTTCATCTCTATTTGTGTCCTATATCTTCTCAAATATGTCATAGTGTTTTGAGTTGTTGATTGATGTTTAAGGTAAGAGCCAGAGTTGGAGCTGGCCGGGACGGCGTAGTAGTCAAAATTGGTTGTCAGTGGGCCAGCGGCCATTGTCTGTGGGCTGTTGTCTCTGTCACCGACGGGTTAAGACTGGCAGACATTAGACCACCAGACATTACTTTATTTCTAGCGTGTGACTGGTAGGTCTATTGATACTCCGAATGAGCATGAGAGTTCCCGATGAAGCTCAACTTTACTGATTTTTGTCCATTTCTATGAAGTTGAATCCGCAATCAGGTAATTAGACACATTCGTTCTTTGATGATGCGTTTTGCACGTGTATGGAAAAGATTGAACAGCAGTACACATAATAACTTATTCAGGATAAGGATAATTTTACTGTAGATACGCTAAGAAATCCATAATTCATATGAAACTCTTATATAGGTTAGAATATATGACTCTGAAAGCTTGATTTGAGACAAAGTAGGGTTTGAAGCAGCTGCAATTTAATAATTGCCCGTAACAATGCTGCCACTCCGGCGGAATTTCTCCGCGCGCGGAATTTGCGGAAAATGCGTGTGTTTGGGGGTCGCCGGACGCATTTACAAGGAAAGTCACCCGTGTAGCACGTAAAATGCCCAACGTTAGCGAACCTGTGCATCTCGATAGTCTAAGAATTGACTGTAGCAGATTCTGCTTGGAAAATGTATCCAATTTCCCATGGAAGTAGAGACATTCTGGGGTGCTGTCTCATCTGAAAACCGAAAGTGAGAAGAAACTCCAACACCTTTCTCGATTGGCTCTAGCGTGTTTTTGAGTTTCTCACGGAAAAAGTGATAGAGAGCGAGGGATCTCTGACCTCATTGACTTCTTCACAAAAAAGCGAAAGATGGCGTTATAGAAGCCCTGCTTTGAACAAAAATGTACGATGAGGAACAATAACTCTGTCTGCCATGACTCTCCACATTACTAAGGATGTGCTCGATGCTGGAAGAACAACGTATCAGTATTATCTGATACGTCTAAGAGAAGAGGAAAAAGAAAAGACATAGAAGAAAGGCGGCAAGTGGATGACACAGTACGGTTCAAGCGGAAAATGAAAACTGAATTAGAAGAGGGGAAGATGCTTGGAGAAAAAGAGAAAGCTGCTGATTCATTACTGAAGGCACATCAAGATGAAGCTTTTTCATTGAAAGCAATCGTGTGAGATGTTTGCAAAAGAGTGTCAGATATAGACATATGGAAAAAAATCTTAGGTCGTTAATTTGATCTTTCAGTTGCAAAACTACGCCAAAACAAATAGTAAAAAACTCCCGTCAGATAGATAAGTTGAAAGAGGACCACGACAATAGCACTCAGATGGCACCGAATCGCCCTTGGTGTGGATAGAGTAAAGGAGGGAGTGTACTTAAAATACAATAGTGATGACAGTCGCTTATGATGCATAACAGGCTGGGGTCCACCACAGCAATAGAACAAAAATAAAATACGTTAGCCTGGAGATGTTAGGAATACTGTCCTTTTGACTTGAGCTCGTTGCATGCAATTATTGGTGTTAAGTATGCGAGTTTTGTATGCGTATTTTCCCATCAAATTGTTCGAGTTGAATAAAGCGTTGAAGACATTTCGTGAATTGCATTGGCTCGGTATTCGTGTAATGATTTTTCATCACTCCAGGTAATTCTGTTCCCGCTGTTATCTAAAATCTTGCGAACTCTAGTTATGATAAGCTTTCTTAATAAACACCCGCTGTTCTGCAAACTCAATGCGGAAATTGCTAAAAAATCAGTGTATAACCGTTATAAATTGGCTTGAAAAGGCAATCAGAATTATAACAAAGTTCCCATTTGAGATAATGAATACAAATGGTGACCTTCTGCAATTCGTTAACATCGGTTTACGGTAGTCTTTGGAATCAAGACTACAGCCTGTGATATTAATATCATTCTTTATTTTGAATCTCTGACAGTACCACCCAAAAAATGTTTGAAAACTCAATTATCGCAAGTCACCTTTAGTCTGATCAATCAGACATCTTGATGTGTCATTTAATGAGGTGTCATGATTGATCAGACGAAAGGTGCCTTGCGAGTTTTCAAACACTTTTTGTGCGGTACTGTCCGAGAAATTTTAGATCATTTTCAAATGGGAATATTTCGAAGTTTGAACATCAATTATACATCAGCAAGTACTAAGATTTTCAAACTAGGGCTTAGTGATAGTTGTCATTTTCAATCAGGCACATCCTTAACATCAGCTTCACTTGGATTTCTAGTGTTGCGCCTTATTGCAGCAAATGAGATCCGACAGGCTTTGTGCCCGTAACATTTATTCACTACATCTGGAATACAGAAGTCAGAAACTATCATTATCTATGACGCTTCTTTCCCCATGTGTCACGCCTATCCGAATTGATCGCCATTGTTCGCCAAAATACGATTTATGAAAGGGTTTAACTCCGTAGTAGACTCTGTCATATTTAATTGGAAATTCGTTAAGTAAATCGGTCAAATTTAGCAGTTCACTGATTCCGGGAAGTTGTTCAATAGAATAAAACTCAACTGTGAAGATTGACAGATATCTGAAGCGATGATGCGAAGCCTGGAGACCGTCGTAGAGATGTGATTCCATAATAATTAAAAGAAGGTTGTCATCTCCAACAAGAGCACCATGTTAAAGGAATAGGCTTCTCAATTAAGTCTCATGGCCGGCCGCAATGTTTCATTGATCAACTAATTTCAAAACCATGTCAAAGTGTCTTATCAGAAATCAAATATCAATCAGTGCTTAAAGACATCTGAGAACCAATCCGATAATGCCTGTGGCTGAGGCCCAATATAGGTATTATGAGCGAGAGTCTTTGAACAATTATGCAATTGGTGTTGACAGGAAGGAGGGTAATCGAAGTGATCACGGATGATTGCGTGATTGATGTCAAATCTTCATTTGATCAAACATGAAAATTAGACAACTGTTGTAAATTTTGTATTATTTTTTGGAGATCTATAGAAACTCTAAAGCTCTAATAATGAATTCATCGGTCAACATTAGCACTAGGGCTGTGTTCAAATTCAGTCTCAATTTCTCTCCTGGATTGTCAACCATCAGAGATTTGATTCTGATCCATCAAAGAGGATCCATGAGGTGGGAGGATAGCTCCGTTGGTTAATGACCGCGCCTCGGTACGAAAGTGGAGAAGGTCCAGGGTTATTTTACAGATTTTCACAGGTAACACAGCTATGAGCTATGAACGAAGCTAGGTGTTAATCAATGAAAAAGTAATAAATTGTATTACTTCAAATAATTAAAAGAAAAGCACATACCTTCTAATCTGATTAGACTGTTCCCATCAGAAACCTGTTCGCACGCCTCTTGAAAGTATCAAGATTGTATTGGTCAGGGAAAGTGGTCTGGGGAAGCTGATTCCAAAGCTGTACCGTGCGAACAAAGAAGTTTTTCGAGCGACTAACAGAACGTGCACGTTCTAAGCTCATATGATAGAATGTGAGTGCATTAGCTCTGCGTGTGCGTGTGGAGAAGATCTTAGGTTTGGGTTCGCACTCAGTAGTGGGTACTCTCTGCAGAGCTGCTTCTACCGAAATGATAGCTGCAGAAAAGACTGAATGAAGCAACATCCCGTCTGACGGATAGCGGCTGCAATTCGTTGGCAAGTTTTTTCATCCATAAGATTCTTGACACGTTTCTCAACCCGTTCAAGGAGGTTGAGATGTGTTTGTGGGGGTGCGCGGCCCACAGATGACAAAAATAATCAAAGAATGAATAGTGAATTTGTAAAGATAGCGGGCAGTCTGTGGTGAAGATAGCTACTGTCACGATAGAGACAACCAATGCGGTGTGAGATGCTTGCTTTCTAATGGACTGGATGTACGGTTTCCATGACAAGTCATTCTTAACCGCTAATTCAAGGAAGGAGATGGAATATTGTTCTCTGATCCTATTATCCGACATCTTAATACCATGATGATCATCATCTCCCTTAAGTCGTGAGTGCAGAATACTCCTGAGTTTTTGAAGGAAACAAGCTATTTGGCGCCCCATTCTGAGACCCTGCGTAGGTTTTTATTAAGAACGTCGCATAACCGCTGACGTTGCTGGGTGTTTTTTGCTAGTCGCTCATTGGAATTGAAGAGTCTCGTGTCATCTGCATACATCACCAATTGTTCAAGTTTGTCCGGCTCTGGAGGTACCACCTCTCTCAATAGAGGTTACTTATCATAACCTGGTGAGAGTTGTGTGTATGAAGGCTGTCCCTGTCATTGTCCTTTAGTTCTTCTCGTTATTACAGGCAATTGATTTCAGGTTGTCGTTTCATGATCTCAAGTACCTCTAAAATTCTTAGGGAGTTCACTTCAAATTCACGTCCGAGAAGTTTGGTTGAGAAGTCCCCATTGTATTCCCCAAAGACATTGTGCTTTACCTTCCTCTTTTGCTTTTATCTCTACGTTGACATTGGTTTTGCACTTAATTTGTCTGTATTTGTCGGGCAGCGTAGAGATGTCTTGCATTCCTCTCTGCCGGACTGCGACCATCCGTCAGCTGTTGATCACGTGATCCACAGGTGATTGATGATCTGAATTGTGCATTCGTTGATCTTGACAGAGTCATTCTCTGTAACGAACAAAGCGAAAATTTACGATTAAGTTTTAATCGGCTTAAGGTGCCTTCTCATCAATTGAAAGAAAAAAATAACTTATCAATAGATAGGAACGTATAGAAGATTATGAAGAGGATGGATAAATGTTTTGTACAGAGAGAGACTACTATACTAAGCAAAGTAAGCATATTATAAATGGTATACGAGATCATCAGCAAGAGACCCAAGCACGATTCATTCCTTCGTGCCATTCTTGTAGCGCTGGGAATCATTCGAGATGGACCCTGTGATGGGACTTACTGGAAACTAAAACGATAAAAGATTTCATTACTATATATTATAATTATATTTATTTGTCTCTGTGAGCATAATGCAGATATCCTATCACTTTGTTTTACCTGTAAAGCAGATTGTTGCCCGCGCGGAGAATAATATATACTCCAATGCACGGGAAGGAGCGTAATCTATGAACATTATGGGCGAGTTTTGACCGGCTTAGTATGTATTATATCTGAGAATAGATATTTACAATATTGGTCAGGCTAAATTTCTATTCAAATATTCTTGATAATCATGGACATGTCCATCACAATCTGTTCTTGATCATCATGGCACGTCGTCAAATGAAATTCTCTACGCAAGTCGTGCATGAGATTGCTTCATCATATCATTCTAACTCGCTAGATCTAAATAGACCTCGCCCTCGGACTCGGGCATTTAAGATATCTGACTCGTGAAATGCAATAATGAAGCAATCATGCACCAATTTCGTAAATAACTGTTGAAAAGCAAAGGATAAGTAACAATAACAGAAAATAAGCATGAAAGAAAATAGTTATCTCAAATAGGCCTAAATGAAGTGCAAAAATCAACATAAAATAATCAAAAACATGAGTTAAACAATTATGTAGCAGAAAACATGTCCACTTATACAGAATATGGTGGTGTCTGTGTAGAGCCTTCTTTTCGTTTAAGTGGACATCAGTTACATAATCAAAAAGCAAATGAACATCTTTCGACGCTTTCTCCTCAAAGTCTTTCGAGTTTAGAGCAGGTGCGATCGTACCTTGGATTACAATTTGATTATTAGGAACCATAATGTCTATTTGTTGGACATGGTCTCTATGCAGTGAGAGTTAATGTAGTGTGGTAATCAAGAATAATAATTAGGTCAAATTTTGTGGATTTATTAGTGGAATGAAATGTTGAGTACCATGTTATGAAAAAGGTAGGCCTGTAATCAAATACAAAATAGGTGCACAGCAGATGTGTGGGCAGTCACCTCGACGTGCATAATGCTAGTAAATGCAAATGTTGTTGAATTTTCAGCGCTATGTCAAGATTGTAAGCAGATGATGGAATAATTTAGGCAATTGATTGACTAGCGCAAATCGAAAGCTCTAATGACATTTTCTCAACTATCATTTCAGTCTTGCTTGGGCGCTTTCGCTCTTCCACTGCTACAATTTTTCCTTCAAGTTACAAATTTGTTGACCGCTGTGTCTCGCACGCACATTGTTTTGACGGTGAAAATGCAATTTCATATTTTTGCAAGGGAGTGAGGATAAATTTTTTCATTCAATAGTGAATACTCTATAATGAATACAGCATGCATTTTTCATGACTTTTAATATACAATTTTCTTCTCCGCCTCCACCTTCTTCGTTACTTAATTCGACGTTTATTTCCGAATCACTGCGGCATTTTTGATTTCTATATTTGTTTTGTTTTGATTTTAATTTTGACTTTATGAGTTAGACCTTCGCACCATTGGGGGCCGTCCATAGAGTTATTTGTTGGTCTTTTGGTGAATACCTATGTTGTCTCTGGGTCATCGGAAAGAAAGGCGGGTTTTTAGAAGTCAATAGCCAAATGACAGCACACTTCCAGACGTTCTCCAGGTATCTTTGGCCGTAGTATATATGAAGTTCTCTCAACAACTCGACATGACTGTGAATTTACAGGTCAGCTACTTGCTTGTAATAATGTCATTTCGTTAATGGATAATTAAGTATTTTGCATTTACCGTGTTAACTAAACCATAGAGTAGGGATATATACACTGTAGGTAGAGTGTCGACTCAAAAAAGTATCTGTATACAGTGAAAATTTGATATGAAGAGATTCGGTTTTTTGCGGAGATTGCGTTCTCGTGGTCCAAAAAATTATTTGAGCAGTTTTAAAAAAGTCAATTTTTGCCAATTTATATACTACCGAGATGACGCTCCTATATAAGTAGTATGAAACAGGTTGGATATCAAAAGGAATGAATATTTGCTGATAAGCATCCTAACTAAGCGGAAATTACGCTGATTATCAGGGGGAATTCATGAACCGCATTATAATGGAAGTCTTCATGAAAAAGTCGCGATATTATTCGTGCTTTCTTGGCTGAAATTTCAAGTTTTCAATTCAATTTTCACCGACATGATTTTATGATTCACTAAATTCATGTTTCATTTCTTGGATCTGAATATTGATGAGGACCCATTTTCATCTTTCAAAGTTAATAGAAATCATTGTCTTTGATTCTGTGATTTTGCTCTGCCAGTGGCATGTTGCCTGTGACATGATCACGCTTAAGAAAATACTCGTGAGGTTGAGCATGAGAGCAATGGGAGCCCATCGAATTGCTAATTAAACAAACATCAAATCTCCAAGGCTGTCACGACACTTAAGATCTGTAAAATACTATCATTCCTCCTGCATTACTATCATAATCACCTAATTCCGTGGCAATGTCTTCAAAACTCCAAAAATTTGCATAACTCACATTTGGTAAGACTTACCAACTATATCCCCACGAGTTCATTTGATAAATTCGAAAGTGTATACACATTAGGGATTTGATAAATTCGGAGTTATCACTCTAACTGATATACATATTCTATGAACGAAACGATTGAGAGTGAATTGCTACATGGAAGTGGATGAATCTTTCCAGAAGCTTCTATCTTCTACGAACATTTTCGATGTCCTATAACTTTATTGCTTTTCCAGTTTGATGCTAGACTTGAGCTGAACGAAAAGTATCATGAATTTGTTTTCTTTATAGCGTCATTTTACTTTATCATTGTTACCTTTAAACGAGGTTTTGCATCTTACTCTACTATAACATTTTTAGGTTATTTATTCTACTCTTTTAGATTTACGAAGTCGTTATTTCCTTTATTCAAATTCCATGTTAGCATGGAAGATTGAATTTTCCATTTTATTATTCGTTTTACAATTATTAACACATAGATTATCCCTCATTTTTTTGTGATGTCTTCCAGTTGTAAAGCTTCGTTTCGGTCATGTAGGACCACAATTAGTAAAATCTAATTTCAATTTATACACACAAGTATTAGTGGAAGGCGATGCACTTTTTATAAATTTTCTCAAATAAATTTACCGACACTTAAACCTTAACTGTGTGCATGGTATTCGGAGACAGTTGCACCACTTCAAATTCAAAGTCAAATAGTTTATTACAAATCAGGAATGTGTTCCTATCTTATCGATGGTACATTTAATCGTCTCCTGCTCTGATATTACATACATTTTGCTCGTCTCGTGGTTGTGAAAATGATGCTGATACAGTTGAACGATAAATAAAATGAGAAATCTCTTCTTTGAATCAGAATAGCGAGTACTTTAGATGAACAAAGTTCACAGAAGTACATCTTTGGCACCGTGTACTCTTGGTTCAGCAATTGGACAACGTCAAATTATTCCACAAGCAAAACAATAAAACTCCAATTGCAATGTGTATCGTTTTCCTTGAAGCAATGTTGAAATTACATGAAAAAATGATTGACGTTTTTCAATGCATCAGCTTGTCATTAGAGCAATGCAATAAATTACCAAATTTTACTTTGTTCACTTTGAATATTTGCACTAAAAATAGACCGTGAAGATAAGCTACACATGTGCCTGTACACGGGTTAACGCAACTTGCATAATGAATGCATAATCTCGACAAAACTTGGCAACAGCTAAGTCTATGTTGAAAGGTACATCAGCAATCATGTAATCAACGATGTGCGAGACAGCACCGAATTAGCGACGTAGTCAGTCTTTTCTATGGATGCCGTCAAATCCGGCTAGAAGTTCAGTTATCATACAAAGGGCTGATGGGTTATGTGGCACCACTATTTCTCTCCCTTCCATTGAACATATTGCTGTTATTGATAGATAGATGCATTTTCTGATTTATCATAGAATTCATTTTACCATTTTTGCATCACAGGCATCTCAGTATTTTTGGACTTCACATTTTTAGTTTCAATTTTAAAATAAAAAATGAATTTTAATTTGAAAGATTTCAACTTCAGTTTGAGAAATTCAGCATCATTTATCTCTACATATTCATCTGTCTTAATTTATCTTTCCTTATGATGTAAAGAACTTGATTAATCGGGGATTGTAAATGTCTACAAAAAAGTAATTTTAACTTATATGTGACATGCTTGCAATTTGCACTTCTAGTAGCTTCAGAAAAGCTTATTAGCTTATGTATAAAACGGTATCAAAAATATCAAAAATATCACTTTGGGCAAAACTACTGAATTCTTTCAAATAAAATATGGAGATGGGTAGAAACTTCGTATTTTTTGAGCATTTCCTGCAGGTTCCTCGATATGAAATTTCATTAGATAATTGGGCTAGATAGTACACAGAGGTAGAGAGCCAAATTAAATGCAAAACAGTTGCTTAATCAAGAGCATCATCATTCCTCTCACGCTACCTCAACCACCTCCTAGACAACTGCACGTACAACGTCAATCACGATCGAGCGAAAGGATGACTTTAGCCAGTTGAACCCACGTCCTTCATTAATGGCTTCTTCTTGAGGTGATGGTAGTCTTTTTCGAAGTAGTGGGGCACCACTTGAAGTCAGATGCCTCCGTTTGAGGCGGTAGGGACCCCTTACGTCATTGAAGGAGCCTTCTCAAAAGCTTTCCGAGGGCTTGTCCTGAGGCAGATGGTTGATCTAGCCACACCTCGAATTAATGAGCTCATAACTATCTTATATCCCATAGCACTTTTTATTGTCTCCTTATTCAGTTGACCATGTCATTATTCTTCAGGTATTGTGGCTATCTCTTTAATCGGTTGAATCTCTGCAATATCTCCGTCCCGGATACACTGATGGAAGAAGTGGAATCTCTTGCTCGCCGTCATATCGTCTCCGTCATCGTATTTTACTGTGTCCGCCTTATGCTAGCGCCTGTGGTGGAAACAGTTGTTCTGCTTGATCGCCTTATGTTTTTGCGAGACAATGGTAAGATTTAACAAAGATTGTCAAATGTGTTATCCTGTAACGGGAGCAGACATTTGTCTACAAAAATTCTTGCTCTCAATCAAGGACAATAAATTACATTGGTAAGCAGATCTTTTAGAGGAAAATTCTAGAAAAATGCTGCTTAGAACAGCACTTCATATTTATAAGGATTGTCACGTCATGTTCTACATAGCGTATTCCTAGGAACGTCGAGATCCCGATGGGACTGTTCGGTCTCCACTTGAGCAGTATTGTCTAGACTTAGATGAATATTTTATTATGATGAATTGAGCGTGTGTGTTTTGCAAAGGTCATGGTTGCTTTACACACATGTACTTTGGAGAATAAAGGCGATGAAAATGAAACTTTAACTTCACTGCTGCCTCACTGGAGGCTTGCTTTCCTACATAGATTTCAGTTGGAGAGTTGTGACACTCCTGGGATTCGACCACCAGATCAAAAGATCGCTAGATGAAGCATTTCATCATTGTACCACTGACACCACGCGTTGATTCAGGGAATCTGAAAAGCCCACCCAAACGTGATGTCAGATTGGGTTGATTGTCATTGACTCCGACCAAATATCAATTCGAAATATATATCGAAGCTCGAAACTCACCTTCTCCGTCTATATCGAATTAGATATTTTTGCTTTATGCTTCTAATAGTAGCAATATGATATGCATACGTCTTCATGTAATCTGATTGTGTGAATGACAATGTGTATAAATTAGGACGTGCGTAACCCTGAAAAACTTGAAAACTTTGAAAAACGCGGGGCGTCAGACTTTCAAACATCAGCAAAATATCTCTTTCGATGTGTCATTATCATGGTAACTCATGTAATTCCGGTTCCATTCCATTTTAATCATTGATTTGACTTGGTTTGCATGCCGGAGAGCATGGTGCATGTGTTCTAGGGTTCGCAGACCACGAAGCCCGCCCGATTTTTAGCCCGAACTCGAGCCCGGGTTTTACTCTCGATTTTCGGGCTTAGCCCGGGCTTCAGAATAATCTCAGTAAGAAATAGCCCGGATTTATAAAATTGACGGCTTTATCTTAACTGTGCTATTGAATTCTAGTGAACAAAATCGCTGAAAAAACAATTGTCTCATTCGCCCACAAATAAAGGAAATTCATCAAGCACATTGAAGTGCTTTGGATGCGCTGTCAGTCGCATTGCACAGATGACATCATATTCAGGAAATTATTGTCCGAGTTGGATTTAAGGACATTGGTTGGCAGGGGAAGATACATGTTTCACTGCTGGTTTAATGAATGCGCATTAAAATGATGTAACCTAAAGCTGTAATCGATGCTAAACAACTGGTCAAGCTTTCTGGAAGCATTCAGCATGAATATCTGAAGTACCGGATAAAGTTGGGAGTAGCCTCAACGGCGATCTCCTTTCCATTGCATTCATTTGACTTCAAACTTGTAATGCAGTCACTATGCGAGAATCAAATGAGAAATTGTGCGATCTCAAAACAATATCAGTTTGTTGATAGTTGAAACAATAAATTACAGGTAGAATAAAGAAACAACACGCGATTTGGATGCACTCCTGTACTCCTATCTGGCAAGCAATAATATAGCCTAAAGTAAGGCCTGCACTCTGCTGCCAGATTATGGAAGTAAGCGTAAGCTCCACCGAGGGTCTGCACAATCACCAGGGGCCGTATTAAAAGAGATAGCACTACCCTAGCTCTACCCTAGTGCTAGCCTAGCAGAAACTTCCGTATTAATGAAGGTAACAAAAGGGTAGCACTAGGCTAGCACTATGTCTGAGACCTAGCGCGGGGGCCGTATTAATAAAGGTAGCACTAGCCTAGCACTACCCTAGCACTACCCTAGCTCTACTCTAGTGCTAGCCTAACAGCAACTTCCGTATTAATAAAGGTAGCAAGAGGGTAACGCTAGGCTAGCACCATGTCTGAGACCTAGCGCTAGGCTGTCGTATTAATAAAGATAGTAACTATCCTAGTGCTAGCCTAGCACTACCCTAGCGCTATGTCCAAAATCTGGCAAATTCCCTAGCAAGGTCTCGACCTTGCTAGTGATGATGCTAGATTGAATATTGAAGGGCAATATTGAAGGATATCTAATGTGATGTTTACAGCATGGTAATGTTGAGCGCATTGGCTTCAAGATGTTGTGTGATTTTTCTAGTTTGAATAAACATATCGAATCATAAACTGCAATTGTAAAAGTTATTCCATAACTGAATAAATATTGCGCTAAAATGGAATTTAAGCGACACAGTCAATTTGTGCATTGCACTTTTGCACTAGACGTCCTGATAAATGGATAGTTATTTTCAACATTTAGATAACCAATATTCCTATTTATGAATTTCACTTAAGGACGGCAAAATAGATTATCATTGGTACTAATTACTTGCGCATGAAGTAATACAACGGTGTAAAAATTCCGTGATTTTCATAGCTACTGAATTTACTGAATCGTGGGTTTGCTGTTTTAGAATCTCAAGCGCATTTTTGAATATCCCTACAAGCGCATTTCAAATTGCTTGACATTCACAATCGTTGATAAGTTTGTATGATAATGAAATTGTGATGAAATAGTGTGCTTAAAATTGATAAGTAATCGAATTGTAATTTTTATCTTAGCAGCCTGATAAGAACCAATATGTATTGGCGATAAATTGACAAACATTTTTCTCTCCAAAAGGCTTTAGAAAGTAATTCGGAAATAATTCAGATAACAGAAGAAATTCATAGAGTAAGAAGAAAACTCCTAATCAATGCATCTGGCACTGCTAGTGATTTGATCAAAAGCTTTCAAGATAGGAATTACAATAATGCATCATTTTTTATTTACATGTAGTGACTTGTTCACACTTGTCAGACAATTCGAGGGATTTATTTTCTGATATTTCATTCTCAGAGTTAAACGTATGCTTTAGATTCATAATTAGAGCAATCGTAGCATGAGAGGATCCAATACCTACCAAAATAATGAGACTCAGACTACACATTGAGTTGGATTGCCATTGATCCATCTTGTGCGGTAGGAGGGACGTCATAATTGTGTCACTTACTGAGAGGAGAGAACCTTGGCAACATATTATAAGAATTATATTCTAAATTGTTTCTACACTTCTAAGTTTAGCTAATTATTATGTCACATTAATGATCGGAAGATCATACCGATTGGAATGAGCCCGATTTCATGCATCGAATTATTCATAAGCAAGAATTTATATATGTTTTATCTTCTCTGAATGATAAGTGTCAACAGCCGGGCGGGAGAGACGATAATCGCTTTGATCTCCGACAACCAGCCCTGTATTGTTAACGCCAAACGCGCGCGCATGTGCAAATTTTCTTTCGAAGTGATCGTCTAATTGGCAGATTTCCATATTCTACATTTTCGCTACAGTTCGTCCTCCTCGTAATCCAGCAAAATTATAGGGATTGTTTTAAAATTTCGTTGAGTTAATTCAGGTTCTCTATTACAGTAATCATAATTGGGAGTTCAATGCACGTGCGGAGATGTCAAGTGGCTAAAATTCTTAAATTCATCCTTTCAACCGCAAATAGTTCACTGCTGAAACTCGCGTTTCATTTCACTCTATTCTGTAGGACGTTAAACACCGAAAGCTAAGGACGTCATCATATTCATTTACTGTGAAGAATGTATTCTTTTTTTCATAACTTGCAAAATTAGTTCATTCTGATGTCATATTGAAGATCGGGAGATGATGTCGATTAAAATGAGCCCCATTTCATATATTAAACTACAGTGGAACCTCCTATTGCGGACATTCTACATGTATACAGCGGATACCTCCGTATTACGGACAGTTAAGCTCAGTCCCGAATAATGTTCGTATCATCACCGGTAACTCCATATTGCGGACACCTCTAAAATGCGGACACTAAGGCGCAGTCCCGACGGTGTCCGTAATATGGAGGTTCCTCTGTATTTGACAATCGCTCATTAGCAAGAGTTATCATTTCGATGTTTTATCTTCTCTGAATGATAAGAGTCAACAGGCGGGAATGAAGGAAATTGCTTTGATCTCCGACATTCACACTTGTATTGTTAACACTGAACGCGCGCGCTTCAACATATTTTCACTCGGAATGTGCGTCGAATTGCCAGATTTCTATGACTCGATTGCCGGGCGTGAGAGCAGGTGGTGAATGCAGCTGCGCGCTGAATCGGCATGTCAATGAAACTTGATGTAGCATTAACTGGCGCCGGAGTTGACGCTAGGCTTTCTCTATTAATACGGAACTCAAGTTGCTACTGCCCCTAGTAGCAACTTGCCTAGCGCTACCCCTAGGAAATGCCATAGCAAATGCTAGCTCTATTAATACGGAAGTTGCTGCTAGGCTAGCACTAGGGTGGTACTAGGCTAGTGCTATCTCTATTAATACGGCCCCAGAAAACATGACGTGAGGCTGCTTAAACATCAACAGCTAGCGAAGCCTAAAAAGAGCGAATGTTAATAGAATTTCTTGTGAAGGATATTCTACACTACTATTTGCTTGCATGTCTTGCTGTTACTGACAATCATGTCCGAAAGTAGAGACGTCCGCCAACTAAAGCCAGATCTTCCAAAATCAGATAATTCTACCAGAGAATTCATCATGGAGATGAAGGGTAATAAGACAAGATATGAAAGCAAATTTTATCAAGCATCATCGAGATGTAAGGTGACTGCACTACTTTATAGTGCTTTATAGCAAACTTTGAAAAATCGGGCTGCGCGGGCTTTTGGGTCCGAGCTCCAAGTTTTGAAACGGGCTAGCCCGGCTTGATTTTCATCCAGGCTGCGAGCCCTAATGTATTCCTTCCAGCCAAATGTAGATAAATGCGAAGCCAGTATTCATTAGAGCTACTGATTTCTGTTGAATATTATATCGATGCTTTCGTATGAAAATCAGTGGAAGCATGACGGAACGATTCCGTTCATTAAATGCAAGATGGTTGCTGATTATTTCAAAATTATATCTGCATTGTTTGCTGCACATAAATGAGGCTATTTTGTATTTCTGTTTCAAGTTTTTCGAAGAAATTGAAAAATGTGAACGCAGGAATTTTAATGTAAATTGAGGCCAAATCTGAAATTTCTAGGAATTTTGACTTTGATTGCAATGAATTTGTCAACATTGACTCGAAAAAAAACTAGAAACTTGAGCATGTTTGACCTTAAAAACCTAAGTTTGAAAACTTCTTCAAATGATTTTTCTCATATCCGCTAAAGTGCACAAGCATGCAATGTAAGCAATCTGAGAACTAAGACATGCCTTCACTGATTGTTTTGTTTTGAACCTTCGTTCACCATACATGCTGTTTGTGTACTTTAGCGGCTATGAAAAAATATTGAAGAAGTTTGGAAAAGAACTATTGAGCATGTTTGAATAAAACTTGCATATTCGCAGTCCTCACATCGCAAGGATTCTGAAGAAAACAAGCATGAACATTTTTGATGAAAACGTGAGAATATAACATTTTCAGTCAAAGGGAAACAAATTTGTGACAATTTCGCGATATCACTAATTTTTTTCCAGTTCACCGATTTTGATGTCCAGTATATCAAAAGAGAGTTCAGAAAATGTTTGTTCTCACAGTGCCTGATTCATTATCATAATCACATGCTTTCTTAGTGAAAAATTGCGATTTTCATATTTCGAGCACTGCTCAGAAAATGCACTAACGGATACAAGTCTATCATATATCATTTTAAAGCTGAGAATGCAAGTTGTCGAACGATGTATGGTAGGTTGTTGTACGACATGACTGGAAGGCATGAGAATCAGTGGAATTTAGGTCGTCAGTTTTTTATGATCAGCTCCGTAGATTGTGAAATAGACAGAGACAGATTGAAATGTGCACTATTAAGTAGCCGTCTGATATTGCAAATTAAGTGTTCATCATCCAGTCCAGACTTAACTTAAGCGGCATTCACATTGTTATCACTTCAAATTAAAAATGACTTTCTATCAGGGATGCCGACTCCGGGGGTTGATAGGACTCCGACTCAGACTCCGGGTGGCCAATATATAAAGCCTAGTTATTTTTTAAAAAAACTGGTAACCTACATCATAGATCATTATAGGCTTACTTGAACTTATCTTTAGTGATCATTGCTGTATCAATCATCAATAATTTTCAATGAAAGCTTATCAAATGTCGCTTCAAGTTGGATGCATACGACTGGGCTCCTCCCATCTTGTTGAAATGTGCTTCACACGGCTTTTCTCCAGTCTCTATCAGGCAGGAAAATTCGTCATCCTTCTTCAAAAAATATGAGTACACTTTCGATCTTAATATGCGCTTTGGAGGAGTCATCACACAAGATTGACGTTAGGATAAGAGGAAATGTTCTCAAATAAACTAGTATTTTATTGATGGTTCGCTAAGCTCATCGCTGCCTCTTAGAGCGGACACGGCAGATCAAGTGACATCAGACTATCGGGAGTGAACACTACGCATTTGCATATCAGTCGAACAATGAAAACGGTGTCTGAATAAGGCATGTAACAATACAATAAGATCACGTACGAAGTCAATAGAGTCATATCACAGATGATGAGATAGCGAAGGAAATAAAATTAAATAAAGGGAAAGAAAAGGAAAAGTTAAATCAAAGTACAATCATACAAATCCTCTTTTTGAACACACAATACTGGTTTGGTAAAACGAATCTGTACAGCCTCTGCAACACGTAGCTCAAATGGTGAGCGGCACTGTCTCACTACTTTAAAAAAGTCTTTGTTGGTTGAGAGTGTGGTACCGGACTCAATCACTAGGACCCAACGCCCCCAAAGACAAAGTTCCGACGTTTCACCGTTCTTGTGTGGTCTATGCCTACAACTGCGCCTGCGGAGCAGGCTACTTGGGACGCACGGAACGTTCTTTGGGCACAAGGATAGATGAGCATTTACCGAAGTGGTGCCTACAACAACAGAGCCGACCACGGTCAAGGGCCCTCCCAACCTCTGCCGTGACACGCCATGCCTCAACCTGCTCCATACCTCCCAACAAAGACTTTTTTAAAGTAGTGAGACAGTGCCGCTCACCATTTGAGCTACGTGTTGCAGAGGCTGTACAGATTCGTTTTACCAAACCAGTATTGTGTGTTCAAAAAGAGTATTTGTATGATTGTACTTTGATTTAACTTTTCCTTTTCTTTCCCTTTATTTAATTTTATTTCCTTCGCTATCTCATCATCTGTGATATGACTCTATTGACTTCGTACGTGATCTTATTGTATTGTTACATGCCTTATTCAGACACCGTTTTCATTGTTCGACTGATATGCAAATGCGTAGTGTTCACTCCCGATAGTCTGATGTCACTTGATCTGCCGTGTCCGCTCTAAGAGGCAGCGATGAGCTTAGCGAACCATCAACAAAATATTGCAATATGGACTTCCGCCTTCTGAACATAATTTATCAATTTTCGCATACAAAACAAACTAGTATTTCATTTTTGTCTCTGATGTGACCTTTGTTGCGCATGTGTGATCGAGGCTAGGAAGGCTTGTCTTCTCTATTAAATCACCGAGTGAAACGACAATCCTTTTTTCACTATCACGGTTCACTCCCTCAACTATTACAAGCTTTGCATGCAGCAGTGTCTCTGTACTTTTGTTTGACGGAGAAAGTTGAAATCAAGACAGTGACAGCTATGTAAGAGGATAGATAATTTGTATGTATTGTATTTCGGGTCTAGTTATAGGCCGAAGTCATCTGACAGGACTCCGACTCCGCATCCCTGTCTTCTATGATAAGCATGTATTTCAATGTACTAAAAACAATAGCTTGCACAATAACAATATTTTTTTAGTACAAGCTACTGTTACTGGTTTGTCAGAAATGTTGTCAATTGGCTGCTATCATAATCCGTTTTCTGCGTATTGCTTTCGCATAATGCGATTCGACTCTATGATTATATAGATCTTCTCGACTTTGCTGAGTTGCATCAATGAATTTCCTATAGCTTAGTTTTGCATCTTCAATATCATCATATCATATCGAAAATATTGTATGCACAATCAAGGAAAATTGCAAAAATCGCGATTTTTTTCCATGGATCGATTTTGGCACTCTTTAACCCTCAGAAGCCTGAGCTCCAGTGAACCCCTTTTACAAATTCACTGTTTACCTGCTTAAATCGATTTGATGTCATTAGAAAAGTTGACTTTAAGTAACGCAATGATGTTTTCGTGTAGCAGATCGATATAACTAATCCCTTGAATGCCTTTCAGCCTTCTCAGTAAACACATGCGAAAATGTGGTGTTTTTGTAATTCAACGACATTTAGCAAAGTATCAGGTGTACTAAGAGTCGGTTTTACGATGTCTGCAGTCGCCATGTAACCTCATAGTTGATTTCAATGAAATTGATCTATTCCATGCAGCATAACCCTTTAATTTGGCAACTTTATCTAATTTATCCATACCAATCGGAAATAGGCTTAAACTGAGCCGTAATTTCTGCATTGAAATTAAAGCTGCTGTTGAACTTTGCTGTGAAATTGCTGCTGTGAAAACTTTGTCAGCAGTCTGTTTTTAGTGTTGAAATATGAATATAGTGATAGCTTTCATTTTGAACATTGATTTATGCTGATTTGTTCATGTAGGTCAACCAGTCATGCGCCATCATGTGCGAAAACAAAATATTCACATTTTATGACCTTCTAACATAACGCACATGCACGAGTATGATGTAAACAATGAATAAATGAATTTCACTTACTACACACCATCGTGGACATGCATAAAATCATTTTTCATTTGATAGTAAAAATTTTGTTATGGGAATTGCTACACCCTCTCAGACCTGAGGTGGGGTCGAGTGGACCCCTTGGCCTATCTACCGCACTTCGACTGATCCAATTGAAATGAAATAGCACGTACAGATTCACTGTCAAAAATGATGATTTTACATGGGCATGAGCGGTTGATATATCGTCAGGACAAAAGGCAAAGTAGAAAAATATGCCTTTGGGGTCCACTGGACCCTCAGGTCTCTGAGGGCTAATAGCCGCCGTGGAGTAGTAGCCGCAGTCACAAATAATGGCGAAAGGTGTTATTTTTCGATGAAGCAGTGCACTTTAAATCTTGCGTCAGCTATCTCAGCCATTCAATTTAAAGTTCAGGTCTACTGCGTCAGGGTGTTGCGTATTTGTAATTTTCAGTCGTTTTATTGCATCAGTCGTAATAAGAAGTCGTTTTATTGCCTCATCCTATGTAGACAATTTTGTTGTCTAATAATTTTCTAACATTTATTTGTCAATTTCTGACTGAAAAGAATTACTATTCTAATTTCTTCAAAGTTTACATCACGTGAAAGCTGATGTATAAAAGTGCACAATTCCATTCTTGTGTTGTGTCTAATTTGTATTTGCAAAACTGTCTATTGCAGATATCATGCATCTGAAAATCATAAACAAAACATTGTCTACCGCACTCAGTACTTTTGCACTTCCCTTATAAATATGAGACAAACAATAGAAGTTTGTCATTGATTATCAGTGGTCGCCCGACTGTGAAGATATGGCCCCTGGACCAGTCTTTCTGTCTAAGTCTATTATACTACTGATGACAATCAAATATTGTATGACAGCTAAAGTATAGAAACTGTCATCCAACGTTGAATTACACAAATGTCATGGAGCTTTTAATTCATAAATTTATCAGTTTTAGTGCTATTGACAAGCAGAGCCATTTTCTGTGGGGAAGCAGTGCTAGCAAATGTTTCTCAATAGCTCGTAATAGAACTGTTGTCCACCATTCATCACATCTTAGCCTCAGATCAAGGGATTTAAGCAAGTGATATTGAATATATGCAGCAAGAGTTCAGAGTTTTGTCACAGGTTATAGATGTCACAGAACTATAGATTGACAACAAATGTCTGTCACAGTACATTGAATATGTACGGAGAATGACACCGATCAAGTCACTAAAAGGTCAACAGTCAGCACCCTTGATTCCCCAACCGCACTCGCCCGACCCAGGGATCGAACCGAAGTCTGTAGTGGAAACGAGATCGCACCTTATGCAAAATTAATGCTGGTAGCATTCTGTCAATAATAATAGGGCAATAAGCTGTCGATATCACTTGGAGATGACTTCCGCCTTCACTCGCATTCCTTTTGTGCCGTCAGCGTGACTTAGGGCCGTATTCATAGTCACTGCTATATCTTAGCTACAGCTAAAAGCTACAAGCTACAGCTAAACAATATTGGTATTCATAGTTCACAGCTATCTTTTAGAGCTTAGATGCCGTCTTTCAGGTTCCATTATAATAGTTAGATAGCTTTTTAGATGTCTAAACTCTATATTAAAGACTTGGTTTGGTCATGAATTGCATTTCTACAGTTATGGCTTACTTCATTGCCAGAAACAACCGACGGAAGAGATATCACTGCGTTGAAAATCCTTTTGAGAATTTCTGCGACACGGAACTTGTTGAGCGCTGCCGCTTTGACAGTGCTGGACATGCATATCTTTGGAATCATGCATATCTTTCCGAAATAGTAGAGCAACACATGCCAAATATCAACAGCAACCGTGGTCGTCCAATCTCACCTTCTGTTCAACTGGCTACTGCGTTGAGATACTACGCGACAGGCTCCTTTCAAATTGTATGTGGTGACCTCGTAAACATCTCGCAACCTAGCGCCAGTAGATGCATTACTGAAATGAACAATTTTATCAAATTTCCGAATGGTGAAGAATTGAATAGACAGAAATCTCTATTCTACGACTTGCATGGAATACCTTCTGTGATCGGTTGCATCGACTGCACACATATACGCATCAAAGCACCAAGTTCTCCGGACTCATACGCCTACATAAATAGAAAAAACTATTATTCGGTGAATTGCCAAGCAGTGTGCGATGCTGAAAGACGCTTTACAAATTTTTATGCCGCTTGGCCAAAAAGTTGTCATGATTCATTTATTTTTCGCCAAGGCCAATTGTACAACACATTGCAACAGGGACCACATCTTGGTTATCTGCTGGGAGACGCCGGCTATCCTGGTCATAGAAATGGATAATAGTACACTAGAATGGAAGTTTGATATCTTGCCTATGTTCAATGATGGCACATGGAAAAATCTATGGTTTGTACATACGAGTATATCAGCTTAGATCTAAAACATTGCATCATAGTCAAACTATTTGCCAATTTGGTTGTGGAAGTTGTTGACAGCAAATTGCAGGATTTTCATGAAGAGAATTTTAAGTGAGATGGCAGTATTGTTTCATGTGAATTATTAGCCTACTATTCTATGGATTAGTATACTGTGTCTATTTGTAGCAGTCATAAACAACCATTTTCCAATTTTTCAATGCTGGATTGCGAATCAAAAATTGGTTCAGAGCCATAAGCGAAAGTGATCGCTGTACTGGTTGTAAGAATATCTCAAGAATTCAAAGATAGAAATTCTAATTATTGGATAATTTCTCCTTCTAGCGGTTAAGAAACCGAGAGCTTTCTGGAATAAACACAATGAAAGCTGCTTTAACCAACAGTCATTTCTCAGATAAATGAAATGTCGCTGGATCCTTTCAATTAATCACGAAATGACTTATGTGATACAGTGTGATGATATTTTGGAAGCTCATATTCGAAAGCATGCAAAGGTTTTGAAATTGTTCAAATATATTGAACAGGGAAACGCTTTTAGGGAAATGAATACTCTGAGATTTCTTGGCCTCTAATTTCAAGCTGGAGCAATGCATGCTCTGTAAATCGACATTACAAGTTGCGTATGTGTCTGATTACACTCTTGATTGATTATAGGAGCGATATTTCAAAATGATGAACGTACAGAACGTTTTACAGGATTTCCTTCTTTGTCATCCTGTCACTGCAGTATTTTGTAAATTTACTATTGCTTTTGTGTACATGATCTTTGGACTGGGGGCAACAATCCAGATCACAATTCGACTTGATAATTAAAAATGCCAACCAGAAAACAAGAAAGCCAGCTCTCAAAATTTGCTTTTTGCCCCAACTAAGTTCCCCCGGAGTGTGCCATAATTTTTATGCAATTTCCATTCTAGGACTTTCTATGGTATTATTAATTTCTATGATCCTGGTAGTGCTTTTATGCTAGTTCCGTATGCAGTGCCAAATGGACAAGATCAAGCGCGATACAATTTTGCTCATAGTGGCACTCGGATGCGTATTGAGCAATCTTTTGGCATTTTGAAGCGACGATTTGGATTAGTACACAAGTAGCTACAAGTAACTCCCGAAAAGGCTTGCAGGCTCGCCACGGCATGTGTGATTTTACATAACATTGCTATCACTCGCAATATGCCTTTGCCAGAGATGGGTAGAATGGAAAATGTTCATGAAGGAACACATGTCCAAGACAACCAAGCTGAAGATGAACAAGTAAATGAAGGTGGACGGATTATTCGTGACAATATAGCAGCTTCGTTTTTGCAATGAAATTTTGATAAATTTTGTGATAAAAATTAACTGTGATGATGTCCGGAAAAAAAACAACGATTGATTACAATAACAGTTTTATCTTATTTATCAAATACCACTCGTATAAGAGAGCATGAAGAAAATGACTATACTGTTTTTTATGTACTAAATATTATTTTCATATCCCAAGTTCTGTGAGAGCTGTTCTCTCCACATGGTGTAATAGTCATGCTATACCTGAAGCACATCATAGTGCTTCTTCAGCACAGTAGCCTGCATCTTGCGTATCTCAGTATCGGTAGGCACGCTTCCTTTCGTTCGAGGGAACCCTGTGTCCCTGCTTCCCGTGTCCACACCTGAGGACCGTCTGGTCGTACCTGAACTGGCTCCAACTCGTGCATTGTGACGTTCTCCACCGTAGACTGGAAGCTGCTACTCGCATGACTCCTCTCTTCCTCTCTGTCAGGCGTCTCAATAGCAGAGTGAGTGTGGGCTTCAGTTTTACCCAAATCAAACTGTCTACGATCAATGGCAGGTGCTCCGCTCTCAAGGCCACTTGTGATGCCATGAAAAGAGGCTCTGCCATCATACACAGTAGCCACTGCAGTCATGTAGGTCGGAAGTGCAGAGATAGGAGAGCCACCGCCTGTTCCTTGGGCATGTCTTCTCTGTTGTGCCAGCTTCTCTTTTGTCATCTGCTTGCAGTTGCTCCACTTCTTTGAGGCTTGCTCCCACGTTCTCCCGTGTCCGAAGCGGCTGTTCAAAACCGACGTAATTTTCTGCCAGCACTCTTTTCGCATTTCCGTACTAGACTTCTCACCAGGCATCGGTTCAAAAATGCGTTTATACTTGGCGTACTCTTCTACCAGAACAGCAATTTCATCATCGTGAAAAGGTGCTTTCCGCTTGCGCTCTTCAGATCGGGACATTGTCAAACGTCAGACGGCCGAGTACAATGCAGCCAGTCTCCCTCATAGCTGTGTTCACACAATGCGTGCATGCGAGAAATCAAGGTTTGAAGCTGATTGGTTCTTCGATGCTTAGCGGCAGCTTAGTCACGGCTATTTTAAGAAATCTTTATGAATCCCAGTCAGATAGCAATGAAATTCGGGTCTTAGCGAAGTCGTAGCTTAGCTGCGTCTAAGACATAGCTGAAGCTGCCACTATGAATACGGGCCTATGTCAATAAGACACCAACGCCCTTGACTCCCCGACCGCACTAGCCCGACCCAGGAATCGAACCGAAGTCCGCGGTGGAGACGAGCTCGGCAGCCTTCATGCTCTCTTATACGAGTGGTATTTGATAAATAAGATAAAACTTATTGTAATCAATCGTTGTTTTCTTTCCGAACATCATCACAGTTAATTTTTATCACAAAATTTATCAAAATTTCATTGCAAAAACGAAGCTGCTATATTGTCACGAATAATCCGTCCACCTTCATTTACTTGTTCATCTTCAGCTTGGTTGTCTTGGACATGTGTTCCTTCATGAACATTTTCCATTCTACCCATCTCTGGCAAAGGCATATTGCGAGTGATAGCAATGTTATGTAAAATCACACATGTCGTGGCGAGCCTGCAAGCCTTTTCGGGAGTTACTTGTAGCTCCTTGTGTAGTAATCCAAATCGTCGCTTCAAAATGCCAAAAGATTGCTCAATACGCATCCGAGTGCCACTATGAGCAAAATTGCATCGCGCTTGACCTTGTCCATTTGGCACTGCATACGGAACTAGCATAAAAGCACTACCAGGATAGCCGGCGTCTCCCAGCAGATAACCAAGATGTGGTCCCTGTTGCAATGTGTTGTACAATTGGCTTTGGCGAAAAATAAATGAATCATGACAACTTTTTGGCCAAGCGGCATAAAAATTTGTAAAGCGTCTTTCAGCATCGCACACTGCTTGGCAATTCACCGAATAATAGTTTTTTCTATTTATGTAGGCGTATGAGTCCGGAGAACTTGGTGCTTTGATGCGTATATGTGTGCAGTCGATGCAACCGATCACAGAAGGTATTCCATGCAAGTCGTAGAATAGAGATTTCTGTCTATTCAATTCTTCACCATTCGGAAATTTGATAAAATTGTTCATTTCGGTAATGCATCTACTGGCGCTAGGTTGCGAGATGTTTACGAGGTCACCACATACAATTTGAAAGGAGCCTGTCGCGTAGTATCTCAACGCAGTAGCCAGTTGAACAGAAGGTGAGATTGGACGACCACGGTTGCTGTTGATATTTGGCATGTGTTGCTCTACTATTTCGGAAAGATATGCATGATTCCAAAGATATGCATGTCCAGCACTGTCAAAGCGGTAGCGCTCAACAAGTTCCGTGTCGCAGAAATTCTCAAAAGGATTTTCAACGCAGTGATATCTCTTCCGTCGGTTGTTTCTGGCAATGAAGTAAGCCATAACTGTAGAAATGCAATTCATGACCAAACCAAGTCTTTAATATAGAGTTTAGACATCTAAAAAGCTATCTAACTATTATAATGGAACCTGAAAGACGGCATCTAAGCTCTAAAAGATAGCTGTGAACTATGAATACGGCCCATAATCGTTGTCATTCTTTTCAGATAAATGGAGCTACAACAAAACTCTAGAATATTAGATCGCTAAAGGCTCATTTAATAGGCTTAATAATAATGAAGCAAGTCTTGTTTATCAAGCTGCTTAATTTGACAAGACAAGCTGCTGACGTAAAATATCTTTAAATGGCTCAAATTACGAAAAGGATGATCGACTGCATGAAAATAATAAGGGTCATGATTATTCGAGTATGTGCAGCATTGTGTTCACTGCGTGATTTAGGCCTGTATTGTATTCATCCTGAGTGGTCCGACCCTCAAACCTGGGGAGGAAGGGACAATGAACGAGGAGTAAGAGTACGTAAGTCATCATAAATACTAACTTGTATTCATGTTGTGGATCAGTGGTAGTGGTAATTCAAGTCAACTCCTTGCAATTAGAAAGGAAATCAGTTAGTAAACATATTCCGGTTACATGCAGGTTAATACCTGAAGGTAAAGATTCCGTTTGCTGGTCGGATTCGGGTTAGAGGTGATAGGACCCGGCTCGGCTTACTGATCGTGACTATGGCACACTACTAGGTTACACTGCAATTGCAATAATGTCATATAAAGTGGCAAGTTCTTCTCCTGGCTAACTTTCGTAGTCGTTTTGTCAATGAAGTTCTTATCTTGTTCTCTATCATAAATGCCACTGGTTTAGATGTTTCATCATAATATAAACTGACTATTACTTGTATTCTTTGGCTTTTTATTAGTCATGGTCGCTGCGATATATTTGCAGTACTTTCCAAAAAGTGTTATTTGTAGTGATCGAAGTTTTTTCTAATAAATCCCATCCCTGTATATGGGGTATGTATTGTCTGGCTTTTTAAACAAATAGCTTTTTTACATAATGTTCACCACTAGCACATCTACGAGCCAAGAGCGAGGCTAGGGGTTGCTCAATGAAAAAAAATTATAAATCGTGTTATTTCAAATTATTAAAATCAACAGAGCTTCCTATTTGATTAAACTGTCCCCATCCGAAACCTGTTCGCACCCTTTGAAAGTGTCAAGATTGTACTGGTCAGGGAAAGTGGTCTGGGGAAGCTGATTCCAAAGCTGTGCTGTGCGAACAAAATAGCTTTTCCAGCGACTCACAGTACGTGCGCGTTCTAGGCTCACGTGATAGCATGTGAGTGTATTAGCTCTGTGTGTGCTTCTGGAGAAGATCTTAGGTTTGGGTTCGCACTCATTTACTGCAGAGCGTCTGCAACTCGTTTCTCAACCCGTTCAAGGAGGTTGAGATGCATTTGTTGGGCGCCGGCCCACAGATGACAAAAATACTCAATCAGAGGACGAATAGTGGACTTGTAAAGATTGCATACAGTATGTGGTGAACGATAGCTGCTGGCACGATAGAGAGGGCCAATATGGTGTGAGCTGCCTGCTTGCTGATGAACTGGATGCACGGTGTCCATGAAAAGTTATTCGTAACCGGTAATTCAAGTAAGGAGATGGAATCTTGTTCTCTGATCCTGTTATCTGACAGGTTAATGCTATGATGATCATCTCCTTTAAATCGTGAATGCAGAATACTCCTGAGTTTTTGAAGGATTGAAAGAAACAAGCCATTTGTCACCCCCAAGTAGACCCCAAGTAGGTCTTTATTTAGAACGTCGCATAACCGCTGACGTTGCTGGGTGTTTTTTCTAGTCGCTCATTGGAATTGGAAGAGTGTCGTGTCATTTGTATACATTACCAATTTACTCACTGGCCATTCTAGGAAGCCATTAATGTACAGCAGAAAAATAGTGCGTCCCAATATTAACCCTTGAGGAATTCCTGCATTTACAAACTTGGTGCAAGACTTTTGGCTATCCAAGACGATGTACATCGACTGGTCAACAGGAAGGAAGCAAAAGTTGATGTAGTTGATCAACAACTCTATAAGACTTAAGCTTCCCAAGGAGTCCCTGATGCCTAAGGGTTCATATGCAGCGAATGAAAGCCACAAAAACAAATAGCATGAATGCACAAATGCTAAGCATTTATCAAGGCTCATAGTTGTTGGCCAGGTCTAACACCAGTATTGTGTCTATCATTTATAGTATTTCAGGTGAGAAATCCTATTTCCATGTATTTTGTATCTATGTTCAGGTCCGTGTCTATCTTTTATACTGTTTTATTGAATACACCTTTGGTCGCAGACAAAAACCTTTGACATTTCAAATCCTATCATTCCTACTGATAAGTTACAGAATGAAGAATGGAAATAATGCAAAATTTACTCAGATCAAATATTCTTCAAAGACGGAGCATTAGAAAATGGTTGTCACTATTTTGCATAATTTAATCATTTCTTATCTATTTACTAAGAAATATACTATGTATTTTGAAAAATATATTGAAAAAGGTATATTACTGAAAATTTATGGGGAACCGGGTAAGGAAAGTCAAATGAAGTGAAAAATAGATTGTTGGATTGTAATGGAAGAATTACGGAAATCAAGGCTTCCGGAAGACTAGGCTACTTATTGTCATTAATCGTTATAGATTTAATTTTTATCTTTCAGATTAAATTTTCATCTTTTTGATATGTCAATCAATCTATGATATTTTTATGTTGAAATTCTGTGCTAGTATGTCTCAATGTCCATGCTCAGCTAAGCTTCTGTTGTGTTCCATTTACCAGTATAGATAAGATAGTTAAAATTTATAATGACATTCATTCAGCACAATTTTCTTTTTCTGTTTCCTGTGATAATGGCTAAGCCGAAATATTGGGGTATGGCTAAATGGTTGTAGGAAATTGTGTTTTGTTTTATGAAATATTTCTTATGCCTCAAAAGATCAAATTAACGGCCAATACATCGACACGAACGTGAAGAATCCAAAATAGGATAACAATTAATTTCTGCTGTCATCGTATTACGTGTAAGACTCATAAAATAGGAAGAATATGATAAATTATGCAACAATCTGAATAGTAACAGAATTTGATTAATAAGTGTAGCATTGAAGACACCCACAAAAGGCAAAGGTCAAACGGGCACGCTTTTGTCTGTCATTTATGAGATAGGAATGATTCTTTCCTACGCAAGATCTGATGTCCCTGAGATATTTGACCAGCGACAATGTGTGTGGGTGAATAAAGCAATTTTGAAGCTAATCCTCTTATAAACTAGATTTCCAGCTGAGGAATCAAGTATGAATACTCGGGAAATCTTTTCAGTCACTGAAACAAATAAGAGCTGCATCAAAGTCAGTCAGGAATGACTCAGTCTCCAGCTCGGAAGGTAGGATGAACGCCAGGAAGCAGTGAAGGTCACTGACTCGCGAATAGTTCGGAGCAGCATGAGAAGGCGTCATGATCAGAGGCTCGATGACAACAAGGGGCGGCAGACAGACAAGGATGCCTTAAGTACCTTATCAAACAGATGCAGCATAATTCCCAAATTATGCGCGAGTATCAAAGACGACATTGACAACTAAGGTCTGTCGCAGTATATTGAATATCTAAAGAGAATGACAACTATTGAGCCAACAAAAGACACCAACACCTTTGATTCTCCGACCGCACTCGACTGACCCAGAAATCGAACCGGAGTCCGCGGTGGAGACGAGCTCGGCAGTTCGCACCTTCTTCATTAGGCCACGCTGACGGCACAAAAGGAATGCGAGTGAAGGCAGTAATCATCTATAAGTGATATCGACAGCTTATTCTCCTATCATTATTGACAGAATGCTACCAGCATTCATTTTGTGGCGAGACAGCGTATCTCGTTGTCTCTAAGCATATAAAAGCTGTCGATATCACTTGACGATGACTGCCTTCACCCACATTCCTTTTGTACCGTCAGCATGGCCTAGTAAAGCACCCACATTCCTTTTGTACCGTCAGCATGGCCTAGTAAAGAAGGTGCGAGCTCGTCTCCACCGCGGACTCCGGTTCGACTACTGGGTCAGGCGAGTGCGGTCGGGGAATCAAGGGTGTTGATGTCTCTTATTGACATAACCCCTTCAAGCACAATGATGTAATATTTCATGCCATTTTGAAAATACTTTTAATAGTGTTGATCAAGACAAGAAATTCACTATGAAAGTCCCTGATAAAACTCTCAATTAATTGGTCGACTCATTAAATCGACAAACATGTTATCAATTATTAGTGGTACGTTAAGGAAAAGCCACTCACCACATCACTACGTTAAACAAATTTGTTAAACGCCTATGATGGAGTACGTCAAAATCGTTGTAAATACTCCTGAAAATCGTAACAAGACCATATCTACTCTTGCCACTATGTTTCGAAATAACGTCTTTAGTGAAAGAGATTGGTACAAAATGAATGCGATAATAGTCTTATGTTAGATTTTGCTAACAGTTGAGCTAATTAGAAAATACAGAAATTAGTGAAAGAATATAATAGAAAAGCTAATTTGTTTCCAGAACAAATAAAAACAACTCATGCGCTGCGATAATAGTTTTATGTTAGATTTTCCTAGTAGTTGAGCTAATTAGAAAATAAGAAATTAGTGAAAGAATATAATAAAAAAGCTAATTTGTTTCCAGAACAAATAAAAGCAACTCATGCGCTGAAATGACATCGCAAATCAAAACAACACGACCAAGGCAATTAATGCAATCCTTTATCTCCACATTTTTCTTGTAATGACTGTTTCATTGTATATCGACTAACCAGTAGATATTGCTATTAATTTCATTTCCGGAAAACTAATATTGTTATTTTTATGAGAGATGTTATAAGCAAAGCAAGATTATAGCTGCGTGTAAAAAGTGTGTCAGTACTGTGACTGAGAATCTCGTCAAGCAACAAAAGTTGAACAAAAGCTCTGTTGATGTGTTTGAGCTTGATAATATAGAAAGATGTCATGATCCAATCGATGCTCCGTACACATTATCTGAAACTCTGTATAAAGCTGAATAGGAAAGAAAACGGCGAATTCTGAGTGGTTGTTCACATTATTTACCATTCTTGTGTATATGCCTACATGATTGCTCTGTGTATAAATGTACAAAACTGTGTATAACATGTATCACATTTGGTTGGGTTGGCTTGACAAAGAGTGTATAACCAAAATATAGCCAGGACTGTAGATATTCGATTTTGAAATCATTTACTCTTGCCCATACATTGAAGGCGGTTGACTCCAACTAGTCGCTTGCTACTATCACAAAGTGAGCAAAGGACAGCAAGAGAAGTCGTCTGGAAGCAGTCGTGAATAGCAGCCCGATAGCAACCAAGGAGAGAAAGGCCTCTGGAAGCAGTCATGATTAGCGGCTCGATAGCAACCAAGGACAGAAAGGCGTCTGGAAGCAGTCATAATTAGCGGCTCGATAGCAACCAAGGACAGAAAGGCGTCTGGAGGCAGTCATAATTAGCGGCTCGATATCAACCAAGGACAGAATGAAAAGGCGTTGGGAAGCAGTCAAAGTCAATGGCTCGATAACAACCAAGGACAGAATGAAAAGGCGTTAGGAAGCAGTCAAAGTCACAAGCTCAGTAGCAACCAAGTTAATCATTAAAAGCATTCGGCAAAATCGATTTTAGCATCGGAAGTTCAAAGGTCTGGCGTTTCATTGCGTTTGATAGCTTCACAAAACCTCATTATCGTGTAGCTACTTTACTTGATGAACAGTTGAATGAACTGTTTGAAAATATTTTCTGGTGAACTGATGCTCATTTCTTGAAGTTCATTCAAGCTGCATCACATCGATGTGGGTGTCATTCATTGCATGATTTTGATATCATTTAGAAAGATGAGTCACTTTTCAGACGAGACGTGCGCCAGTTTGGTATTTGATGTAAATAGTTGAAAAAGACGAATAAACATTCACGTAAAACACAACAACAGTCGATGGAATGTATAAGTGAAGTGTTGTGTGGGTGGCTTGTGATTACACGTCAAACTCTAATCTTTTTGTCATCTCCCACGTCACTTTTTCATGGTTTGATGATTGAAGCTTGATATTCCGCCGTTGCAGATTATACGGATAGTCGGAATACCTTCTTGAAATATTTACATTTTGTTTCGGGGCATTACAATGTGGCATTGTTACTGATCTTTAATATGAAATGACAATTAATTGATGATCAAGCTATTTGTGGATATCCTTATATCAGGTTTGAACTAGCTCATCTGCTACTTTCCCTAATCACTGATCTATTATCAGCAAGTGTGATAATAATATCGTTCAAGCAATGGGTAAACAAACTGTCGTCTGGTAATTAAAGGTCAAGTATTTTTAGCGAATCCCCAATGACCGAATTCTGAGGCAACTCGTGCAAAGGAAATGACAGCGAATGAATGAGCGACAAGCTAAGGCATGGCTTCTAAATTTTTTTGCTGTTTAAGATCCCTAATTCCATTTGCTGAAAAAGGTCGGAGGTCTGGATTTTCTTTTTGTTTACTTAAATTAACTACAGAACTGATCATTAAAAACGGACCACCTAGATTATGTCGAAATTCGATCAATTTTCATACCTTCTAATCCTGTCACCCCCCCCCCCATCCCCACAACCCAAAAATCAATGACAAATATGAACTCGAACTCCGTGGAGATTTCCTTTTTATCTAGTGATGCGTAATATTTTCTATCACAAACTTTACCATTATTTGTTTCATTTCCTCTTCCTCCTTTAGTCCTTTTTCCTTATCGTCAGATCACAGTCAATTTCTAATCTCTTTGTTATTGGTAAAATGTAGCCCAATACTATCTGTCTCATGTTCACATTTCTATTGCTCTTCTCTTACTCATTATATCTTATTACTCTTTGTAGAATGTGAATTTTGAATTTTTCAATGTAAATATTTTCCTTCTATGACTGACGATGAAGTTCTAATGAAGATCGAAATCAATTGTTAAATATGAATTTACAATGAACATCAATATTTATCCTGACTCTTCCCAACCAATAACGTGAAAATAGAGGGTAATGATAGCCGGGCAGCAGTGTGTACAAGGTGACAGCCCACCTTACGGAAACCCACTCAATGGAAAGTTCATCTACCGGAGATCCATTCGATGGACATTCCATGTAGCAGAAACCCAACCAGTGGAAAGTCTACTTAACGGGAAGTCTATTCCATGGTCTTTCGATCATGTCAACACATGAACATAATGTATTTTGTATCAGGGATGCGGAGTCCTATCATTTTGATACGACTCAGATTCCGGGGTTTGATGGGACTCCGGCTTTTGATAAGACTCAGACTCCGACTGCGGGTGGCAAGCTATGATCGGCAATGATATCATTTTATATCCATTTATTAATTATAGTGAAATATTATATGTAGGCCTACACCGTGAATAGATCTAGTCATACGAATTATTCGATTTAAACTGCTATCATGCTACTTCCACTGCTCTTAGCAATGAAACTAAAATTAGATTGCATGCCGCATCGATATATTCCAAATAATGGAAGGCCGAAGAAAGCATTTTAGTCATACAAAGCTTCTTGTATATCTAAAGTTAGGTAGAGTCTATGGTCTATGTATATTTGACATCGCAAGTTTTGATTTGAGCTTTGTAGACTCGAATTACAAATGCGGCTACAATGTGCAGTTGGCTAGGCCAACAGTATCTAAAGTACGAAAGGAGGCTAAAAATATTTAGATTACAGTCAAGACAGTGTTATTAATCAGATTGTGTAACAATTTGTGTGACAGACTGGCAGATAATAGCCTGTTGCTTTTCGCTACATGAATCAACCAGTGCGGAAGGACATGGGTAGAACAAACAAAAGAGATTAAATTTGCTTCAATACGAAATGCGAACAATCTATGATTAGAAAATATAACGGAACAAAAATTTTTGACGATATCATTTTATATCATTTTTCCTCAGAATAAAACGATGTCATTTTATCATTGCCGATCTTTGGTGGCAAGTATATCAGCCTTAGTTCTGGTAACCTACATCATAGATCATTATAGGCTTACTTGAGCCTGATTTTAGTGATCATTCCTGTATCAAATCAATCATTTTCTATGACAGTTTATCAACTTTGCACATCACTTGTTGATTTGTGCTTCACACGGTTTTTTCTAGTCTTTACCGGGCAGGAAAATCCTCAATCCTTCTCCAAAAAATATGAGTACGCTTTCGATTTTAATATGCGCTATGGAGGAGCCATCAGACACGATTGACGTTAGAGTAAGAGGAAATGTTCTCAAGCAACGTGATATTTTACTTTTGTCTCTGATGTGACCTTTGGTGCGTAGGTGTGATCGAGGCTAGGAAGGCTTGTCTTCTCTACTAAATCACTGAGTGAAATGACAATCCTTTTTTCACTATCACGGTTCGTTCCCTCAACTATTACAAGTTTTGCATGCAGCAGTGTCTCTGTACTTTTGTTTGACGGAGAAAGTTGAAATCAAGACAGTGACAGCTATGTAAGAGGATAGATAATTTGTAGGTATTGTATTTCGGGTCTAGTTATAGGCCGGAGTGCTCAGACTCCGACTCCGCATCTCTATTGTATATTTCACAGTTATTGTGGCCATCGGGAAAGGACAATGGTCCCCGCTTTGTAGTGTTCGCAACAGATACATCGTCAATACTTTTTATCAGGTCTGAATACTGGACAATGCAAGCACTCATTGACTCTTATTGTACTTCACGTAACACTTCAATAAAACTAACGTTGCAATAAAAACAAAAATCAGATTTTGAAGCAATCAAGACATCGCAGATTCAAGGCAAAATTCTTGAAATAGAACATCAAAGACTTGATTTATTGTAGCAAGAAAAAAAGAATTTGACATAAACTAAATGTGAAAGACCTTTGCTTTCTCTGGGAATACTATTTAAGAGTTGATCAAGCCTTATAAAGAAAAAGTGGTCATTCTGCTTCGGCGGTTTAATGTGTGCTATGTTGTTTAGGCTAGATCATTTGACGCGTATTTGAGTGTTGGATTTTTTGATCATATCTTCATGACTTGTCTAATGACTGATTTTCATTCATAAATAAATACGCTTTCTATTATGTGCATAATCGATAGATTGTAGACGAGACTTTCCGCTAAGTGGTGTGCAACCGCGTTAACAGTTGTTACTTAGAGTAGCGAAATGTCAAAATTGAAAGCAGAACTACAACTCCGGCCTATAACTAGAATCGAAATATAATACAAACAAATTGCTTATTCTCGTGCATATAGCTGTCACTGTATTGATGTCAACTTTCTCCATCAAACAAAAGTACAGAGACAGCAGTGCATGCAAAGCCTGTAATAGTTGAGGGAATGAACCGTGATAGTGAAAAAAGGATTGTCTTTCCACTCGGTGATTTAATAGAGAAGACAAGGCTTCCTAGCCTCGATCACACCTGCGCGCCAAAGGTCACATCAGAGACAAAAATGAAATACTAGTTTGCTTGAGAACGTTGCCTTCTCACGTTAATCGTGTGTGATGGCTCCTCCACGGCGCATATTAAAATCGAAAGTGTACTCATATTTTTTGAAGAAGGATGGGGATTTTCCTGCCCGGTAGAGACTGGAGAAAAACCGTGTGAAGCACACATCACCAAGATAGGAGGAGGCGGGTCGCATGCATCCAGCTTAAAGCGACATTTGATAAGCTTTCATTGAAAATGATTGATAATTGATGCAGCAATGATCACTAAAAATAGGTTCAGGTAAGCCTAATGATCTGTGATCCTAATGTAGGTTACCAGTTTACTTTTCAAAAAACTAGGCTTTATATACTTGCCACCCGGAGTCGGAGTCCTATCAAAATGATAGGACTCCGCATCCTTGGTAGATACCCTTGTGAATCAGAAATAGGCCTATATAGTAGGTCTCGCATGTGAACATCAACATAAATATTCCTCAGAAGATCATTCTGTAATTTATTGCAATTGGACCTACAATGAATTCACAAAGGTCGGACTTCTATCAATATTCACAGAGTGAAGGGCAAACAATGTTCCCAAACCTGATTTTCTGGTGAAGAATTTTGAATTGGATTGTGATTATGTGAAGGATTGTGAATTACATTAACATGAATCAAATACCATATGTGCATTGTCGACAAGATCCTGAAGGAAACAAGATAGCATTCTGGATTCCACTCTTTTTTGATGATTTCGTTACCTTTATGCTCAATCAATCTGGTTGACGCAATGTAAGGCCGATCTACCGGAAATATTCTTCCGCCTCAGGGAGAGAAGGTGTATCTTCAGTATCGGGGATGAGACGAGGCAGTAAAGGGGAACTTCCCCACCTTCCCTCCCCTCAAATCCAACACTGGTCACGGTCAGAACTTGTCTCGAGGGACAAGAAGATCAATTTTACATTGAACGTAATGTAAATTTAAGCCTGAATTCTGACGAACTTGAACATTGAAAACGTACACTGTCAGTAAATTCAAATCGCTAAGAGTCGAGCAGTGGGGATAATATTTCCATTTGACGATAGTTTAAGATAGTTGCTTTACAGTCAACAAGCCTGGCTGCAATCCGCCCGTTGAAGTTCGTGGGTCTTCTGATAAGAGCTGCTTCTGCGATGCGCACGCTTGACCAATCATACAATCCAAAAAGAGGCGAATATCTATAGTACGGCAGCCAGAACGAGTTTCAGCAGGGAACAAGGCTGAAAATGAGACTTTCACAGAATGATGTACACCCTATGCCTACGACGAATCGGTGCGTCTGCCGAGTTCTAGTGAGCTCCTCTTCTTGTCAGACAGGATCAAAGAAAAACACTTGTAAATCCAATGAGACGCAGATAGCAGCTTTTGACTAAAACGGAATTTTCTATCTTTTCTCTAATTGAACGAAAAGTACTAAGCCCAGAGTCATCATTTTTGGCATGGGATGTCTTCAGGTCATTTCCTTTCATGCTAATGCGTCCCTGTCTATAAAGCTAAACACATCTAGATTTGGCGAGCGTCTCAATATCGGTAAACACAAACCTTTTGAGCAACTTTATCCACATTCAGCCACATTCTCACATGCATTGTCGATCAGAATTCTGATAACAGCACATGTACATCATAGGAAATGACCTGAAGACACTTCGTGTAAAAAATTCTGACTCTAGACTGAATACTTTTCAGTTGATAAGAGAAAACATAGCAATTTTCCATTTTTGCAGGAAGCTGTAATCTGCTTCCCATTCGATCAACATGTGTATATATTTGATTCTGTGTGATAATAGGAGGAACCAGCTAGAACTCGGCAGACTTGCAGATTCGCAGTAGACATAGGGTGTACATTATTCTGTGAAAATCTCATTCTCGACCTCGCTCCCTGCAGAAACTCGTTCTGGCTGCCGGACTATTATGTCAATCTCTATCGCTTGCTACCATTGCGTACAATGGATGGGATAGGATTATGTCCGGTCTTGACTAACCCACGCGCAAATGGATCTATCTTTGTGGTTGGTGGTGATTTCGACGACTCGGCTAGGCAACGATCAATGTCAATGTCGGTCATTGATGTTTAGTCACTTAATATCAAAATGTCGAATATCTTTGGTGACATCTGTTCAAAAGGATTTGCATGGCAAGCATTTAATCCTGCAAAAGATATATTCAAGAGTGACATACCACTGCCTAAAGAGACAAACATTCAATCAGTGCATTCTCCCTGTGTTGACATGGATGCGAAGTGTGTAGGACAACGAAGGAGCATAGAAATAGACTTCAAGTTACCCAAAGAGCAATGGAAAGAGCAATGTTGAAGATTACAAGACGAGATAAAAAGAAGAACACATGGATTAGACAACAGACAGGAGTAAGTGACGTCCTGGAGACTGCAGCAAAATTGAAATGTAGCTGGGCTGGACATGTGGCAAGAAGACAAGGTGGGCGTTGGACAAAATCGATAACGGAATGGTATCCGAGGGACGTCAAAAGGAGAAGAGGACGACAGAGAACGCGCTGGGAAGACAGTCTAAGTAAAGTGCAAGGAAAAACATGGATGCGAGAAGCAAAAGACCGACGATGTTGGCGACATCGTGTATAGGCCTTCATCCGGCAGTGGACTGAAAACGGCTGAAGAAAAAGAAGTTCAAAATGATTATTGTGAAGGCACGTACAGCTGTGTTTCAGACTTTCTATTTATTTAAGGAGCTGGTTGTATGCTTCATGCGATGCTGTTCTGTGCTCCGTGCATACGATATCTCTAGGCATGCTGCTAACAATGACAGAACTTTACTTTCGCTGCTGAGTTCTGTGTACTTACTCCTCGTCTATCGTCTCTTCTTACCCAGGTTTGAGGGTTGGACACTGGGATTGTGTCGGTTGTCGCCGCGATGGATGCGACTTCTCCATTCTCCTCGATCTTGCGTCAATTGAGGGTCAAGATGCAGGAGCTCAATATCCCTCCTGACATCGTGTCACCATCTCCTCACCTGTCCACCTCTGATGCTCGGTCCAGTCACTTCATGATCTAAGATTTTCTTGGCCACTTCCAGTCCGGCATCCGTTGCAGGTGACCAAACCAGCGCAGGACTGATTCCAGGTCATGTAGATGGAGCATGCCTCTTAGTTCGCGCAAGGAGCGGCGTTCACAAAGATTGATGGAACACATCCATCATAGAGCTCTCATTTCTTGCCAGCCGAGTAAGATCATCAACTTTTATGGGCCATGTCTCCGACGTATGGACAGGCATTGTATACCTGACCACTGCGCTTCAGCGAGATATTCTTGTTGGTAAGGATAGGTAAAAGGTCGTGGATAGGTTCCAGACGCTTCTTACGCCTGACTATTTTGACTATGCAACAGTAGCATACCCATGACCAAGAATGAAAGTTTTCAATAGAGCCTCGGCTGATATTCGCTGTAATACGGTATAATGACAGGTAGCAAACTACCTATCTTCATCAACGGTTTACAAAATTTACTAGAAAACGTGAATGAGGAATTTCGTTGACTTGAGAATTGAATTTGAATTGAAATTGCTAATTGTGAAAGAGAGTCATTATCCTCCATGCGAACGTTAATCAATTGAGAATATGATACACACCTGAAAAAATTGAAATTATTTCTTCCTTGAATGATGACCTCAAATGCCATGATTGAATGGAATGAGAATTCGCTATTAATATATTAATCATTTCAATGAAAAACTAAATCTCCACAATTGAAGCTAAGAAAGCCTGAGAAAGTCGCCTCTATTATCTTTTTGCCCGTCATTCTCTTCATCCTGAGGCATCTTGACGATTGTGATGTCTTCAACGACAAGACAGGACGTTTGTCATCAGAAGTAGTCTCTGGAGAGTCAAATATGCGGATCTGCTGCCAACTTTTCAACTTGGAGATGTCGAAACTTGTCTGAAACACTCCGCACATGAATGAAGCGCCAGTGGGAAAATTCTTAGGAATTTCTGGATACTGAATGGAATTATTCTCGGCAGAAATTCATTAAAAACTATTATTCCATTACACACAGCGAACAGATTGACGTCTAGCGATGCATTTCGACAATGTGTCGTTAAAGGGTTTTGTGTTCTGTATTCGGATGTTCTGGAATGACTGCGGTTGAATAGTAGACTGGCTCGAGGGTGGAGTGAGAGATGCTGTCAGTCAGGGAGTGGCATGGTATTAGGACGGGTCTATTTGCAGCTTGGCGTGATTGGAATCTGCTTTATTCGATAATGACATTTCATTTTTTTCACATTCTTGTCTGCATTACGATGGGGTAGGACAACATCCGTTCGTTGGCAACATCAAGAAATGTCTTATTTTATTTTCTCGATTTTGGATCTCATCAAAAGCTTGGACTCACGTGCGAAATTCCAATCGTATTCAACACCAAACATAATATTTACTCCATTACAGAGTGCTTCATAAAAAATGGATCACACACCTATTTGTTTTAGATTGAAATGTTTTAATTAATAATACTTAATGCGATCACTATGTGCTGTGCTCACTATGAAATATATTGATGAAAATTGTAATTACGAAAATGAATTAACATCCTTGTCCGCAATCTAATATTTTGTGATCCTTCCCTTATGGAGATGTTAATTTATCAAGAACTTCCCATTAACGACCTACCATTAAAGGTATCGATAGCAAGGTATTCGAATAGCAGACTTAACATTAAAAAATGTCGATCCCGGCTTCGGTTACTTTTAAAATTTTGTTGAGTGGTATTCATTTTTTTGAATTTGGGATTTATCGATGTTAAAATTTACTATTGATTACGTTATTTAGCTGAAAGTCAGAATGCAGATAAATTACCGGTTTAATATTTTGCCGAGTAGCATGACACAAAAAGTGCGTGTACTCTTATTTTGATTAAACTGTGATGTGAACCATATAAGTAGATATGGTATTGGCTATAGCATAATGTGGAAAAAGGAAGACAACAATGTAGGAATACGACATGAGATTCCAAGGTAAATAATGTACAAATCAGAGGCCGCGTTAGCTGACAGCAGTCAACAATGTACTAATTCTCATTAACCAAATGTACCATGGCAATGAAGTGACATGACAGTCAGACGAGGCCGCAGGCAGAGGCTGACATTTAGGTCATGTCGCTGAAGCGCTATGCTGCATTTGGTATGTTCCATAGCTGTAAAAAAAACTATGATGTTTCCAACATATGAAATAATAATAATCATCATACTCAATTCATGCTATGATAGATAACAACAGGTATCACACTTACAGTTGACACAGTCGCACAATTGGCTCGTATCTCAGTTGGTAGAGCACAGGTCTAGTTAACCTTGGTTGTAGGTTCGAATCCTACCAGCCGCACATCTTTTGCATGGAAATTTGATCAATCACTTATTTAATTTCATTGTTGTTAATATCAGCAAAGTGATCATAATGACTTTCGAATTGATAGTTTGGCAATCATTGTCTTTTAGTCATAGAAATGGAGATACATACATAGAGTACATGGATATACCGTATGTACAGTAACCTACTGTCTACAAGGAGTTACACGGTGAGAATCTCCGAGCCGAAGGACAAGGAGATTTCTGTGTAACTCCGAGTAGACAGCTAGGTCACTGATATGTAACCCACGATAAGACATGAAATCTGCCTATGCCTAATCTCAGATCCCATACCATAGATCTATGTTGCCCTCTATAGATCCATTTTTATGACAAACTTACATATTTCAATGAAACACCAAGTTAACAATATCTTGGACATCATAGTGATTTCAGCGGAGAAATACTTGAACTTGAATTCAGCGGAGAAATACAAAGAGAAGCACACAATCATGGAAATCTAAGAGTTCCACAAAATAGGTCACATATAGTCTATTCTTTTATGAAATCGGAGAGGAAGAACACGGTCATCAACTATGCAGTAAAGGACGTCGATGATGAGCTGTTTAACTTTGACATTGACAAAGCAGCAGAAGAAGATTGCGATCAAATAAGAAAGGAATTCAAAGAAGTCCAGACTCAAAGCTAACACGATAAAAAGAAGTCACGCTTTACTTCTATTGATTCAAGCGAAGGCATGACTGTCAGAATAAGGTATCAAGAGAACTGACTAAGGATTATCTATCAAATGATGGAGATGACCTATCTGTTGAACTGCTTCTTCATAGAGCTCAAGAAACAAAATGGCGATCTGTATCCACTTCCCACATGGAAATCTGTTTTTTTTTATGTAACTAGATATCATCTCGACTTAACGAATGGACGATGAGTGAAAGGTTTCACCTTGAATTAGCGATCACATTAACAGCACAAAGTAAGTTTTGATCACATTTAGTCTTGTCATACAGATATCTAAATTTTAAACGGATAAATGCATGAAAATGAAAATGAATTGCATCAGTATTAATTAATTATCTACTAATATCAGAATGCATGATTTTTGACTTGTTAATAGTTCATTTTTGTGACATTTAGAAATTTATTTCTACAGAACAAAACTGATGCAAAGTCGTATGATGGCTGGAGTGTATTTATGATTCAATGAAAACACTGGCTGGCGAGTGATAGTGTATGAGTGATTAGCTATGAAAATGAAATAAGTCAAGTAAATATACACGATATGCATGTATATTTTGTATATGCAGTGTATTGTATTTATATATGCTGTCCATAAGAAATTTGCCTTTTTGATAAGTAGTCTAGAGGTATTTTTGATTCTACATCAAAAGCGTGAGCTATTAAGTACATGGTGCAAATCATTTAAGCAATTTGAGTGGTAACTGAACGTATTCCACCTTTTATTTATTAGATTATGGCAATTAATAGCTATATGCATTATATTTTGCTATTCTTAAGACCATAGTGTAAGACCACAAATTCCAGCAGATTGTGATAGCAAATATAATAATAGATTTATAGACTTTGCTTTATTGACTCACAAAAAGAGTTTCTTAACAATTCTAATTGTTCTAGTTCTGATAATCCTACTTTGATTCCAGGTCTACATCTCATGATGAATCAACTATGGTTGTACCACCCAGCTGCTATCAATTGTGAAGTTTCAATGCCATGGACATGCTACAATAGGCAGTATTTTTTCGAAGCAGTGAGGTCCAAGAGACGTGATGCATAGCAAATGGTATGTACTATGTCTTCTTTCCAATGTTGTAAAACAGTACTTTGACAGTAAACAGTATGCTTTGACATTTCTATTGTCTTTTATCCTGAGAAATATATAGTGGGAATTTTAAGTAGATATCAGGGTAATTCATCGTCAGAGTGGGTTGCATGAATGATCCAAATTCTAAGAATGAAAGAGAGATGCACAAAAAGTGATGTAAAAAAAGTAATGTCGCATAGCCTACATATGTCTCACAATGATGATATCTGTATCTATGCATGTGAAAAAATTTCAGAAGTCTTAGTTTGTGTACATCTCTATGTGTATTCCCCTAGCATTGCGCCCACTTTTTCCTACATTGTTGCCCAGTCCATTTCAATTACGCGGATAATTAATAAATTATTTTTGTGACGTAATTTTGGAAAGAATTAAAAACGAAAACTTTCCCAACGTTACGCACATAGTCTACTGAGCAATCTCAAAGGTACACAGATAAAAATTAACGGCTGGATTACATGCATGAACTGATTAAAAAAATTTGAAAATCATAAAGTGGAAGCTAAGCTAAAGGGACTAAAGTAGATAAAGGACAGAGTAGGATAAAGTAGATAAGTAGACTAAAGTTGCATAGCTAACTTATATGTAAAAAACAAGACATCTGGTAAATTGTGCTACATAGACTTAAGAAAAGAAAAAGCAGACTAATTATCAAGCAATCGAGGTTTCACAGAATCCTTTTGTCCATTCAGATTAGGATGAAGTTTCTGAATAAACGGCATCTCATAGATTCATAGATCGTCCTTCTTGCATTTCTTCAAGATCTTGAAACTCACCATAGAATTTGCTTAGTCACAGTTGGATTGTAGGCAATGCTCAGTTATTACAGAGTGCCGATGTTCTTCAACTCTTTGGAACAGGTGTCGCGACGTGAATCCCACATAGCTCGCATCACACGAGGCACATTTATATTGATAGATCACGTTGCTACTGTTCACAAGGAGGGGTTTCCCAACTGGGTTTGTAACAATGGATGAGATCTTGCGACTGGTGAATATTGGTTTGATTACAAGACCGATTTGCACATTGATGTTGTGAAGTTGTCGTCGTACAAAAGTAGTAGAACGCTCATCTTTGTAAGGTAAAATTAACATTGAATCTGGCTTTTCTTTTTCAGTCTTGCTTTCATCGGTTGTGTGCACTTTGTCTAATACATATTTGATTGAACTTTCTATCAGTCGGATGGGATATTGTAATTTGATGAAAATGTTTTTGATTCTTTTACATTCGTTGCTAAAGTCAGACCAACTTGATGTCAAACGATGAGCGCGTGTTATCATGGTTTTCAGCAGCGCACTTTTATATCTGCTGTCTACATGGCTATGATACTGCAGAAGAAGGCCTGTATTAGTCGGTTTTCAGTAAACATCTGTCATGGTCACCAATGAATGCACATAATTCCGCATTTTTAATACAGACATTTTCAAGACCCTACACGTCCTCACATGTCCTACAATGTTGCTCTCAAAAATCCGTTTTGATGTTATACTGTCGAGCATCTAATATTGTTCAATAATGCCTGTGTCTGGTCAATGCAATTTTCATTAAGCATAAATAAAAAATTAAAATTTCAGGCTGACGCTTTTCAGTCTTCAGCTACTCAGGAATTTCCTTGTCACAACTGATGCTCTATTTTTTGCAGCCATGTCTCTTTCATTTCATATACATTTGTAAAAAAAATCATACAAATTGCTTTCACCTATGTAGAGATAAAATGCCTTAAAGTAATAGAAGTCTAGAATACAATATTAATCACTTAAATATTTTGAAATGTCTTATACCTCACTATCGTGTGTCTGTCGCTAGGGATAGAATCTTGGGCAAGAAGAGCATGCGCATTTGATCGCATTAATGTCATGCTCATTGTATTGAGAATGGCATTCCGCAAGTAGAATGCGATCTCGCTGTCTATGTACAGAGGCGAAATGCGATTTTGTCTAAGATATCTTTGGATTTTCATCCCCCAGAACCATCCCACGGTGGATACAGTCATCAGGATGCAAATCCAGCCAAATTCTTTGCCTTTTCATGTTGTTGGCTGTGTGCTTTCGTTGCTCAGTCGTCAAGAAAAATTGAACCATCCTTCGTGCTCTTATATAGTGCTGTGTAAATAAAGCCAGTCCTCGATAGTCCGAGATTGATAGGCCATAGAGTAAGTACTTAGTACGATGTCATTGCTCTATGTGATAGGTATTGGGGCGGCTGCTATTAAAACGTCCTATGTGGGGTATGCCACATGTCGAATTTCAGACATCTGTGTGAAATTGTTTTCGTCTTTATCTATCGTAGAATTTATAAGTTCAATTTACGGATATCAAAGGTGTTAATTTTAGTATAGCATTATTCCTAATTAACAATATTGTATTTGGAATATACTAGTACGTCTGATTCGAACTCAGCAAATGATTACACCGTACAGGTAAATCCAATTGAAATGAGTAATTTGAATGTTTGAATATGTTGAACATAGGTGGTTTTTCTAACTAGTCGATGGCAATTTCTTTTAAACATAATGTGATGTTTAACTGTTTTCGTAGTCTTCAGCTCAAAAGAAATTTCTGTCACTGGAGAAGTTTCCCTGATGTTTTCCTCGTTGAGAGGAGCAGAACTCGTTGCGCTCATTCTACATTTTAATGTCGTATAGACATCCTGTTAACATACGCAGATTTAGCATCACTCGGAGCGGTTGGGGCTTACATAAATGCGAAATTGTGTGCAGGAGTCTTGATTCTCAGTTTCAAATAGCAGCTACCGCTATTATTCGAAGAAATTGTGTATCAACCATCGAGTAAGCATATTAGGTGCAGAAGCAACGCAATATTAATGAAATCCCCAATGTGTATGCAGTTTGGATTTTATTGATTGAAATCGAGGTGAGACCCAGTGCCAAATATAAGATCAGCACATTTTTTCAGTTTTGAAGAAACTACTGCGGAATTGACTGATTATGACAGCAATACAGAGGGAAAAGTAATATTTTACACATCCTCAGTGTCATGACAGCCTTGGAGAGGAAATGTTTGTTAAATTAGCATTTCGATGGGTCACTATTATTTTAATGCTCATTATTTTAAGCGTGATCATATCAAGAACTACCAGCCACTGAAAGCGCTAAATATCATAATCAAAGACATCATAATCAACTGTAAAAATGTAAATGGGTTCATATTACTCTTCAGATTCAAGAAATGGAACATAAATTTAGTATATCATTAAATCATGCAGATGAAAATTGAATTATAAACTTGAAATTTCATCCAAGAAGCACAATAGGATCTCAACCTTTCCATGAAGACTTGCATTATAATGCGGTTCATGAAATTATCTTGATAATTAGTTAAATTTCCACATAATTAAGATACCTGTTACTAAATGTCCATTTCATTGATGTTTAATTAGTTTCATACTACTTACATAGAGGTTCCAGATCGCTAGTATATAAATACAGGAATATTTTGTAGAACTTTAGCTTCTTAAAAAGTGATCAAATATTTTTTATCCCGCAGGAACGTAATTTCCGTAAAAGACTGAATCTTTTGATATAAAAATTTTTCTCTGTATGCTGATATTTTTTTCTGTGTCAACAGTACCTACCAGACTTGTCAATTACTCATTAAATGTAATTGATTACAATTACTAATTACTCAGCTTTCTTCAGTTACATTTCAATTGCTTTGTAATTACTTTAGATAATGGTCAGCATCACGCTATGCGTTTCCCCACCTTTTCTTTTTCTAGGCGGATTTACTTAAGTTAATTACAATTGCTTGTCGGAGAAGCAGTCGACGCTTGTAGCATTATGATATGAAAGTACCACCTTTATATTCTCCCTCAAGTGTTTTCGCCTTAATTTCTTCTACGATTCAAACTGAAGATGGGGATATCAAGTCTTGCGGCTTCTGGAAGAATTTATTTGCCTCTCTTTTTCCGAAGGGAAAGTTAAGCAGTTATAGTTATTGATTCACATATTCAGTTCATCAATTAAGATTAGGGGGAAAGAATATCATAGCACCAGCACTTCGAAAATATGCTTCGTTATATTCTTTGAAAAAAATACCGGTAGTTGTACCCTTGTTCACATGTAAGAATGGTAACGCGTCATCGACGATGACTAATTGCAAAGTAACTGCGATTACTTATTAATTACATGGCTAAAAATCTAGTTGATTACAATTACAAATTTATCAGCAGAAAATGTAATTGATTACAATTACAAATTGCAGTTACGTAATTGCAGTTGTAACTACAATTACAGCACATGTCTGCTGCGTACTGTATACTTTCTCTATAGTTTGTACAGTGATACTCCGTTGTACAGGATGAGTTCCAGTAAAATCTTGCGTTAAGCGGCTCTGCTTATATTGGGGCAACTGGGCATTGGGGGAAGTGTTCCTACTCTAATAATTCTAGAGATCAGCTATGCATTTATTATTTTTTCGTGTTTAAATGTACTCACTTGATCACAACAAATTATTGCGATGCTCTCTGCTGCATTCGACTTAGTGATGTGCGGTTAAACCGTGGTTACGGTTAACCGTGGTTAGCCGCTGTAACCGCGATTAATGGCCGGTTACGGTTAAAAGCACCACGGTTACAGTTAAAGTTCTCACGGTTACGGTCGTCGGTTGCGGTTAAGGGGCTCAACGATCACGGCTAATCACGATTAAATTTTTGCGAATGGCAATTATCTCACTAGTGACTAGTCACTCTTTCGTGAGATGAATGCATTTCTATTGCGTTATCATGCCATCGCTCTTTGATTGAAGTGTTTCTCAAAAGAAAGAAAGAATGTTCTTATCATTTATTGTACCATAGGTCAATGGAACCGGTGCCTGTACGTTTATGATTCGCATTTGCAGCCTATACAAAGCCACTGTATTTGACTACATGTGTACATGCACTTTATGATAAACTGCTTTAGCTACGAATTTTATAAGAATGAAGTTTTGTATGATAATAGCAAGGTAAAGTAAGTCAAACTGGCCCAAGTCTACTAGGTTGCTGTCAGTACTTTTGGCGATAAGCGAAGCATAGCCCATCATGCAAGACTATAATAGAAGTTGCGGTTCATTACGATGACCACCAAACAGCCTTTACGTTCATGCGATTTACAGTTGGATATATATGTTTTTGCGGTTATCGGTCGGTTACGATTAAAAATCCAACGTTTACGGTTGGTTGCGGTTACGGAAGTTTTCGGTACGGTCGATTACGGTTAAGAAATTTGTCTAACCGCACAACACTAATTCGACTATAAATTGATTGAGGACACCGAATATATGCAATTGATAACTCCGCCCTGTTTAATTGCAATCAATTTTTGATAATCTGTAAGCTTCTGATAAACATGCTAGTATTTTCCGTGCCCTATTTACTGGTTGTCTGTTTCCCTCAGGCTAATGAGCACACAACCGCACCATCGACAAACAAAACTGGCAGATTTGAAAGCTTGTAAATCCCTAAGTTCTTAAGCTGGTACCTAAATTGATGGATTTGCTATTTTGACATTTAATCATTGATAAATAACTAGAGAGCTCTCTAGAAACCAATATAGCAATGTCAATAGGATGTCTATACGACGTTGAAAATGTAGAACGAGTGAAGTGAGTTAGCAGTGTCTGATTATTGTTCATACCGCTCTGCATTGGATCTCTTGCTATCATGCCATCATTGACAATGCCGTTAGGCGGAAATTTTTGGTAACCTATAATTTTTATTAGGATGCCTGTAACACCTGAAGAATATTTCGATCAACACTGCAGTGTGAAGTACACTATCCAGGTGCGTGGTGAATTTTCAAACTATATATATAATGCGGATACCGAACCTGCTCAACACCACTACTAAGAATTGTACGTGTAAGTCCAAAGAACTCCTAATATCATTGAAAAATTCCGTAGTATGGTTTTGTGCACTTTTATTACTTGGCAAATTTCTTTAACAAGCAATGATTGTGTTTTTATCTCTTGACCACTCAGCTATTCGTATACCGGAAATCAAATAAGGCCTCAATGGTGATATATGTTACATGTAGGGGGCTACGAGTCAGGTACAATCATGGATTATTTACCTATAACTACGTAGAAATATTTACTAGAGAATTTAATGAACTTCGAATTCTATGAATGGTATTTAGAAGTATCTTCATAACGGTGGGTTCTGAAGTCAAATTATAATTCTAACTTCCTTTCCATGCAAGGTACTGAGACAAATTGCAGTTCTACTTGGTGTAAGTTCTGTTTGGTGCATCTTTACATTTGAGAAAATACGGTCTAGTACGGAAGAGATTTAAGCCAGACAATTTGTGGAAATCTGATATGGTGTAGATGCCACAGATACTTTTAAATTAATTCCGATGGATAATACTAAATTTTTAACATTCTCCGGATTTATTAATTGTTAAACTGACAACATTATCAAATGTCGATTATTGCAATTATGCATTTTGCAAATAATGTCACCATTAAAATTATGAAATAGTTTCTTGCTTTCAATCGTGTGACTTGAAACCAAAGTGTGCTTGAAAGCATCTGCTATGAGGGGAGCTATTTCAGGAATCCATTAATTTTTCATCGCAGAAAGTTACCAAACCGTGATTATTCAAAAAACTTAGCTCATGCATCAAAGAGTATACCTCCAAGTCTGTATCCTTACGTGCATCTAATCTCATTGATGCACGAGTAGGTATTTGATATATTCGATATGTGTGTTGAGACAAGATGGTTGTACAAACGCTGATTATCCCATTAAAGGAAACATATTGCATAATTTCAAAGCATTATCTGATTGGTTAAAAGTCGAAATTGTGTTCGCAATCATAAAAGTATTCAGATCTAATAAGGAATGATGCTAATAGAATAATTCGAAGAAGCATCATGAAATCAAATTCACATCGAGTTCTATAATAGATGAGAATTAAGATTTTGGCGAAAGATGATGCAAAGTAGGGTGCCATCGATCAGCCAATACTTTGTAAATAGATTTTTATTATTAATCAACTACATGTACTTAACGTGTGCTCGTTCGATATAAATAATCTTCATGCATGAATTTGAAAGGCAAGGCCTTAGAAGGACACCTGATTAGTGAAGCGCGTTGCACCAACCCCGACTTACACGTTCTAAAATTGATGTCATATTCCTCTACTAAAAATGCTGCCTACTTTGATAGTTTCTGATTCTTTGATACGATATTCCGTTATCTGTGATTTATTCTATGATGTATTATGTAATTCTATAACAGATTACCTATGATGAATAGCGAAGTGTTCTTTGATTTATTATCACTTTATGAGCAAGTATGGGCCCTTCGCATTTGTATGTTTCGTGTGCTAAATTACATGAAATACGTGATAGACATAAAATAAATGAAAATCAATATTTTATCTGTAAATGAAATGAATTGTTTTAACACAATTTTTTTCACAATTTTAATAAATTTCTTAGGATATTTATCAACAATAATTGAACACATAACTCTTTATTCGTGCAGTAACTCTTTATTCTTTGGAGCAAAGCATTAGTAAATTCAAGATACCCTTTTTGTGGAACGCACTTCCTAACCATATTAAAAACACTAATAATTCAAAATCATTTAAAAAATGTTTAAAGTCTTATATGATTAATACTGTGATCACTTTTTGACAATCATGTCAGTAAATTGCAGAGTGAAAATCAATCAAAATTTTGTAATATTGTAATCATGTTTTGTAAACAAGTTTGTAAATGTGTTCTTTGACGACTATGTAAATATTGCACATGTATAACGTAATATCTCTTTTGTGAATATGACTTCATTTGATTGACTGACTCCTATAGTGTACTCGTATAGTGATTCTCTCAAAGGTTATAGGGCCAGGTTTATACCCTTATGATGGGTCCTCTGGTCCTTTTCCCTTTCTTTTCAAGTGTAAATTTGTGTAAATGTAAACTTGACACCCACCTGCATATATTCATGTTGTGATTGATGAAATGGGAATAAATCTATTTTCTATTCTATTCTAGTAACCCTGTCTCCTCCCGAAGTTCAAAGCCTACATTTAATTGTGCAACAAGCTTCAGCAATGCTAAAGCATCACACTGAACATTCGTGCTATTGTGAGCTTATTACGAGCAGTCATTGAATACAATTGATTACAATAATTGTGTAGTCAGCAATAATTTTCTCGGGAATGTGAATTTTCACAGTTAATTTTTGGCGGCCCTTGTTTAAGATTGATGTATTTTGATAAGGAAAATTATTGATAAAATTGAAGGGCGAGATTATTTAAAATTTACACCGTCACGTATTATGAAAAATTACCTGCCACCAATTATGCCAATGAAGTCTACATTTCACTTTTCCTTCCTTTCTAGGTTGTGAAAATAGTCATCTCGTTCGCTTGTTTGACTGCTCCGTATCTCCGCGAAATTTAGCTCTTATGAGCTGGAAATGATGAAACTTTGATGTGTTTGACTCTCAAATGGCTTTACTGGAATGGTCACTTCTGACAGGTACAAGTATTTTGATCAACCAATATACGACCATGAATGGAAAGACACAAACTATCGGATAACAAGACAATTTGGAATTTTTGTGAATGAGTTCAAATGAGCATGCTTGAATGCAGCATTCAATGTTGAATTAGCAATTTTTGAGCTGTATCGTCCATTGAGCATGAGCAGAAACTGACTTGATTGAAAAGTTATTCTCATTGGATCTCAATTTTGCGCAATTGCTTTCTTTCGCAGAGTTAGACTGGATACCTGTCGTTTGTTTATGTCCATTTCTGCTGCTGAGATATAAATCGATCTGCGTGTAGATCAAAATTGTCTTGAGAAGAATCAAAAATTTTCAAACATGTAGTTGACACTATCCATGCCGGCGGTAGGGAGAGCTAGTGGTCCAGCCTCTCAGCCAGCGCCTTTGTGACTTGTCTAGCTAATTTTCCAACAAAAATCGTTGGATGTAGCCCACTGAAATGCCACATTCGAGACACATTTTGGAAAGTGCTTTTTTTGAAGGTCTGAATTTAGCCAATTTTGCATGAGTGCATTAGTTTTTAAATCTAAGCCCCTGAAGTACATGGAATTGGAAATTCAAATATTGTGCAAATACTACTTATAATAATGTTGGCAGTAATTTCAAACATGCGTAGTCAATTTTGTGAATTCTCCTAATCATTTGAGTTCTTTGGGTATCTGCAAGCGGTCTGTCTTCCTTATAATCAATTTTAAAGGAAAATCTTTCACATTTCATTTATGTACATCATGTTTGAGTTGTATTCTTTGAACAAATCATTCTTATCGATCTCGTTTGCACCTACAAGCAGCTTTTCATTGCACTCGACAAGTTTGGAATCGTAAATAGCATAAAGGTGATTTCTATTAAAAATTCGGTAAATCTTCAAAATGTTCAAAGGTCTGTCAATTGCCATTTATAGTCCGAAGATGACCGGGTTAGATCGAATGAATCAAGCCATTAGAAAGTTTACACATTGAAAATAATTCACCGTGAATTTCATGTCATTTGCAGCAATATTTAAGGAGGAGGGGGAGAATAGCGTTAAGATATTATATTGTATATTATATCGTCAAAACTGAGAGTTGCGATTTTTTATAAAATGCACAGTCAAGGTGCCAAGGTGTCACGGACATGGCGGTTTCATTTTTGAAATTTCCTAAATGATTTTTCAACGCTAACCCATGTAATTTGACCTCTAGATTACGATTTTGATAGTAAGAAAATCATTGATCGAGGGCTTTCTGAGAAAAATGCAAAAATTCAAAATGGCGGACTCTGAAAATTCCATATCAATTTCCTAAAGGATTTCTCAGTACATTCACATGGCTATCACAATTAAAAATTTCATCTCCGTATTGCATATTAGAAAATTAAAAGATTATATATATTTTTTCCGACAAACTTGCGACAGAAAGTTTCGTACCGGTATAACAGATTACAAAAGTAAATTACTTTGTAATTCCAGAGGCGCTGAAATTTACCGTTTAAATTAGTTTTACGAATCGAATAATTAAACAAGTCTAAACCAATCTATGCTATACGCTATGGAACTGTGCATGTTACTCTTACATAGGCATATTGAATGAAGAAAACAGCTTAATTTCCAAATGGCTATAATACCAAACAACACTTATCAACAACTTCTACAAATGCCTAGCATTGTAGGCTCGCACTGCTGCACGAAATCTTCCAGGAAAGTTGGGATTGCTGGTGTCTTTCACCTTGTAATTTTCCCCAGAAAGAATCAAAATTGGAATGCAGGGTCTCGCTTACCTGCTCACTGTACATTCCCAAGCCTTGGTGCTTAGAGAAACAGAATTCCGGCACATGATGAAATATACAGTGTAACTTGGGTGTAATGGGAAAGTTCAATGCCAATACATCATCGCGGAATTTCTCTATGAAATCGCAAAATCTGCTGTCCAAATTTTTCCCGAAGCAGGCACTGACTACGTTGTTCAAGCTGTGGAAAGCTGACACAAATGGTAATGCATCCACATTACCGCACAGAAATCGCACGCAATTTATCCACATTTCTCAGAAGGCTGCGTGCGGCATTCCCATTGAACGTGCCTCCATGATACTGATCTTTTTTTATGTGGCATTGAGCCAACCACTCAGTCGCGATTTCTGGAGCTGCATTTTCCAAAGTGCTAAATATCTCAGCCACCGATCCGATCATGAGATGTAGTTAAGGGGGAGGAACTACATCCAGAATAAGTTCTTTCGACTCTTCTGTCACGATTGATGGGTGTATGACATTGCCATAATTTTTTGATCGCGACTTTTCCTTTTGGGAATCAAAGTATGACCAGAACTACTTTCACCGACATTCAACAAATCTCGTTTGTGTGCATTACACCACGGACATGGATGGGAACTTCCGCTGCTCATTAATCCTAGCAATAGGTTGCACACTGTCATGTCTGCAGAAATCATAAACTTCGTGGTCAATTTGTTCAGACCAACTGCATGCCACAAATATTTCAAATTTGGGTAGCACTCGATGATGTCAGGTCCTATTGCGACGATGAAGATATCATTGATTCCACAAGCTCTGCTGGATTGAGCACCAGAGGCACAATCATTCTCAACCAATTGTAGGTTAATCTTCAGAAATCCCTTGCCATTGTCAATACCAATCTTTGCAAAATGGTCTGAGTCAATCTGTCTTCGTATTATGAAATCGTCAATGAATGTTTGAACATCGGTCAAATGACAACAGGCATAGTAACATGATCCTGTTTAGCATCGAAGCAGTCCATGAAGCGATATTCAAAATGTTCATCAAGTATGTGATCTTTCGTACGTAATTTTTCGCGGATACTGTACTCAACAGAGTTTCTCCCGGATGCCCCACGGATTTTTCTGGTGTAGTTGTACGTCTGTCGGCCACTAAGGCTTAGATCTCTCTGTATTTCAGCAACATTGTCAAGCGATAGCTGACGCTCGGGAGTTTTGATGCTTACACTAGAGTGCCACTTTTCATTGTTTGAATTTCAGCTGAGCTTCGCCTTTTGTAACCATAACTTGATGATACAGTTGATGCAGAAAAGCGTTCTGGTTAGTTAGGGGACTGTGTTGATCTTAACTCAGTCAAATGGCCAAATTTCTTGGCCTTAGAGCACGAATGTGGTATTCCTCTACCAATTTGGCAAAAACATTTGGCACAGACTTTTACATGAAGATTGTCGGGCTCGGCAAAGCCTTTCGGCTTCGAAAAAGGCCTGCCCGCAGGAGCTTTCAGCGTCGACTGTTTTTGATTTATCGAGGTTCTTGTCATTTCACAAATGCTGCAGTCACAAACGTAGTGCTCCTTTGACGAGTACTTGGCGGAAAGATGAGCTGGTCTCTATCAAACATTGGTAAGTTCTGTATATCACCAGATGAAATCTTTTTGCGGCAAGATCTTTTTACGGTTGGATATAATCCATCAATCCGGTTATAGTTCGGATAAATATTTGTCTTTATAGAATTTTCGATCGCCGATGATACATTTTGCAGACTTCCATTCTTACAAAAACAAATTGTGCACAGCGCTTTCAGTGATTCGGCATGAGTTCTCGATGTATGCGGCATGCTTCAGGTTAGTTGAATGATTGCACTGCACCCTTTGTTCTCGATTGTATATTCCCTGCCACACATCGATCGTAAACGCACGCTTGATTGCGCGAACACTTAATTATTCGCTACCATAGAAATAAACTGTTTATCTGAAGTTGACTAGAATGGAAATTGACTCAAGGTCGCGGCACATCCGGGGGAACTAAGTTGGGGCATGAACCACCAATTAAAAGCTTCGATTTACTCATGTGACTGATTCGAACCCAATCATACAGACATAGAAATAGATTGTTTATCTGAAGTTGACTAGAATGGAAATTGACTCAAGGTTGCGGCACCGCCGGGGGAACTAAGTTGGGGCATGAATGACCAATGAAAAGCTTAGAATTACACATGTGACTGATTCTAGCCCAATGATACAGACGTTGACAGGTGTATCTAAGTGAAAATGCGTGCGATTTATGTGCCGTTATTGTGCATTGCATGAAGCTTAATTTCCATTCTAGAGGTTTTATTGTTGTCAATTTCTATGCTCGCTACAGATCATGCGAAGCACACACATCACGCATGGAGACCTAGCTGTTTCACGTGATTCGTCGCTATGTGGCTACCATAGAAATTGACAACAATAAAACCTCTAGAATGGAAATTAAGCTTTGCCCCAACTTAGTTCCCCGGATGTGCCGCGACCTATTTCTATGGTGGCTACCAAGTAAACAATAGTTATAGCGGATGCATGTATTGGTGTCTTGATGCCTTAGATGCCTTAGATCATTGCCTTGGACTGTCTAACAACGGCAATCAAGACAGGGATACATGCATTCCCTATCGTACTATTGTATACTCGGTCGCCACGCAGCAACGAATCATGTGACATAGCTAGGTCGCCCTGCATAGTTTTGATGATGGCGGATGAAACCAATGTGTGCAAAGTAAACAATCATTTGCACAATAGTGTACTTGACACTGAATAATTCGTTCATATGTAGGCCTACAATTACATGTATAACCCCACATGTGTATGTAGAATTTCCATAGCCTGCGTTTTTCTCAAAAAGCCCTCGATCAATGATTTTTTAACCATCAAAATCGTGTTCTAAGGGTCAATTTACATGGGTTAGCGTTGAAAAATCATTTAGGAAATTTCAAAAATGAAACCGCCATCTCCGTGACACCGTGGTGCGGTACCTAACTTTGAAACTTCCACGGCAAGATGGGTGACTGCGCACAGCTTCAAACTTTCGAAAGCTTGCAAAATTGGTTTTCATCTCATGCATTCAAACCCCTCTTGAAAGTCAACATTCTTTAGACACTGCGTGTCCAAGCCGCGTTGGACCACAGAATAATAGTTTTCAGGGCGAATCTCTGTTTTGACCCTTCCGTGCTATTTCCATCCCTATGACACAGTACCGCTGGCTATTTATCTTCATTACTACGAATAGCTCGTCAGCAAGTTTAGGTCACATATTCCGATATGGACACAATTTCCTAAACCAAACAGTACCCATATTAAAGACAATTATCATTGCATGTGAATTTCAACGAATTATTTTTGAATAGATGGTTGGTGCTGTGTCGAGACATCTAGTCAACAAACAGTTGGTTGTTGTATTCAATACTACAGTCCGTTTCATAAAAAGTGGATCATCCTAAAATTTGACTAAATACTCGTAAAACATAAGTATGATACAGTAACGGTTCTTAAGAAGCTAATATTTTGTGGCCCTACCCTTATTGTCAATGACATTACCAATTCATCTAGGCATTGATTCGATGATATCGTTGATTTTTGACTGATCTAACTTTCTCTCCCCTCTCTTTTTAACAGTGACGTAAGTTGTGATACGCCATCTGTAGGTAGCAGTGAACGACGAACGTTACGTTTTAGAATACTCCATACATTTTCTATGGGATTCAGATCAGGAGAACGAGCTGACCAAGATAATGTCCTAAGCCCTAACTAAGACTTGCATAAGTTGACTCTACTACTCCTGTGATCATCCATAAATAACCAAGTCGATGGATCACCAAGTTGATCTGTCATTTGGCCAATGTTCATTCGTAAAACATTCACACAGCGTTCAGAATTCATGGTTCCTTGCTGTATGTGAAGTTCAGAGCGGCCATTGGTCCAAATGCCAGCCCAAATCAGTAGAGTCGCACCACCTTGTACCCGAGGACGATGTAAATGTCTAGTGTAAAAGTCTAGTGCAGCCATCTCAGTTAACGAGAGAATTGGATCAACTTTAACAAATCTCAAAATTAGGCGGTCTCTACTTTTGGATGTTTTGCGTGAACGGCCAGAGCCCTCTTTTGTGAATGCGATCTCGTTATTGTTCATTTGTGCTTTGTATTGTTTTCAACCGGTAAGAGATAGATTTCTAGCTGAAAGCAATCAGGAGTGCTGCCAACACCACCGCAACGAAGTCAGGAAGCTATGGAACATGAAGTCCAGTTAATCACATGTAGCAGTTACATTATTGTTGATGAATAATGGTGCTATACTGGCTCTGATTGACCGATTTTCTTTATTTTTGTTTTGCTTGATACCTTTTGGCTTGTAGAACAACATATTACATAACAAAGGAAACAAATGTAATTTTATAAGAGTGAGGTATGATTTTGTGTAACATTGATAAATGAAGATCAAATTATCTACTACTTTTTTTATCTATAACAGGAAAGCAACTCAATATTCATGCTTGAAATTTCCAACAATGATATTAGTAAGCGCAACTGACATATCTTCCAAATTTCAGAGAAATTCGTTCAAGTTTGGCGGAGTTAGACAAAGTTGAAGTTAAGGCGATGTTTAAGGGTGATCCATTTTTTATGAAACAATCTGTATTATCAAATAATAGTAGCCTCCCCTGATAATAGATTATTGAATGTGACTGTTTTTCGAGTCGCGATGGACAATTCTTTTCTTAAAAACTGCATAATTGCTGTGAAACTGACGGATACATTTTTTATGGGTCGTCTTATTTTTATGAATTCTTTGTTTTCTGAGCGGTATTTCTCAGCTTACTGTGAAGTATTGTATTGTCAATTCTTCTGTTCTATGTCACAGAATCAAAACTTTGTTACATCTGCATTTCTGCTCGTTTGAAATCAAACTTGTTTTACGATTTGATGACTTTAATAAAATGATTGTAAAAATATATTGTTCTACCAAAGGTGAAGCGAAATGCAAAAATTGCGAAGCAAGAATCTGCTAGCTCTTCTTAAATAATTTTTAGAGGGAAAAATTATGACTTGATTATGCGTCCAATTTTGTGGCTATTAGTTATCATTGTTCAATTAGTGAAAAATTGAAAAAAGTGAAAATGTTTTGGTCATAATTCATAACACCTAAATTAACTAAAAATTGAAGTATTGGTCGGAAGTCACGAGTTAGGTGATAGAGGACGAAGCCCAAGCGCCTACTTATTATAAACAATATATAAGATATGCTCTAAAAATCTGCATTTAAGATAAAATGGTGGACAAATCCTGTGTAGTGTGACATGATTGACACTTGATAGCTATATCAAACATGATAGTCGCCTATATGAATAGGCTGTCTTATGTTATGAGGTCGGAGTCAAATGAGTTCGATCAGATAGCACAAAAGCCAAGAGAAAAAATGACCGGAATTTGGGACATCTGTATGTAGTCTACAGCGTCATCATTGTAGATAGGCCTAAGTCTATCTTGAGTTCGCGATCATCAATAGGTTTTGAGTGTCTCAGGTGCAATTTATTGAGATGCACATCATTTAGAATTATTGAACTTTTTGTCAGCTGTCAAACCTTTCATAGATTCGGAATATCAAAGTACAGTAATTACAAAAGCAAACACTTTGTACAAAAGCTTCAGATAGGGCTACACTGACGAGCTGTTGTTCGGCCCACGTGAATTCTTTCACAGAATAATATAGCGACATATAACCTACGCAACGGTACTACTTAAGTTATCTAACAAAGCAGTTATATACGAATCGAACATGGAATAGTCAAAGTGGATATTTTCAACCGCAAATTATTGTCTTGATTTCATGAAATCTTACAGATATCACCAAAAGTTTACGAACACCTACGATTGTAGCATAAAAACGAAGTAATCATGATATCTCGATCTAAATGTATTCAAATCAACTTCTATTCAAACGGAAGGCATCCTACTCAAGTAGCATGCAGAGAGCTACATAGATTAATATTTTGTTGGAAATCCCTTTGAGTTGACCACAGCTTGGATTCTCCTGGGTATGGATTTATATAGATTTCTGGCGTGATTTGATGGTGCCACACTTGGATGATAGCATTTATCAATTCACAACGATTGGTCAGTTTTTTCTCTTGAACGAATGTGCTAACACGCGACCACAAATTTTCGATGATATTGAGATCAGGCGACTATCATGGCCACCAAGTCAATGAACGAATTCCACGGTTATTCTTGTGTGCGGCAACTGCTTTGGACCGATGACATGGAGCTCCATCATCCTGGAAAAGATAGTCGCCATCTGGATACCATTCAGCAACAGATGGTAGGAGATGCTCCTCCAAGATTTTCTTGTACAAATTCGAATTAAATCGGTCCCCTTTTTCCAGAATAAAGAATCGTCCAACAACATTATATGAGATGCATGACCAAATCATTACAGAGAATGGAAATTTCACAGAAGGTTTCAGGCATTCTGGTTTGTAACGCTCACCAACTCGTCGACGGACAGTTCTTTCACTGACAACACATCCAGTTGATTGTCTCAATTCACTAGCCAGTTGTTTGGATGAAGAATATCTGCTATTGACCCATTTACGAACCAAGATGCGGTCTTCCCTGGGTGACGTACGCTTTTTTGACTTCAAAAGTCGATTCCAGTTTAAACGTCTTGATTATGTTAGCAACTGCAGATTTGCCACCATAGCACCTCTGAGATATTTCGCGAGTCGAAAGTCCTTCATTACGCAACGCAATGATAACGGCACGATTAGACGCCGATATTTGCTTCGCTTTGCCGGCCATGTTAGTTCGACGAAGTGAAAAGTTTCACCAATATGAAGTGAATGCTATGATTCAGTTTGAATTTTTGATATCATAGACATCTGACAGCCAAACGATTGACTTTGTTGTGCTTGTGAAGAGAGAAAATCAGTTACCTACCACAATAACATCTTGTGAGCAGTCCCAGAGGATGATATTACCGGAAACGAACAAATCATTGATAATCACTAGGAGTCCGTAAACTTATGGCCATATCTGTATATTTGCAATTGACTCATTTGCATTAGCTTAGAATACTATCACAGCAAATAATATAAAACACGGTACCGGTATGTCCCATTACATAGCCAAGTAGTCTATACCATTTCCAAGGGGGATAGGTTACTCATAGTTCAAAGAAAGTATATGCATATTTTAAATATATAATTATTACATAGGCTACTTAGATACATTATTAATTAAATATGGTATGTATAATGCATACATTTATATAGTCCATTCGACTTCCCGATCTTCCCGTCATTTTTCAAGTAATGGACTACAGCTGTATCACATGTCTGGTTGTAGTGATGGTTCATGATTTATACACGAGTACATTTCATGGCCTTTCAAATCGTATATTATTTATTTTCTTGTGATCTGCATTTCTGCTGATACGAGCAATTGAAATTGTTTACCCATGTTACAACTTTTTAAATCAATTTTAAGTACTTTTTATTTTTTTTTATTCCTAGTCTACTATTTGTTAATTATATTTTACTATTTAAGTTATTTTTTTTCATTTGATTTCGAAAAACATTTCATATCCAAAAAAACTTTATTATAAGTGGCAGTTTTGCAGTAACGCAAAATTAACTCACAAGAACTGTTCAAAGTGACCACCACCATTCTCAGAGCACAACTCGCATCGGCGCAAGAATGACCTGTACGAAGATCGCATCATCTCGACCTCCACGCTATCGAGTAAGCTCGTCAGTCTTTCTTGTAAAGCTTCAAGAGTACGAGGACGTGGATCTCTCTATAGTTTGTCACGAATATAGCCCAAAGCCAGAAATCGTTTACTGCTAAATCAGGGCTTCTTGGTGGCCAGTGTATCGGCCCACCACGACCAATCCATCTGTTATTCAGCTTGACGTTCAGCAGACAACGAACAGAATTGGCATAATGTGCAGGTGCACCATCCTGCTGATAAAATTGACGTCGATTTCGTCTATCACTTAGTAGCGGCACAACTTTGTCTTCAAGGATAGACTGGTAGCACTGTCCATTCATTGTTTCTTTTTGCACATGGTAAGTGATGCCGTGGTGTGGTGATATCATTGCCCAGCAAGTGATGGAAGCAGACTTTAATGGTTTCACGATAACAGTGTGAGGATTTTCTTCCACGTAGATGAAGGCGTTGTGAAGGTTCACAAATCCATTCAAGTGAAACGTTGCTTCATCGGAGAAAACGATATTTCCAACGAAATTATTGTCGCGCTGTTGATGTTGAAGGATAAGGTTAGAAAACTGGAGTCTTTGAACTTTATCGTCGTCCGAGATCTCTTGCACGCGGGTAAACTTCCAAGCTCTCAAACCTTCATCTTTCGACACTGTTCACCGACGATTGTGAAACGCTGCAGAGCTGAGCTGCCTTTCGTTGCGAAAGTGTTGGATCATCACCATAGGCCTCGACTATTTCGTCTCGTTTGTCGTCGGAAAGCCGTCGATCTGAATGGTCACCGACTCTTGCACTTTCGGTGAGAGATAGCGAGGTTTTAAAAAGCTTTGCCCACCCAATTAAGGTTGTGCGTGGTGGAGCTTCTATCTTAAAATCTACACGAAATCGTCGCCTTGCATCTTCAGGATATAAAGAAATGGTATAGGTCACGACTGTCGCAATTTCTTCATTCGTGAAGCCGGGATAGTTCATTGCTGTCAAGTGTTGATAGTAAATAAATTTCAGCCAGTTTAATACCGTCTACACTGAAAAGTCAATCTCAATTAACTTTGCATGGTGTCGCTCAAAGCAAGCAATTATCAGATATCTATGCTGAATGCGGCTGATGATATTGATTGTTGCGATGTTCCTGTCATAGATATTGATTTAAAAAGTTGTAATACGGGTAAACAATTTCAATTGCTCGTATCAGCAGAAATGCAGATCACAAGAAAATAAATAATATACGATTTGAAAGGCCATGAAACGTAGTACTCGTATATATATATATCATGAACCATCACTACAACCAGACATGTGATACAGCTGTAGTCCTTACTTGATAAGTGACGGGAAGATCGGAATCACCCTGTATATGCTATAGTAGACCTATTTGGCCTCTGTGTTGCTGCCCACATGACCTAAACCCTGGTTTATTAATGACGAATATTATTTTTTCCTTCCCTGGGATCATCAATCTGACTTGCATTTCATGAGAGACTATAACAAGAGCTTATGTTGAAACTTTTAGTGCATGAGCCTGATTACGTGCGCCCCAGCACCCCACCATGTCTTAAATATGAAATCAATTTTTCCTTGAAATTAAATCTGAAACTTCATATTTCTGCAAGGTCTTGGTGAGTAGGCTTCTTAGGCTGTATGTACAAAGTCCATGAGTTCAATGGTCATACGTGTTTGAAAATCACGAAGATCTGTCTGTTGAGGCCCAGCTGTTGCCGCGCACATTATGTCAATACGGTCAGTAGCGATGACCGGTTTCGTAATATAAACTTTTCCGAATCGCATAGTTAACTATGAATATGATTGTTACAGCGTGCGAGGTTGCTGAAGATGAGTAATTGTGTTTCGGCCTAGTCAAGTGATTCGGCATTTGCCTCCAGCTCATCATATGATGCCAGACAGACTGTTTTGATAGAGGTTTCTCCATGCGGGCTAGGGCGTAAGTTTAGATATTTTACTAATAAACAGAGCCAACATGTACTACGATGTGGAATTTTAAAATGCATTTATGATGTTTTGGTTTATACATAAACATGCATTCAAGCATGGATGAATGTTGAGCGTGTTTTGCTTACATTTAATCGATGTGTGACTTGTGGGATTGAGCAGATGACTCGCAATAAAAACTTTGCATATGCGAATATAAAAGCTCAGTGTTTTCCTTAGATTGCAATCAAATTGCATCGACTTTTATATTCATGCATGATATGAACCATCTGCAAGTGCACCGATTCTTGCGTGCTGAGGGTGTCACAGCTGTGCATTTAGTCCGAGATCTAATCTCAAGGACAAATTTTGTCAGATTATTTGCTATAGATGTAGATTAGATAAATGTGGTTTTCACATTACGTGCGAAGATTTCGTTACTCATCAGGTCTGGTCGAAATATCCGAACTTCACTAGGTGACATTGCCACGCGTAATTCACGCGTAATTACGGAGCACCCCAAACATCCGTGGTTAAGGGCAGTTTAATACTTCTACGCTCGTACATGCGCGCTGCACTAAAAGTCAGCAACCACGTGATCTGATGCTGACAAAACTTGGGGAATTTTATGAATACGCGCGGGTGAGCGTTTATAGTTTGCGCCTCGTCTCCGGTTGTCCGTATTGCCGCTTGAACCACGGATGAATCTCCTAACATGTTCCGTATTCCCTGAGCATGAAATTGAGGTCCAACTACATTGCTTAGCCTCTGATACATACAGACACATGAGACGCAAAGTCTATATAACAGGACTGCCGACCTGATGTTGCAGCAATGTCACGCGTGACCACGGATGTTTATGGTCATGTGTAATAATTACGCGTAGTTTACGCGTGAATTACGCGCAATTGAGCGTGGCATGTCACTTAGTGTTCACAAATATTTTTTGGATTATCCGATTCAGAGGTGAAGTTCTTAATGTTCGGATCATTTGACTCTTTAATCCAAATGCCAACATCTGCGAAATCATGGTAAATGCACGTTGCATATCATCATATGCCTCAAGTTTGGTGCATAAATAAAAAGGCAATTTAAAAAAAGCTCATGGAGGATAATCGAATCGGAATAACCATCGTCAAAAGAATCGGATAGTCAATTAATTGCAATAGCATCAATTTGTTGCAATTCGAACTGGTCAATATCATCTTTCACTCATGCAGTAGCACCAATGTTACACGGTTTTAGTATGAGGGATTGGCTTTACTTGTTAGAGCTTAGAGTTCCTTGCGCTGTTGCGAGTCAATAACAAAATTGGTGCAAATTGCATGAAAGACCTTGATGGAAATATAAGGGATGTCCGCGGAACGATCTTCATTCGCAGGACATTCCATCGCACGTAATTAATCAATTGCTGACCCATGGTGCTCCTGCGGACGTTTAACAATTATGCTCAACAACTTAGAAGGACTTCCTATTCATTTTTCTTAGTCTTTTAAGATGCCGTGTAACATAGTAATTTACCCGCTAAAATTGATGAGTGCAAGCATGGTCACATTTGCGCCTTCACTTATGCAAACTGATAAGTTTATAACTGAAACTTTATATCCTTATGAGACTTTGCTTGGTGTTAGAAACAAGACTCAAATTCAATGCTGCGTGACATTGACTCAAATATCAAGTTTTGTGACGATCTATTATTATTGATATACAGAAATTTTAATAATTGTAAAAAGTTTTGCTACTGATTTTATCATGAGATTGATGACACGACTTTTTCAATCAATTTGTCGTGTGCAGTTGACGATCATCATGCGTTCCTTGGTGAAATATTGCACTCAATTCATGTTATTCGTCTATTTATTCAGTTCGCCGTTGACCTAATTGCTTAATTTTAAAAACGAAGTCAAGGTCAATCATAAATCGTATTGAAGAGCTTTCGACTACGTCTTTGTCAATTCAGTAAAACAGCAATTACCTATAACAGAACATTGTTCAGCATAGCAATGTTGCTCTAAAGATGCAGGTCGAAAAATTCTCAAAAGGACACAATTTGCATGAAAAGGTTAAAGTAAAAATTAAAATATTATTCGTTACATGCATTTGCTAAACAGACTGTGAAGAAGGAATTCGACGATTCTGACCTTATCTTTATCATTTACAAAATTAGACAAACTTGAACAATTGTTTATGTTCCGAGCTAATTATTCTGACAATGAACCTACTAAGTAGAAGAAGTTTGAGCTGATTATCGATATCGGCTTCATCATCAAACCATCAATTATTCAAAGTACTTTTATCATAATAAGATTCTTTACTTCTTAATCTCATTTGATGCACAGGAATAATTAGGGTTCTATCGCATCGGAACTGCTAACAGATGCGCTCGCGCATTCGTCGTGTGGACATTCCCACATGTAATGGAACACTACTATCTTTTGAAAAGGTGAACAGAAAAAAGATTCAACCTTTCAGAGACAAAGATAGACTGCGGCGATGAAGAAATAATTCTCTCCTCAAAATAATTTCTAGTCTTAAGGAGGCGAACTTATTGACTTAGTCGATGTTGAGAACCCTCGGTCATCAAGTACAAACGGCGAAATGGGTGTGTCTATTATTTCTTTTGCAATTTGCACCCAATGACTTTATGCTGTGTCGAATTTTCGGGTTTTTAAGGCAACTTTCCGTTGTTGGGATTGCTCATTTCATGTAAAAAGAGATTAAAGGGAAGACTCATGTGATGATATCATGATAGATTCATGAAGTTCGTAATAAGACGTAATTGCATGCACATGACATACTTTCTACATATTGCGATTTTCCTTGATTTGCAATATACACTGCAAGTGAAATTGACGAATCATGATTAGGAATGACAGATTCAAATTCAAGATTTAACTGAGAATGTACTCTGCTGTAATCTGAGTATGTAAAAACATCATTGTTGAATGTTGCAACTTTCCCCGATGTTATTCGGCAACAATCTTAGCAGAGCTTAAAGCCACACGCCGGTCGCTGGATGACCACACCTCCCACCCACTTGTCACCATGCAGGGATGCGGAGTCGGAGTCCCGGAGTCCTATCATTTTTGCTGGAGTGGAGGCCGGAGTCGGAGTCCTATCAAATGATAACTCCGGCTCATAACTAGACCCGAAATATAATACAAACAAATTATTTATCCTCGTGCATAGCTGTCACTGTCTTGATGTCAACTTTCTCTGTCAAACAAAAGTACAGAGACAGTGCTGCATGCAAAGCTTGTTTGAGGGAATGACCCGTGATAGTGAAAAAGGGATTGTCTTTTCACTCAGTGATTTAGTAGAGAAGACAAGCCTTCCTAGCCTCGATCACACCTGCGCAAAGGTCACATCAGAGACAAAAATGAAATACTAGTTTGCTGCTGTAAATGACTGCTGTAAAGCGCATATTAAAATCGAAAGTGTACTCATATATTTGAAGACGGTTGGGGGATTTTCCTGCCTGGTAGAGACTGGAGAAAAACCGTGTGAATGTGTTGGGTGTGCAACAACTCTCTCTGTTATTGGCTGATTAAAAACAGCATACCAATATACAGTATATTTTGGCATCCATCCTTCGTAGCCTACTGTATGTGTTAGGCAGAGATCGGTTCACAGTGTAAACTCACGGAATTCATGAAAATTGAAAAGTGTTGGTCTGCTCGTCGACCTAACTTATTTGACTTATTTGGATATACCCAATAACAATATTAGCCCCAACTTTGGGTAGAGGAAATACTACTACTTGATATTTTAATCTATTAATGCAACTTAATTGTATCAACCAAAATATACAATTTCAGATTCTTGGTAAAAATGGTCTTCAAAACACATGATGGGTGCTAGGGGATTTAATTAATCTTAAGAACTTAAAGATGGATACTGAATCACACCCAGGCGATTACATGATAGTCATGCCTGGTCGCGATTACTCAAATGAAATCTGAATCCGAATGAATCCGATCGAATCGAGTATACAAATCCTACCTTTCATAAATAAATCAAAATGAACTTTAATTTCCATCCGCTTGACTTTCGAGACTTTCAACCTCTCATCTAGCCCTCGATTGATTATAACACCTAGCTACATATATACACTCGGTGACATGCAGGCCCCGCGGAACAATTTTTCACGAGGGGGGGCATAAATTTTGTACAATGCTTTATCACAATAAGATTGTATAGACATAAAAGATGCTGTTTATTAACATTTTTCGCAATCACAATGTAAGCATCATTGATCTACACCAGTATATTTATTTATTTTCTCTGATTTATGGTCATAGTGCAAAGTATAATCATGAAAACTTCTTATAAATCACAGACATAGATAGAATTTTCGGATGTATTGAATTCGACGAATTGATAGACAAAATCTGTTGATCAAAGTGAACATATTTCATGTGAAATATAAGTGGCACCAATGCTCTGTTAGAAGTAACATAGTTGTATCACTATCACATGTCTAATTGAAATTACTGTAGTTCATCGATCATCTTAAAAAATCAATTCATTGTATAAATTTCAGAGAAGCACTTATTCTACACCATTATACTTTATTTCCATGTTAAATGAAATGAAAGAAAAAGCAAACAGCCTATTCAAAATTTCAATAATAAGTGCTAGTGTAATAGTGTAGTAGTAATATAATCTCATACTGATTGTGATTATTATAAACAAGTGTTTGTTTGCGTATAACTTTATATTTCGCACGAAAAAAGATCACACGCACTTGGAAGAGAACACTTGTCGTCGTTCATCTGTCCTGGAGGTTTAGTCGTAACTATTATCCAGGAACCACACAGCGACTGGGGTTCTGGAACCGCTGATGAGGCTACTCTATACCGCATTGTACCACCGACCTTGAGTGTGAAAACACTAATTTCATCATTTCATAATGAATTTTACTTACCGTGAATTCAAGTCAAAGTGCAGAAAATCCGCTGAGCGTTTAACAAAATCTGTTATATGTACACGACACAATAGAAGTCAACTGGTCTATCCCAGTGGTTCTCAACCGGGGGTCCATGGCCCACTTAGTGAGGCACGAGACCATTGGTTGGGGCCACAAGAAGAGCACATACAGTTGTTGTGTCTGTCAGCATGGAAAATTGCCAGGTTAGGCTACTTCCCGTCAGAGAATCGCATGGGACACTAATATAAATAGAATAAGGATGTTGCTTGAGCATCATTGGGCAAAAAAAACAATTAGAAACTTTTGCTTTGCAACGCATTTTTCTGCTTCGAGTACATAACCGAGCATCAAAAATTCGTACTAATAAGGCAATAAAGTGTCACACTGAATCTCTGATCGATGTTTTTACTGTGTATTTGATTTATTATGCTTAATTCACCATATTGTTGGCTATTTTTGATTGAGCACAACTATTGTACATTTTACTATTTATCTGCTACAAATCAATTGCTGTAATCAATAATGAAGCCAGAAACAAATGAACCTCGTACTTGATTATTTGCTTCAACTCCAGTTTGTTCAGAATATCGGTACTCTGTGCTTAATTTATAACGGCACAATTTAAGTAAATTAATGTAATCGTAAGGGTTGAAGAAACTTGGAGAGAGTAGTAACAAAGAAGTTGAATGAGAGATGAAGTGCTATCAGATATTAACACTAGAAATACGGTGGAAAATGTATTACTAAAACTACGGACTGAGGTCAAAATGACCTCACATACAGATTATTATCATCTAATTGTCGGAATTGCTTTCCATAAGCTAATACATATACATGTATTCAAAACTTTCTAGTACTTGATTGAGGATGTAGACTATATTTATAACATGTAAAAAATTTAAGAGTATGAAATAGGAGCACGAACAGTGACAAAGCATGAACGAAAAAACATCATTATTTTCTACATTGTAGGCAAACTATGGTTTTTTCAGCGTGTTTACCACAGACGTGAGAAGCACAGGAAACACACATATTTTGAGTTTTGTTTCGGCATCCACGCTCAGCACAAAATCGACGTGACTGTGAAGGAGTAGACGGAAGGCTTGTTGTTTGAGTGTTGAAGCCTGTCAGTTCCTTACCGAGATCAAGGATAAAATTTCGTCGGCTGATGAATGAGTTGTTTGCATATCTGAACAAAATCCAAGCATTGATAGCGGCCATGTCCAGTATGTTGAAAAATACAGCGACTGGCCAGCGTCTCGAAGCAGATTTGGTGGAATACAACCGAGCCATCTGATCTATGCAATCAACGCCGACCTTTGTTGTGTTATAATGCAAGATTGTTTCTGGTTTTCGCTTCTCACTGTCTGCGATGTTGACATTATCGTGTAAAGTGCTCAACAAAGCGACAACTTTGGTCTTTTTGGCTTTGTAAACTGTCAACGTACACCCAGATTCCGAGCGAAGAATTTTAGAGTCATATACATGATTCTTTGTCATGATTTTTTGGACGTCGGGTAACTCACGTCTGCTTTTCTTTACTGTTCCAACCAAGCTGGTGTTTTTAGACTTCAAATCGTCGCATAATTTTAGAGATGTAAAATAATTGTCGGTTGTGACACCATATCCAAGGCCATAATAAGGCTTCATCAGCTCAAGAACAACGAAGTCGCCGAAAGGCTTCTTTTGAGAATTTGGATCATATATTCCTAGGTAAGGAAACCCGTTGCACAAATATTTGGTCTCGACATCAACAAGCAGAAAGAACTTGATGCCGTATTTATCAGGCTTGTTCGGTAAAAACTGTGTAAACGGACATCTTGATTTACAGGGCAGTAATTGTTCATCTACTGTTAAGTTTTCAAATGGCACAAAACATTGTTGACAGTTATGAATGAATGGTTTCCACACATCTGAAGCTAGTGCAAATTTATCAGCAGAAAGTCGAGCTTTGCGAGAGGATTTTACATCAAAGCGAAGGAACTTCATAATTGCAGAAAAGCGGTCTCTGGACATGGCAGCTTTGAAAATCGGCAACCCAAATTCTTTGCTCCAGAAGCTATGTAGAGGTATATTTTTCCCACCAAAAACGCCTCGTAAATAGCATAATCCAATAAATTTTTCTAATTCATCAAGTGTCAATGTCCAATCACTGTTACCTAACACACGTTTAGCTTCCATCTCAGTGCAGCTTCTTACGTATCTGAGCATCTTCTCATCCATCAATAATGAAAAAGCACTTTGTTTGGAATCATTTACGGCAGCTAGAGTCTTTGTGGTAATTCCCGCATTCGCACGAAAGATATTATGTGATGGCAAGCGTCCAACACCCACCGACTTGTGCTCTTGCCACACTTTACCACTTATCATGCGTCAAGTTATCGTCACGCTGGGTAACCATAGGTGTAGCTAGTTCATCACCACCACTGCCGATTTCCGGATGCACATGAACATTCAACCGCTTTCGTAGTGGCTCGATATTTTCGACAGATCCTGTGTCAGTGTCAGATGATGTTGAGTCACATTCATCATTGTTTGCTTGTGTTATCTCGTCTTCACTGTTGGATTCACAACTAGAACCACTATCGTTCAATTGTGCGAGGAGTATTGCTGCTTTTTCTGCGGAATGTCGCCGACGTTTCATAGCGTATGAACTCACTCTTCAGGCTTTTGATACTTAGTGTTGAATATCAGTGACTTTATGAGAAGCAATACAATGACAAATAAGAAATCAATGGTATTGTCATGGAGAGCGCAACATAGATCTACAATATGAAGTGTTTTGAACAACAGTATGTCATTAAAAGTGAAATTCATGTTGCCATAAATCATAGAAATCTTAGTAGATCGTGAACTATCAATTCATATACATCCGGCTGTCATAGATTTCTAATTTGAAAGGCAATTCAGTTTTGCGAGAATTTTCTCACACAGGAGAGGTCAAAATGACATCACTCCGTAGTTGTAGGGTAACAGGTGGATTTAAGTGTGAAGGGAATCACCAATTTAAATGAAATTTCATCTACGATAAAACAGACAAAATATATTAAAAGTCGGTAAATATCAATTCCTAGAGAAGCTTTGTTCACCAAGTACGAAATTTCAAAATGTGACTGAGGTCGTTTTGACCTCATCCGTAGTTCTAGTGTCAAGCAGAGGGCCACGAAAAGTCGAATGGCTGGGAAGGGGGCCACAGACCATGCAATGTTGGGAACCACTTGTCTATGCTTTGATGCATAAGTTATCCACCGACATATAAGATACCTTCGAGAGCGAATCGAATAGCTAGCACATGTTGTAAGCATTCCAATTAGCAAACCACTACACATGTGGGTAGACGGTCCATGGGTCGCACGGATTTGAAAGCACTTTGTCGACTTTTTTGCGTCAGAACTCGCTGAGTTGATGAGGAGAAAATCTGTTAATTCAAGTGGGACTCGTTACGTTTCATCTCCCGACTTTGTACTTATTGAATAGATAATAAAGAATTAGACTGCAAATTATCATTAAGATGAATATTTTAGCAGCTCAAATTAGAGGGGGGCCAAATACACATGTGGCCCCGGCAAATTTTTCTAGGGGTGGCCTGGCCTCCCCTGGCCCCCCACTTCCGCGGTCCATGGTGACATGCCACGCGTAATTACGGAGCACCCCAAACATCCGTGGTTAAAGGCATTCTATTTTTCTACGCGCGCACATGCGCGCTGCACTAAGAGTCAGAAATCACTTGATCTGATGCTGTTAAAACATGGGGAATTTTATGAATACGCGCGGGCGAGCGTTTATAGTTTGGGCGTCTTCTACCGTTGTCCGTATTGCCGCTTGAACCACGGATGAATCTCCTAACATGTTCCGTCTTCCCTGAGCATGAAATTGAGGTCCAATTACATTGCTTAGCCTCTGATACACGTGAATTACGCGTAATTGAGCGTGGCATGTCACCTAGTGTAGTACTGCACATGGATCGAAGTACTGCAAAGCATATAAATAATAATAATAACAGCCGTTTATTTATTTGAATGAGATACGAGCAACATCAGTAGTGAAAAAACAGGAAAACACTCTATCCATAAAAAATGTAAAAGAAAGCATTTTCAAGTTAGCGTACTATCGCATTGTTGAATAGTTCACTTGCGATGAAAGAGTTGCATCTCCGATAAGTGCGATAGTGTTGTAAAAGGAATCTTCCGGATGTTTGACATTCTCGGCAGAGACTCGTGCAGTATGTTTTCATAGAATAGTTAGGATGACATATAGCTAGAGTCTAGGATAGACATTTCAACAAAAAATTTCCAAATCAATGGAATCATCGTAATTTTGCAGCTTATATAGGAATCGCGGATAAAAACTAAAGTTAATATATACATGTATATAAGTATATTATTATATTAATCAATAAATAATTCAAGCTAAAACACCTAGTCACCAACATCGCGTTCGATTTTCTGTAAGACAATTATACCTCATCAAGTCACCGGTTCAGATCAGGATCAGTTCACACGCTCCATAGGCCTACTTCAAGGAAAGCATCTTTCCTAAAATATGATGACTTCACGTTTTATAGTCTACATATTGTGTAGGTGGAATGTTAATATTAAATATTTTAATGTAAATATTTCAACTCAATGTATGAAATATCATAGAAAAAGGTTGATTGCCCGGTTTGTCGCATCTTTGCAGATATTCTGAAGATAGACAGTGCATTCGTGTGCACTCTGTCGACAAATGCCGGTTGGTCCTCATCTTCAATTTTTGGAATAATTTGTCATTACAAAGGCATTGAAAGAAATAGTATGAAATTCATTTTTTATGAAATACATATATTTGGAACTTATTTTATTGAAGTAAAGGGCTTCAATTAAGTTATGTGCAGCATCGCAGAGATGTTTATTACCTCGAAGTCTACAGATAGAAAATAAAATCAATCATGAGATTATGATATGCTAATGAAGTGCACCTGTCGATGGAATTTCGAAAGCCATGATAGCTCCTTGACGATTGAATGTTCCTGTCCATGAAATGCATCAGCTGCTTTCATTCTGAAATTGCTCTTTGTCCTTGCAGATCCTTACTTGAATTTGAATTTGAATATTTTTCATCTTCAAAACAATACCGATGTTTCAAATATCTCGAATGAATTTAGCAAGTGTCACACAGCCTCCGCATGACAAGGAAAATAAAGGGGTCGACAGAAAATTGCGCATTTTTGAACGATTGGTCAATCAGGGATGCGGAGTCCTATCATTTTGATAGGACTCCGACTCCGGGGGTTGATAGGACTCCGACTCCGGGTGGCCAATATATAAAGCCTAGCTTTTTGAAAAATAAAGTGGTAACCTACATCATAGATCATTATAGGCTTACCTGAACCAGGGGCGTCGTGCGCCGCAAAAACTTGAGCAGGCCTATTTTTGTGACATCATTGTTCATAAGTTTATGGGTCCACGCCACACCATTGACTTTCACCCGTGACCGTGACCCTTGCTGTCAACCCCCATGGGCCTGTAGGCGTATAAATGTACATATTTTGAATTTTCTATTTCTTGCTATTCTGATTGTTGAATTCTAATTCATTCATTCGCCCTTTTACACTGTTTAAAGTGATAGCAACAGAGTTAAGATAAACAAGTTTTATATTTTATTATCGCTGAAAAATTACGTGATACACGTAGACAACACACCGCTTTGGAGATATCTGAAACTCAGCTATTTAACAATTCAATCTTCGAAAACACGATTGACAAGGGAAACAATATACCTACTGAGTATTATAAGCTGGTACTCTCACAAAATCTAGTGATGTGGATCGAAAACAATTCAAAATGATCAAGAAAACAATAACGAGGATGAAAAAGCTTGTAAAAATGGTGCTGTGAAGTCTAACAATTAAGCATAAAAAGTACAACTGGTTATGAGGAAAATTACACGTTTACAAAAAATGATTCTAAGAAAATCTGTTGGCATGGCATGGATTCATCAGTCGTCTTTGGATTCAGTCACACAAAAATCGGTAAAACAAATTTCGGTGCTATGAAGGCAGTTCATGCACAAAAAATTAAATTGGTTGAGGGTAAACTACACGTCAACAAAAAATGACTCTAAGAAAATCTATCGGCATGGTATCATGGATTTCATCAATCGTCTTTGGATTTCATGGCACAAGCACAAACTTGGGATAAGCTATGAACTTACATTGTTAGATCTAGCAATAAAAACGAGAATAGGAAATTTCTGTGTAATTCACGTACATGTACAAGCAAACGTCGCACAATTATGTGTATGTATACACCGGTAATAGACATGTAGGCCTACCGATATAGGCCTCTACATGTAAACTGCATGCATTACATTTGAAATGTTTCATAAAAGCAGCTTGCACACTTGTAATTGTATAGGCCTAATGTTGCTGATATGCTAGGCTACTAACACTAAGTGTAATCAGAATGCTTTCATACCTATAATGTAGAAAAACCGATTTACAACTTGAAGTATAGGCTGGTCTTGAAATACACTGTTTGCACGTACATACAATTGATTTCTTCTTGTATAGGCCTAGTTAATTTCATGTCCTAAATCTTAAATGTACGGGTACATGTAGATAGGCATATAGAGACTACAAGTAAAGAGCTGCTTTTATGATAGATTTCGCACAGTGGAAAAGCTATCAGCAAATGATTCCCAGAAGTAGTCCCGGCAAGCGGCCAGTGATAGCTTCTGGGATCGAGCTGCTTCAACTGCAATGACCATCAAGTCATTTGGACGGTCCTGGTTCATTGTGGTTCTTAAGTTGTTTTTAACAAACTTCAACGCGGAAAAAGAACGCTCACAAGATGATGATGTTACGGGCAAAGTCAGTACAAGGCGGTACAACTTGGCTAAAGATGCAAGCATTTTGTGCTGATTGTTATTTACCATGTACAAATATAAGTTGTGCACGCCATTTGGTGCGGTTTGCGTTGAAGATAAATGGTGCACAAAAAGTTGGTATTCCGCTTTAAAGCGTATCTGAACATGGAATATCACGGGGATAAAATGTTGCCAGTGTCAACAAAGAATTCAAATTCTGAAGTGACGGCGACTCAAGAGCTTGCATTGATTTCAATAGTGGATTTAGTTCAATACTAAATCGTGATTGCAAAGCATTGAGCATGAGATCTATGACCTCATAGTAGAATTCAACGCGACATTCCTGTTTAAAATCAAAGCAGGTCTGATTTGCAGAATTTGTATCGATTCTTGAGGACACCTTTCTGCGACGGGGAGCAATAACTTCAACGCCAATGCTTGCTGCCATTGATTCGGCTCGATCCCAATATTCATCATATTTCTCTTGATTTCTCGGAGATTGAATTGCAGCGATCAATGCTTCAACAAGGGATACAGCAGAAGAAATGTCTATCTTGGATGATTGCAAAGATTTTGATGCAATATCACAAAGCTTCAAAATTTCAACGAACAGTGTTAGATAGAGACAAAATTTGAAATTCATGCTATTGTGAAGAGAAATTGCATTTCCAGCAGTATCTGAGTCGTACTTTGCATCTGTCGAAATGTCATTTAGCGTCCGTGCAACTGCAGTGATATTGTTCGCCAACACAGTGCAATTTTGGGAACGTGAACTCCAACGAGTAGTACTCAGTGACGTCAATGTACCTGTATGATGCACCGTCTCATCATTGTCATCCTTAGACTGCTCATCCTTTTGAAACTCTTTAAAGAGACCGTGTCGTTTGGTCGAGTGTTCAATAAAATCGTACAATTTCTGCGCAACACCGAAAAAGTTACGTGCAGTAACGTTGTGCGTACAGAGGTATCAACAACTACTAAATTCAAGCGATGGGCATAACAATGTACAAAGTGTGCCTCTGAACAATGTTCCTTCACACGAGCCTGTAATCCACGATATTGCCCCGCCATTGTCGCACACCCATCGTATCCCTGACCACGCAATTTGCTCATGCTTAGGTCATATTTATTCAATAATGAGCACAATTGGTTATACAGGCTTTTACCATCAGCGTGTTCTGCATGTGACGTATCTAGCAAGGCTTCAATCACGTCACCCTCTTCTTTCACAAATCGAATAATCATTGAGAGCTGGTCTTTCTTGCTTGCATCAGGAGTAGTGTCAAGGCATATGGCGAAGTACACAGCATCCTTTATTTCCTTGACTATATCTTCGCGAAGAAGTTGAGCACTACTATGGATCATCTCATTCTGAGAGGTTGATGATGTATAACTAGGCCATGCTTTGGGATTTCGCTCTGATTTTTCCAGATGTGCTTTCAGTTGTTCATTCCACCTCCCAATCAAGTTTACAATTTCCAAAAATACTCCCCGGTTTGATGAGGTTGGACTTTCGTCGTGACCTCTGAAAGGCAATCTTAGTCGAGAAATTGTATTTGTCGCATCGAATAAGATGGGGAGAATGTTCTTTCGACTCTCTCTGTCCTTCTTTGCTTGCTCAATATAAATTCGCTGTTGCTCATTTAGTTGAACATCTACTGGTGTGCTGGAATTCCATTGATTCCATTTTTCCATGCTGAAACAGTGTTGGCTACTACTGGTATGTCTATCAAATCCTCTGTTCCTTGAAAGAGCCATTTTCCAATCACGGTAGCCATCAACGGAAAATGATAGCTCAGAATTTGGCTGTCCAAATACTCGACAAGGGATGCAAAAATGCTGCATCCTTCTGACAGTTATACTCCAACCATGTTCGTTCAGCAAACCATTTTGATTGGAAAGATCTCTGCCAATTGTTAATATTCGTTTTGGGATAATTCTGCAGTTCTGGACGGATAGGACCACGTCTGCAATATGTGAAGAATAAACCTTAGTGTCAAAAATAGGATTTTATTCATAAATATATGTAGCCTACCTGATATATTCATCCCGCTCCAAAGGATGACTGGGTATCATAAAATGATCCGTTTCTTCAATGGCAGAGGTATTCGTCTCCGTTTCTATACTGTTCGATGAAGTCGCAACATCTCCATCCTCGCCAACGGCGGTGGATTTGCACGTAGCCGATCTAGCTTGTCGTATCACAAAACCATCCATCATCCATCCAAAAAAGAGCTATCAAAGAAAGACATTGCGCATTATACAGCTACAATATGCAAAAAATCATAAGTGTACATGCAGATTCAAGAAAAATTTTGCGAGGACAGGTATTAGCATTTACGAAAATAATTTCTAAAAAATCACTTTTCGATACCTCAGCTACAATATGCAAAAAATCATAAGTGTGTAGATTCAAGAAAACTTTTGCGAGGACAGGTGTTAGCATTTACGAAAATAATTTCTAGAAAATCACTTTTCGATACCTCAGCTACATTCCTCTTCAATATGTTAAGTAGGCCTAATCCCTTCCATTCCCTTGCATGTGCAATGTACAGCGCACGTATGTACATGTGTAGAAATACAAAAGAGACAAAGACTTTGCTTCTGCATTTACTTCATGAAAGAACATTGTTGAAATTATAAATTAGATGTTGTCTTCATGATCGGCTTGTATCCAAACATATAGGCCTGCATACAAGTGTAGAAACGATGAAGTGTCTAAAATTTCGTGACATACCTTAGCTGTGCATTCAATCCAATTGCAGTTGAAGCATAATGTCGACGAAAATTAGAGTCAAGGTCACAAAATTCACAGGATGCGTTTTACACTTGTTAGCAAATTTCATAGAAGCGATGTTATTCGTCGTGACTCGTGCAAGAATGTTTTAGATATCTTGGATGATGATTTTCATTGTAACGTTCTTGTAGTTGCATGTTCCTCTATGCCCGACATATATGCTCGAACTCGGAGAAATGAATTTTGGTGTTTCGATGAAAAAGGACGGCGGAGATTGATGGAAGAAAGCTCTCAACTTTATAAGCTTGCTCACGGTTCTGAGATCAATGCATAAAGTGTATAAACAAAAGTCGGTCTTAAATTTTGTGGAATGAGCTCGGTTAAAATGTATATTGATATGTTTCGTTCAAGTTGCTAGGAGGAGGACATGTAACTTGCACATGGACGACCGACGTAGACAGCAAGTCTTCAGCAATGATGTTACAAACAAGTGGCAGCCGTACAGTCAGAGTCTCTGACTCAGAGACTCGAAATGAGACCGCATTGAAGAGCAGATCGACTTTTGTGACTTCATGCGGCTGCGTGCAGTCAGATGACCTTGTCCGTCTAACCGCCTCACATTGTGGGGAAAATAGCTTCAAGCTAATCCCGAAGCGAGTTTTCATGGTGATGGTGACGCTGTGCAGTTGCCAGAAATCACGTGATTTCATTCAAAGCAGTCGCTGTGAGTCGGCTAGGCAAAGCACCGTGGCTAGGCGCAGTCATCAATGAGAGCAGCAGTTTATTGTATGACACTTCACCCGACGACGGTGTGCGGATAGAAATGTATTGAACAGAGAGTTAGTCCTACCGCTTCTGCCGTCGTCAGTTGGGTTAGCTGGTAGGCCAACTTTGGGAAAAGTGTAGACAGAAAAAATAGGAAGGCAATTTCTTGTGTTCAAAATCTTGAGCAGGCCAGAGCCTGCTCTGGCCTCAATGGCACGACGCCACTGACCTGAACCTATTTTTAAGGATCATTGCTGCATCAATTATCAATTATTTTCGATGAAAGTTAATCAAATATCGCTTTCAGTTGGATGCATACGAATCGGCTGCTTCCATCTTCTTGATGTGTGCTTCACACGGGTTTTCTCCAGTCTCTACCACGCAGGAAAATCTCTCATCCTTTTCCAAAAAATATGAGTAGAGTTTCGATTTTAATATGCGCTTTACAGCAGTCATCACACACGATTAAAACGTGAGGGCAAGAGGTAATGTTCTCAAACAAACTAGTATTTCATTTTTGTCTCTGATGTGACCTTTGCGCAGGTGTGATCGAGGCTAGGAAGGCTTGTCTTCTCTACTAAATCACTGAGTGAAAAGACAATCCCTTTTTCACTATCACGGGTTGTGACCCTCTAACTGAATGACGAGTACATGGCATAAAACCAAAACTAGCAACAGCGAGTTAAGTTCTTTATTGAAAGTTTCACTTAAATCATATTCATGAATTACATAGTTAATAAATGATACATTAAAACAACGGTGACCATTACTCTATGGTCACATCCCGCCCCTTCTCAGGAAAGGACACCGATGAGAAAGTTCACTGTCATCACACTTCAAATCCACGAATATTCATCACAATCGCTCAATATTGGCGCGCAATTTATTGTCACTGTCACTAAAGAAAGTGTGATCAATACAGTTCATAGTCTTGTAAGTAACTGGGACGTGTCTTCTGCCGCGCTGGCCTTCCACTTGTAGCTGATGAGTTCTCCGCTTCCTCGGCTTCTCCTCCCGTATAGTTGTCCGTCCACAATAGGCCTTTCTTCTTCTGAAGGTAGCCCATACTCCGAGAGACCGGCTCTCTCAGAACCAACTTGTTCGGTCGATGGACTCGACCCGCTCCGGTAACGTGTAGGTAAGGGTGATAATCTAGCGGTGGACTCATTTCTGATACTATTACCTTGTTGAACCGTGACTGTGTGCCTGTCTATTTGTCTAACGACTTTAGCAGGAGTTCCAGGTAACTCAAGTTTCCTAGTACTAGGTGCTTTCACAATGACCTCAGACTCTGGGAGAAAAACACGATCTTCGTGCCGGCGACGGGCATTGGCTCTGTGTCGATTTCTGGCTATATTATGGGCCGCAATTCCGAATGGGTGAACCGATATATGGCGGTCACTAAGGGGAGGTAAAGATAAATCCTTCACTCTAAAAGCAAGGAAAAGTTCACTAGGTGTTGTGAAGTTGTCTTGAAGTTGTTCCTGTTGTCTCATTAGTGTCGTTTCTAATAGCCATTAAAGCCGTTGGAAGGACATGTCTCCAGCGATTCCTTTCTAAGTTTTGCTCAAGAAGTAGGCATTTAATCTTTTTCTGCAAACTACCATTAAATCTCTCACAAATACCATTTGAACTAGGCCTGTATACATTAGTAGAGAGCTTCTTGATGCCAAAATTTCCTAAGTAGTCCAGAAATTCCCTACTTCTATACTGAGTACCATTATCGGAGAGAATAGAGTCCGGGAAACCGTATCTCGCAAAGAAATCACGGAATGTTTCTATAAGAGTATGCGCTGACATATCTCGGACGGGGTAAGCTTCTGGAAATCTCGAGAAAGCGTCAATAATAAAGAGAATGTATTGGAATCCACTATCTGAGGGTAGGGGGCCGATATAATCAGTGGCCAACATCTGCAGAGGTGCATCCAAGAGATATGGTTTAAGTTGAGCGTTCACGAATTTTGGCTTCACCATAGAACATATCCTGCATAGAATTATCTACGAATCGCTTTACGTCTTGTCTAAATTTCGGCCAAAAGTAAACTCCATTTGTCTTCCTAATCATGTTGTCTGTCCCTTGATGACCGTAATGCAACGCTGTAAGTAGCTTATTCCTGGTACTGCGTGGTACTAAAATCTTATCCCGCACACAAACTAAGTCATCTTTTATGGACAGATCGTTCCTCCATAGATCATTGCTAACACCGTTCGGTTTATGAGAATCGTTACGCTGTATGGAACGGAATAAAATCCTAAATTCATGGTCATCCTTTTGTGCTTTCAACAGTTCTGATGCTTCTAAGCAAATCCCTCCTTCTTCATCTACCTCGGCCACGGAATAGATTCTAGAGAGTGTGTCAGCCACCACATTTTGTTTTCCTGGTATGTAACGAAGATCAAAATCAAACTCAGCCACCATCACACGCCACCTGTGTACTTTAGAGCTCACGTTGTCAGCTTGAAGTAAATATTTCAACGGCTGATGATCACTCATCACCATGAACCTTTTCCCTAATAAGAATGGTCTTAACTTCTGCATTGCCCATACAACCGCATAAGTTTCTTTGTCTATAGTGCTCCAACGAGTCTCGACTTCCGTAAGCTTTTTGGACGCAAATGAGACTGGCTGTCCTAGCTTGGTCATGAGACATGCACCTAAACAATCCTGAGAAGCATCCGCACTCAATATTAATTCTTCATCTCGGGAAGGCAAAATCAAAACACTTCCGGTCAAGTTACTTTTTAGTCTGTTAAAAGCTGTAAGAGCTGTGTCTGTCCAAATAATCTCATCTGATGAGGCTAATTCATATAATTCTTTGGAAATCTGTGCATAATCTCGAACATAGTTGCGGAAATAATTACACATTCCCAAAAACCGCTGTAGTTGTTTGGGGCTCTTAGGAGTTGGAAACTGTGAAATAGTTCGTGTTCTTTCTGGATCTGGTGCGATTTTACCATCCGTGATCTGATGTCCGAGGAACGACACACTACTCTTGTGAAATGAACATTTCTTCATATTGAGGCTAAGATTACTCTCGCGAATTTTTAATAGGACTTTCCGTAAAGCATCATCATGGTCGACTTTAGTTCGAGCGTGAATAAGGATATCATCCACGTAAACTGATACTCCTGGAATGTCATAGAACAGTTCGTGCATGACGCGGGTACAGTAGCTAACTGCATTCTTCAGACCGAAAGGAAGTCTTTGGAACTGGTACAGATCGCCTGAAACATAGAAAGCGGTCTTTTCTTGATCGTCGGGGTGAAGGGGGAGCTGATAATAGAATTGCGAGAAGTCTAGCGTAGAGAAAAATCGACAACCTTCGACACGTTGCAGTGCTTCTTGGACGTTTGGAATTGGGTAGGCATCTCCTTTAGAAACTCGATTTACCGGTCGATAATCAATAGCCATTCTAAACCCTCCTGAACGCTTAGGAACGATCACAGGTGCGTGCCGCCACGGGGATTTTGACCTTTTTATAATGCCTGCTCCTAACAACTGTTGGACCTGATCTTGGCATATCTGTTTATCTCGAGGACTCATCGACCTGACTTTACACTGAAATGGACGTGCATCGCCTTCGATCTGGACAACAGGTTCTGGGTCCTTCAAAAAACGAGCTTTCCCAAGTGGTTTGTCGAAAACGTCTGAAAATTCTGACAACGGTTCAGGAAGAAGACCTAATACCAGATTGGGTCCTTCATTATTCAACTGAATGGATCTAAAGTTATCTAGCACGTTCATACCTACCAGACAATCGCACGGAACGGCCTCGGAAACGTAGAAAACTCCCTCTACAATCAGTCCTCCAATTTTTAAGGGCCCGGTAATGGCGTGCTTCAATTTCAGTGATTTACCATCCGGTAAAACTGCTTCATGATTGGCTTTCCTTAGCCCTTTTTGTAATCCCGATCTCAAAACAAACTCATGGGAAAGAAGAGAGATAGACGCTCCTGTGTCCACTATTGCAGTGAGAGGTGTTTCATAAAAATCACAAGAGATCTCTTTCAATTCTCCTCGTTCTGTCCCTTCTGGCAGATGGAAAAGAGAAGCTATGCGACTGGAATTTGTATTGGAGTCTCCAGCTTTTTGTTGCTGATCTCTCATCCGCTTAAAACAATTTGCCTGAAAATGGCCTGGCTTATGGCAGTATCGACACAACTTCTGTTCAGGGTACTGTCTACGGGGCGAATGAAACCTAACATTTCTTCTAAAATCCCGAGCCAATCAACCGTTTGGAGAGTTGCTACGTGATCGAACCGCTAATATTCCTGAACTTGAGGACTGAGGGGTACCGGTACTTTCCTTGGCTTTCATCTCGTCTACTCGCGCAACACTACTCTCGTGGGCTACTGACAGCTTAACTGCTCTGTTGAGTGTCAAATTGTCTTCCGACAATAATCTCCGGCGCAACTCGTCTGATTTCACTCCCAAAACTAGCTGGTCTCGCACATTCTGGTTGTAGACAGAGTCGATAGCCTTGTTCTCAAAGTCGCACTTCTTGGCTACTAAGTGTAACTCATTCACAAACGACATTACACTGCTTTCTTGCGTTAAATTGCGAAATCGATATCTTTCGTATGTGAGATTACTCTTCGGAAGGAAGTAGGATGAAAGAGCATCCACTAAATGCTCATACGGGTCACTGGTCAGATCATAAGATAATCCTGATATGACTTTTATCGCATTTTCACCGATGCAGTTCAGAAGTAAAGTATGCTTTTGAGAAGTGTCCAGCTTGGTACTTATCTCAACAACCCTAAGATAGTTCTCGAAACTATTAATCCAAAATATCCTTTGGAGGCTTTCCTAAAAGTGACATTTCATGAACTTGTCTAAATTAACAACTGTGTAAATTTCGATACAAAATAATATTTACAAATCTTCATAAATCAATTTTCAACGTGTAACTGCTCGCTGACGCCACTTTGTGACCCTCTAACTGAATGACGAGTACATGGCATAAAACCAAAACTAGCAACAGCGAGTTAAGTTCTTTATTGAAAGTTTCACTTAAATCATATTCATGAATTACATAGTTAATAAATGATACATTAAAACAACGGTGACCATTACTCTATGGTCACACGGGTCATTACCTCAACTATTTCAAGCTTTGCATGCAGCAGTGTCTGCACTTTTGTTTGATGGAGAAAGCTGATATCAAGACAGTGACAGCTATGCACGAGGATAAATAATTTGTTTGTATCATATTTTGGGTCTAGTTATAGGCCGAAGTCCGGAGTCCTATCAATTGATGCGACTCCGACTCCAGCAAAAATGATAGGACTCCGACTCCGACTCCGACTCCGACTCCCTGTGGTCAGTGACGATTACATTCAACCTTTTCATCAAATATTATTACAATTATCAAGGCAAATCGATTGTTGATCGATATTTGAATAACGTTTGATGCCACTTCCATTTATTGAGTGATTATGCAACATTTCCATAAATATGAAGCTTGGGATATATCATTTGAAATTATACTGAGCGGATGTTTATTTTGCGTTATGGTTGTTTCTATGATGATGATAGTGATTTCTCCATGGCAGTGAATATGAAATGAGGGATTTTTTAAATATATCGGCTGATTACTTATCAAGATTTATTGTCTGACCATGGAATTCAAGTGCTAGTAGTACTATGACATGCATTTTGTCATCAGAACGCCGTCTAAAAATAGTAGGGTGCGGCGATTTAAATCGATCGGGGAAAAAATCTATCGGAATTGAAAAATCGAAAATCGATCAGTAATCAAAAGAGATCGCGATTTTCAGTTCGATTTTTTCGTTTTGATAAATAAATGCTACATTTCCCAATTCAGGTCAATACAGGTATGGGAAGTGGTTAAACCCAATTCATTTCATGTACAATACACGAGAACGATTTCTTAATTGAAATTATCTGTGATTCCTCCCAGCTAGCTACATGTAGGATGGCTACTTGATCATCAAACAAGTTGCTGTGCTAGACTGCTACTGCTATCAGCCAGAATCGGCTCAGGCAGTCTATTGTGTGACTGATCTGTGATGTCAGTTGAAGTCAATTCTGTGGTTGAAGCTAGAGTCAGCGGCGTTGGCATTGTCCTTGACTCCGTGCACTATTTCTTAGTTGATAGATCACTATAAAAATAGTTGATTTAAGGTGAGCAGCAGGTGACGAAACTCGTTGGGACGCTGATTGGTTTAAAGTTAGACATTGTTATCATAATCGCCTTCGATCGAGAGGGATATGCTGTAGTCAATTTCGGCATTCTACGCTCCCCCTACCGTCGTTATGTCCACGAAACAGAAATCACAAATACATCGTTACTTTACTTTAGACAATTGCAAGACGTCAGCGAAATGTCTCACAGGTGGCTGTAGGAATCCGAGTGTAAAGGTGAAGGATGGATCGACTACCAATATGTTCAGACATTTGAAAGACAATCATCCGAAAATCTACTCCGATCAGAGTAGAAAGCAAAGAAAGCGGTGAAAAGAAAGCCATCTCCATCAGGTCAATCAACCATCGAAACTTCCTTTGTTGTTCATCACAAGTATCCACATGGTAGTGCCAAAGCTCTAAAGCTCGATCGTCTACTTGCTCAAACTATATCGCTGAGGGATGTCTATATATTCGTTTCGTCGAAAATGAACATTTTCGCGAGTTTGTCGAATGCTTGAACGACAGATATGACACTCCTAGTGAGACCAAAATGCGGCGCACTGTGCCTCCGACGTTGGAACGAGAAATCGATGTGAAAATGCAGAACTTTTTCCAAGAGAATGATTCCCGTCATACGCAATAACTCGATTTCTACGACGCTAAGAATCATGAGAGTTTCTTAGAAGTGACTGCATCTTCTATTGACGCCGACTACCGGCTACATTCCTATTGCATCGGAGTTGAACCTTTCAATTCGTCGGATAGAGACCATGCTGGAGAAACGATATCACATTGTCTGCGTGGATTAATGGAAGAAATGTCCATCAATGTTAATGATCAGATATTCGAAGCTGGAGTGACCTACAACGCTGGCAATGTTCGACGAGGTACTGAATTGACTGGAATTCCTTGGATGCCTTGCATGGCTCACACACTACAATTGTGTACTGAAGACTCCTTCACAGCCTGTGAGGCAGCTAATGATCTTCGGAAATCTTGTCGAGCGATAGCTGGCTTCTTCCATCGTAGCAATCCTGGAGTTCGACTTCTAAATAATCTGCAGCAAGAATCTTGAAAATCGGTTCAAAGAATTCCGCAAGATGTTCCAACACGATGGAACTCATCTTTCGTTACTTGGTCAGTGATGATAGAAAATCGTCAAGAAATCAATCGCTCATTGCTCGAAATTCGGAATTCACGCAATCCTCCACCGATTCTCCAAAACAATGAGTGGGAATTACTCGAAACCTTGACATTATTGTTGGCACCATTCGAGGACGTTACTCGTGACTTGTGTTGTGAACTGTCTCCTTCGATCAATCTTATCCTGCCTCTACTGTCAACCCTGACTGAACTCATTGGATCTATCGACGTCCCCACCGCCTTGACTTCATTCAAAATCACAATATTGAACTAGATGAAATCCAGAATTGAACAAGTGACACCTGATACAGAACAACCAATTCTGTTGGTCGCTTCTGCGATCGATCCACGACTTCTACGTATTCTCTCTTCCACACAAGTTGATGTTGCGAAGAACATTATTGTCGCGCGTATTGTCGACTTAATGCAGAAATAATCTCACACAGAAGAGAAGGTGATTAGTGCAGGAGTGAGCCAAGAAAAGTTTGATGAGAAATGACAACGTGTTTCCTTGTGGTCGCAGATGAAAATTAGATCTCCGGTGGAATCAGATTGCAAAAGCATCAAAGACCGAGCTATGATGGAGTGGCAGCGATATGTCGAATTGGTGGAGTAGACAAATCCTGCACCCGACCACAAGAAATTTGACGTTCTTACCTTCTGGAAGAATCAACTGCAGAATCTTCCAAATTTGGCCAGGATTGCCCGACAATTTTTGTGTATTCCAGCAACAAACACGGCTTCGGAAAGACTAGGAAGTGTAACGGGCAATACCATAACGCCCAGTCGTGCAAATTTGAGTGGCTTGCGCGCACGGCAACTGATGAAAATCAGACGCAACAGTAAACTTTTGAATGAGTAGGGGGTAATGCGTTTTTCTAATTAGACTTCACAATATGCTTTCACATGATTCAGTATTGTTTTGAGACGTCTGTCATACATGTATCGCCCACTTACACGTTATTAGAAAATAAAGCTCAGACTGTTTTGAAATGATTTCTTTTTTGGTTTACAAAAAAATCGAAATTAAATCGATCGTTGGGGAAAATAAAACATTGCCGCACCCTAAAAAATAGCTACTATGCATCAATGACTAACCATACTTTTTGTCAACGACAAAATAATCTGAATTCCATATTCAGGCAATGAATCTTGAAAAGGAATCAACTTATGCATCAAAAAGCCCTAATTTCATACTCACTGCATGGAGTATTCAGCATTATCATAGAAACAACCATGAAACAAAATAAGCATCCACCCAATAATAATGAATCATATAATGATAAATCATACTTATTTTTATTTTATTCATGTCATCTAACGTCGATGGTTCCATCCATGTCGGGTACGACGGTTCGCTTGCATGGTAGTTCTCCACTTCGCTCGGTCGCTTGCGTCTTCCACACGGAGACTGAGTGCTCGAAGGTCTTCGTTGATGTTTTCGTTCCATGTCATCTTTGTCGTCTTGGTCGGCGACCGTCCACTTGCAATTTCCGCACGCGCTTCACCCACTGACATTCGTCTTTTCTCTCCACATGACCACACCATCCTAGTCGACATCTTCTTATAGAGTCACCGATAGGCTCCAGTTACATTCTTCTTCTGAGCTCTTCATTGGAAATGCGGTCGCGAGAGGAGTCTCCGCACATCCAACGGACATCCTTATTTCATTCACCCCAGGTCGCCTCAAACACTATGATGACATGGCCCAAGTCTCGCTACCATACAATATGCTGGTGCGCACACATGACTTGTTTTGTAAATGACTACCTTCATTGAAAATGCAGTTGCTCTAGATGTTAAAAAGGGTGCCATTTCACGGAACCTACACCAACCGTTTCGGATCTTCACCCTGACTGCTGCACTTGTTCCTCCGCCAGCATCAATGACATCACCGAGGTAACGAAAAGTATTCACTACTTCGTACCTTTCCTCATCAACCTTGAAATGATCACCGTCTCCGAATGATGGAGTTTGGTCGGTCCTCATTTCTCCTTTACACCGGTGACACACTATTTCAAATAATATGTCCCATGTTTCATATCTATGCAGATGTTACATGATTACTCAATAAATGGAATTGACATCAAGAGTTATTTAACAATCCATTTGCCTTGATAATTGTAGCAATATTTGATGAAAAAGTTGAATGCAATTCAGCATGCGCAACTTTTTTGTCGACCCCTATATATATTTAGAAGAAATTTCATGTACATTGCTTAATAGCAAAGTCTTCAACTTTGTAACTAGTACGTTGGTGTCTGTTTATTATATGCATGTTGTTAGTGAGTTGTTGATTATTCAGTCAAACAGTACTATGAGATCAAAAACCAATTGTTACTGTTTGACCGGAGTAAACGGAAGAATGATTATAAAATTGTTATTGAGGTTAACACAACAATAATTGTGAATACTTCAGTACGTTCTTTAGCGTGTGTCAATAATCAAATATCTATACTGGTAGATATTTTTGGAAACAGGGAAGTTTTCTTGAGATTCAAAATGCATTCTCTGTAGTTAATGAATATTCTGCGATTAACTTGAGTTTCTCGAAATTGGAGTCGTATGACTCCAAACTCAAGCAATCTCAAATAACTGGATTTCGATTTGACAAACTTGTTATTGAGGGTAACACAACAATAACTGTATGTGAAAACTTCAGTACGTTCTTTAGCGAGTGTCAATAATCAATTATCTAACGGTTGGTAGTTTTGGAAACACAAAGAAACGGAAAACGGGAAGTTTTCTTATGCTTCAAAATATTTGCATTATCTGTAGTTAATTCATGTTCTGCGATTAATTTGAGTTTTTCTAAAATGAAGTCATTTGACTCCAAACTTAAGCAATCTCAAATAAATGGATTTGAAATCTACAGAATCGACTAGCAGCTAAACCGGTGTCAGTGCGAGAGCCGCTGACGTTCTTTTTCTAAATTCGCGCGCGAGCGTTATTTTTGATTTGTAGATTGTCACCTAAACATCAGTTAAACTATCCTTCTTAAACTGTACTTCCAGTCGTCTTGCAAGCTACAGAGAGTCAAACATCGCAAAATTTCATTCGTTTATGTAGATCCATGTGCTTCCGAGCTTGGAACACCTAATAATGTAATGGTCTAAAACTCCTATAGGGGCCATCAATGATTGCCGTCCGCAGCGTGGGGGGTGGTTGGCCAATACACACATGTGAGGACGTATATGGGAGGAAAAGTCAGGGAATATGCGGACACGTCCTTAAACACAGTCACTCACATCACTCGGATAGATAATCTTTGCGAATGCTCTGAGTCAGCTACGTACAGTATAGGCAAAAAATACCTTGTGTGAATAAAACGGTGGCAGAATGAGACGACGTTGTCAAATAGTATGCTATTCCACATTCTATCTATTCATTCTATTTACTTAGTCGATTTCACGCATAAAAGTTAGCAGATAATAAAGACAGTTGTTAACATTTCAGAATTTTGGAAGATTATAGTTGATCGAGGTCTACTGCATGTAATGATTAGAATTCTGATCTATTTTACAATGACGTTTTTGATTTACTGAATATAGGATTGAGTACCAAACTTGAGTACCATGTAATGCATAAATACTATTGTTTTGTTGACATTCATACATTCGCTGAATTATATATATGGCCGCAAGCATGTTTTTATTGTACAAATAGACCTATTGTAACCTATACAAATGAAAAGCTCTGTGAAAATGCGGACGCCCTGCGGGAGGAGGAGGTCGAACGGATGGGACACGTGCTGACAAGGAGGGGGAAGTCGAAAAATGCCATAATAGTGCGGACATCCTTTATGGATGGACCCTTCCATAGAGTAGGTATATTGGGTGGAGTGGTAACTCCGCATTTATTAAATCCCCAATATGTATACACTTTCGATTTTATTAAATGAACACAACGGAGATACAGTCGGAATTGTTTCAAAATGTGAGATATGCATATTTATGCAGTTTTGAAGAAATTGCAACGGAAATGACTGATCATGATAGCAAAGCAGAAGGAAATGACATTATTTTACAGATTGTCCGTGTCATGACAGCCTTGGAGAGGTAATGTTTGTTGAATTGGCAACTCGATGACCTGCTATTGCTTTCATGAATTAGAAATATGAAATTTCAGCCAAGAAAGCACAAAAAGATGTCGACTTCTTCATGAAGACTTCCATCAAAACGGATCATGAAATTCCCTTGATAATCAACATAGTTTCCGATTAGTTAGGATGCTTATTAGCAAATATTCATTCCTTTTGATATCCAACTTGCTTCATACTACTTACATAGGAGCGTCATCTCGGTAGTATATAAATTGGCAAATTTGGACTTTTTTCAAAACTGCTCAAATAATTTTTTGGACCACGGGAACGTAATCTCCGCAAAAAAGTGAATCTTTTCATATAAAAATTTCACTGTGTACAGTTACCTTTTTGAGTCGACACTCTACCTATATATCCCCACTCTATGGACCCTTCAATCATTCAAAATGAGATTCATTATTTTATGTATCTTGATTACCGTTATAAGACAGGCCCGCGTCTTCCAGAGTAGGCAGAAATGTGATATTCCTCGTATCCACTAGCTTGCCCCAATTCCTCTTAAAGATATTGAAAGCGTCATGATAACTGATATTGTTGCAGATAAACAAACAAACTGTCCTGATCACAAAATGAAGCACAAAAAGGTGCAACACCTTTTATTTAATGAAGACGTGAGTTTGACAGATGATTGTGAATTGAGATAGAGTATTCATATTTCTTGTTCAACTCGACTTCCTGCTTCAATTTTATTCTGACAAGTGTAGACATCATCTACAGTATATCACTTTCGCGCAGGATGTATTTCGGTCATTCTTGTCCATTATTTTAGTTTCTAGCCAACCACTTCATCTGATCAGGTTAACGCTGATTATGATCTCCTATGAATCGGTTCAATATATTCAACAAAAGTCTTATTGGTCAGTATTTATTTTAAGTGACAGATTAATTCATAGAAAGCTGACGATTCGCTTTGCGTAAGTTTGTGGGACTGTTTATTGACGGCAATTTGAACTTCTTGGTCAGACACCGATCTAGGCAAATGTTGCCAGATCTGAAGAAGAATCAGATTACTGAAATCGTGTTGTATCTATAATGAATTCTGTGAATATCATTTTGTGATCAGGGCAGTCTGTGTTGTTTATCTGAAACAATAACATAGGTTGTCATGACATTTTCATTATCTTTAACAGGAAATCAGTCAAGCTACCGGCTTCGACAAAAATCGCATTTCTGCCTGTTGGAAAATTGTGCCCTAAAAGTGGAATCATAATCACAAAACTGACAAATCTCACTTCGAGTGACTAAATGAATGTTAGATCATTACATCATTACTTGTTCTACACTCGGAAGCACGTGGATCTGCATAAACAAATGAAATTTTGCCATGTTTGACCCTCCGCTTGGAGCGAATTGTAGCCCCTGCTCCAGATCACACTTCGTGTCAAAGTCCATTACATCTGTTTGAATTGCTGTGAAGCATAGTTTGATAAAGAATTGAGAGTTATTGAAAAATGCATGTGGAAGAGAAGTAGCATATTGATGTATTAACATGCATCGGAAATCCATTTTATGTAACAACATATGTCAAAAAGCGTGTCTTTTGTCTGTAAAATCATTAGTTCTGGACCGATTTTCATAATTTTTTTCATCTTGATCCTTAGGATCTTCTCTTTTCGGTCATGATAAATTCAAATTAATCTAACAAAGTTTTCTTCATGAAAAATTTAGTTCAAGGCAGAAAAAGTGCCAAAAATGCCTGTCCCAAGCAGAGATAATTCATCTTCGGGAAAAAATTTCGTCGTGATCTACTTAAATTATGCATATAAAGTTATGTATCATGTGAAAGCACATGACTCTATAATTCAAGATTTCATTTACATTTATTTGGGATATTTTTTTCAATTAGCCTTTGTGCTCCAAAAATGGTCTTCTGACCGATACCAATTCCGGTCTTTTGACCGGTGCACATTTCGCAACTTAGAAATGATGTTTTAACTTTCCTTCTACGACAAAATACATTATTTGTAAGTCTAGTTGTCGCATCAAAAGGAAAAAATCAGCTATGGATAATCACAATTGAGCAGTTGTGAATTTCAAAAAAATGATCTGAGGTCTTTCGACCAGCTTTTTTTGATTTTTCTCAAAATTTCAAATTGTTGCCGAAAACACATTATTTATCTGGATCTCATGAAAACCCACAGAATTATCAAGAACCATAATGTAATCATGCATGCGAAATTTTGTTTGAAATGACAATGACATTTTCAAAATCTCGTAAAACTGCAGAAGATGTCGTCCATCTGTACGAGACCACAAAATTATCGGTCAGAAGACAACTGTTAATATATATATATATATATCAAATCTCAACAGATGTAACCACCACGAGACATGTTTATATTATATATAAACTATTATATTATATATTATATTATATATATGTATATATACAGGGTAATTCAAAAAGAATGACCCGATTCCATGATGCATTAATTCATTTATCAAGCATTCTCATGAAATGAATCATTAACCATTTGGAAAAGGAGCTTCTAAAATGTAAATGAATGGCATGGGAGAGCTGTACTCACTTCAGTTCACCAGAAACGTTCAGTTTATATAGATCGCAGTTTCAGTTATTTGTTAACCCTCATAATGGCGAGTCCGCAGCAGAAAGCGTTTTGTGTTCTTGAGTTTGCGAAAACAAAATCGATTGTCACAGTTCAACGTGCTTTTCAAGGACAATTTCACATTAATGCTCCTTCTCCCAAGAGACATTCGACGCTGGTTTCAACAATTTCAAGAGAGAGGGTGTCTGTGTAAGAAAAAAAGTCCTGGACGACCACGTGTTTCAGAAGCACACGTGACAAGAATCCGTTCTACGTTTGAGAGGAGTCCGCGGAAATCCACATATCGAGCTAGCCGTGAGCTTGCAATTCCTCAGTCTACTGTGTGGCGTGTGCTAAGAAGACGACTACATTTGAAACCATGCAGACTATGCCTCGTTCAGGCACTTACAGTACTGATGACGACAAGAGGAAGCGAATAGATTTTTGTTCTTCAATGCTGGAGATGATGGACGATGAAACCTTCATTTCACGTTTAGTTTTTAGTGATGAAGCTACATTTTATTTGAGCGGCACAGTCAATCGTCACAATGTGCGTATTTGGGGAACAGAGCACCCACATGAAACAGTTGAGCATGTAAGAAATTCTCGTAAGGTAAATGTTTTCTGTGCTGTTTCTCGGAATAAGATTTTTGGTCCTTTTTTCTTTGAAAATGATACTGTTACAGGGCAATCCTATCTTGATATGCTTCAGCACTGGCTCTTTACTTTACTGCAAGAAGATAGGCCTGACTTCATTTTTCAACAGGATGGAGCTCCTGCCCATTGGCACCTGAATGTCAGAAATTTTTTAAATGAAAAAGTGCCCCAGCGATGGATTGGTCGGAAAGGTGACAGCGATCTTGCTCTTTGTGCTTGGCCTCCGAGATCACCAGACCTCACAGTGTGTGACTTTTTCTTGTGGGGTTACGTGAAAGATCGCGTTTATGTTCCACCACTACCTACGAGCATCCATGATCTTAAACAACGAATAGCAGCAGCGATTGATTCAGTGGTCCGTGATATGCTAATAAACGTCTGGGAAGAATTCTCTTATCGTATTGATGTTCCTCGTGCTTCAGGTGGTGGTCACATTGAACACTTGTAAAACAGTAAATAAAACTTAATTGTATGTAGAATAAATTGTTATTTACCCAAGTTTTCTATTGCTTTTCCTTATTACTTTATTGTCGAATGAAATCGGGTCATTCTTTTTGAAATACCCTGTATATATATATATATATATATATATATATATATATATATATATATATAGTACAAATACAAAACTTGTAAAAATGCTCATTTGGTGTGGTCGCCACTATGATCTTATGATTCAGTGTGAAAAATTGACCATACATGCAAATTTTCAAGGAAAACGAAGTTGCGAAAAGTTGAATAGACAAATTACCGAAAATGTTGTTACATAAAATGGATTTACCCTTAAATCGGAAATCCATAAAATTTTGCCGATAATGTGAGGTCGGTGCTCAACTGTTCGTACCTTTCGTTGACCACTTACTTCTTTGCTTGACAATACGGTCCATACTTAAAGTCAACAGTAATAGGAAATTGCAGCAATTCTTAGATTTACACCATTAATTTCATTCATCATAGAATTCGAAATCTCGGATTTGTTAAGACACACCATAGAGCGAAAACAACCAATGCTTGATAGTTGAAGAGACTTTCTATCGCTGCTATGCTGTCAATATAGGCGATGCTTTGACCGCAATATCAGTATTTGCCAAGTCTCTTCGCCGGTGGTGTTGCGTTGTAGCAGGAGAAGTTCAATTGCATTGCGTCTTTAAAGAGTGACATCACATTAAAAGCGTCGTGTGAATAGTTTAAAATCATCAAGCTAAGATGTAATGTCATGAATTCTAACTTGTTCCTTTAGCTGCCTAAAGCAACTGCGTTCGAGGCTCAACATCAGATTTTGTCTATCTATAGTTGTGTAGTAGGCCATATTCTTTTCTATTGTTGCAGCGCAACTTATCAAAATTTCTGTAATTATACAAATTAGTCATGCAGCTAACATTACTTACGTAATGAATTTTGGATGAAGACTAATATTGATGGTCAATGTTCACTGCTATTCCTTAAGTAAAAAAAACAAACAGTTCTCATCGGATCGGCCAACCATGTTAAGTTGGCAATTGGCTCGGCCGACCTTATTGTTCAGCCGACCTTCTTGTTCAGCTGGCAATGCACTGGCTCGTCGACCTCTTGTTCAGTTGGCAATGTACTGGCTCGTTTGACCTTCTTGTTCAATTGGCAATGCACTGGCTCGTCCGACCTTGTTCAGTTGGCAATGCAGTGGTTCGGCCGACCTTCTTGTTCAGTTGGCAATGCACTTGCTCGTCCGACCTTGTTCAGTTGGCAATGTACTGGGTCGTCCGACCTTCTTGTTCAGTTGGCAATGCAGTGGTTCGGAAGACCTTCTTGTTTAATTGGCAATGCACTTGCTCGTCCGACCTTGTTCAGTTGGCAATGCAGTGGTTCGGCCGACCTTCTTGTTCAGTTGGCAATGCACTGGGTCGTCCGACCTTCTTGTTCAGTTGGCAATACAGTGGTTCGGCCGACCTTCTTGTTTAATTGGCAATGCACTGGCTCGCCGACCTTCTTGTTCAGTTGGCAATACAGTGGTTCGGCCGACCTTCTTGTTTAATTGGCAATGCAGTGGCTCGCCGACCTTGTTCAGTTGGCAATGCAGTGGTTCGGCCGACCTTCTTGTTTAATTGGCAATGCACTGGCTCGTCTGACCTTCTTGTTCAGTTGGCAATGCAGTGGCTCGTCCAACCTTTTTGATGACTTGACAGCGTAATGCCAGACGTCAAAATGACCTGCGATCGAAATTCCTGACTCTGTTAGATAGGATGAATAAATAAAATCTAATTATTAATCTATCTCTTATCTAATCAACTCTGAGGATCAATTCACATGTCAATCACATTGTGATTAACGTAATTGCTAGTCCCCTGATTGTTGTTTGTGGTAGAAATCTGTCAAGCATCAATTTAACGTAATCAGATTTCTTTAACCTCGTAGCACTTTTTCTCATGTTGCTGGATGATTGAGAAATACTTACCTGCAGATGAATAACCTCTACTGGCAGTAGTTGGTAATGGAAAGTTAGAAATGTTCAGCTTAATGTTGCAGTCTTAATTTTTCTCATCTTCGAAAGACGGTAAAGTACGGTGAATATAATTAAAAAGAACAGCCCATCACGCATTCTCAATAGTAGAGTTATCGCAGTGCTAAAACTCAGCGGCTTGCTTCTCTCAAAAGCTGAAATGTCTGAGAAACTATTGCTTCTCAACGTTTGATGTGGTGAGGCCCAGTTCTTTTAAGACCAATGCCCGTGTAGCCTATATTCGACCACAATCATTGCTTGCAAGCTCACTGATGAATTCTTTCGGATAGCCTGCTATATTCATGTATAAAACTAAATTACTGATGATAGCTGTTTAGAAACGATAGACCGATATTGGCGCAGCCTATAAAAGTTTGTACTCGTACTTAACATGGTACGCATAGGTCTGGTGTTTTGTAGATCTTGCTTGATTACTGCTTGTGCTTTTTCTGAATTTACTAAGACCACTGATCAAATATTTCAAAGTAAAGTGATATCTTAGAGTTGGCCTTAGACTATGGATCTAGCTATAAGTAACTATGTAAGCTACAATGGCTTTCAAACGATGTTTAATATATTTTATTTCTATTGACACGCAATTAGTTTATGTGATAGAATTTATTTTGACCCCTTCTGTTACAAAACAGTTATCTTACTTATTTACTTCCCCGTTTTTCGTCCTTGTCCACGTTGAACGGGGTCAGACGGTTGTTGTTTTCTGATGGCGCGCCTCCACTACTGTTGATTGTAGACCATTGATGGATTCAGGTCCAGAGCCTGAAGATCTTCGGAGACGACTTGTGACCATGGTTTCCTTAGTCTTCTGCCTTCGACCTCCAACTGGAAAGATCTTTTCGTCCAATCATTCTCATCTCTTTTCAGAATGTGTCCATACCATCGCAGTCTTCTTCTCAGAACATCGGAAATACATTCCAGGTTCATCTTCTGGCGCAACATGACTTCTCGCCCGCCAAAATTATTCAGTAAATGCCACTGAACGACTACTCGCCCGTCAACGTATAAAATAAAAAACAATCATTCAAATGCCAAAAACATGATGCATTAGGTCTAAAAAAATTAACAGTATGTACTTACATGTTATACTTCTGTGACATGTATTCAATTAGATTCAAAAATACTGAAGATCCTGAAGAGTTAAGTCAAAATACCTGAAGTTCATGGTAGACGAAGCAATGAATGACATACGAACAAATGAATCGATCATATATTTGAGGAAGTCAAAACACATACAGACGCATAGCAGAGCGCTCATTCACCACACACAGACTCACAGCAGAGCGCTCATACACTACAGACAGACGCCGTAACAGAGCGCTCATACATCGCAAACAGATGCAACGGCGGGCGGGTACTCATTCAATGGCACCTACTGAATAATTTTGGCGGGCGAGAAGTCATGTTGATCCCATCTTCTTGAAGACAGAGGTCTTCGCTCCTGTGTCCTTCGGCCAGCCTCACACCGCACATTCTTCAAACTATTGCCTTTTCTGTTCTTTCAATCTTCATAATCTGATCACTTTTCACGGCTCATGTCTCTCTCCGTACGGACACAAGCAGCATACACCTGGCCTTTCATTTTCAAGGTGGGAGCGTTGAATGTCATGAAAGGTGCAAGTTCATGGAACTTCTTCCATCCGCACCTCACTCTCGAAGTCACTGCGAGGTCGGATCCACCTGTCAAAATTTTTGGCATCACATGTCAAAACATTCATGCACATTACACTTATCTCAGAGATGGGAGATAATCGCGAATGTGTCAAGTTTGAGACTGTTCTAAGATTCTAAATTTCGAAAATTGCTGTAGTAATGTCAGATTTCATCAGCTTGCAAAGAAAATGAGTATAAAATACGTCCGCAAATGGAGGTAAAATTGCAGAAATACCTCATTTGGACAAGATAAAAATCATTCGAAGACAATACCAAGTATGTTTTTGCAAGCCGGGTCACTGAGGATCACCTAGAGAATTTGCTCCATGCTATCGATTGACGTAGTGGCCTCAATTAGGGAATCAAGTGGTTAACATCTAATTGCCCACGTAGCCGAAGGGAATTTGACCGGTTAGCCATTAATGTAACCGTATTAACATACTAAAGAATGTGAAAATGTTGGTTTCGTTTCTGTACCAATTTGGTTTCGATTGAACCATTTTCATCATAGATTTCCCTAGCTACAAAAAGGACGATGACATCTGAGAATATTCTAAATATTCAATCCGATACATATACCGGATGAAGTTACAAATACGCTAGATCAAGGATGCGTCTTGGATAGACCTGCAATTTGAAGATCCGGCTGCGAAAGATTCGATTTCGTTAGATCCGTCTCCGAACAAGTGAAGTTATAAAAGATCAGGCTCCGGCTCCAGAATTACGAAATTTTGCAGCACCGGTTGTGGCAGCTGCTCCGGGAGATGCAGAAAATTGAGGTCCGTTACATCCTTGCTTGTTACAACAGAAGTCATTTCACAATCAGCTGCTCAAGTTAAGTAATAAATTTAACATAATAATTCAAAAATTGATAAATTTTTCCTTAGCATAATCAAACGCTCAGGAGTGGAAGAATTAAGAGATTGAGATAAAAAGCTAAAAATTAAGACAGTTAACTAAAAAAGGATTAAAAAGAGGGGAGAGAGTGAAGATTTTTCATTCGATTGTAAAGCAAAAACCGAAGCTCCTCATTGTGTTTAAAATTCCCAAATGCCACATCAACTACTTTTTTAAAAGGTGCTTATCAACTGCCTTATAAACCTGTCATACCAGTCAATTTCTGGAATCTCAATAATAGTTCATCAGCATGACGTTTGAAATCACGGTTAAATAGAATATGTTCAAAATTATGGGTTGAAGAGCATGTTTAATAATACTGTTTTGCAACCATGATTAGAACAGAGTAGAATACTCAATTTCACATGCGTGATTTTTAGCCATCTTTCCAAACAGTGTATCAATACAGTGCAATGAATGGGCTATTTTGCACCGAAATGTTTGAAAACTTAGTTAGGAGAAACTTAGGATGTAGGCTTAAACAAATCATTGTGTTTGCACAATACTTTTGTCCTTTTTACAATAGAGATATTCGATTCATGTCAGAGTTCTGATCGTATCTTGAAAAAGACAGTATAAGGTAATCTTGCTGTGTGCTACTGTGTAAAACTAGTGCGGAGCATCATGCCATAAATGTATATGCAGGCTAGTGACTACTGACTAGGCTCTAAGCACCAAGAAGATACTTATGAAAGCTGGAAACATGCTATTAAAGCCAACATTTTGCATAGGCATGTACACGGGCTTGAGAAAGTCCGGCCCGTTGCATTGGAAATCTTCAGGTCAGGCCCGGCTCGACCCGTAATTAATGCTTTTGTCACATTTAATACATAGGCCTTTTTAATACTGAGTTTGTTATACCATCATGATTAATTTCATGAATATCTGGCTTTTGATCTATGAATTTGCGACTTTGAACTAATTTTTTGTCACAAGCTTTACAAAAATGATGGGTAATTTAGTTTGGAGCAAATTTTTTTGTGAATTCTTATTTTGTTTTCTGGTATTTTTATGCGAGAAAAAATCAAACATCAACAAACGCATTGTCTCACGCGACTGGTCAAGGTCAAGGAAGTGTAATTCAGCAGAATTATAAAACGCACGTGCACTTTAACTGTCCACTATATTACGTAGCATGAAAAACATTTGTCAAATTGAAATATTTTTCACACTGGTCTCACGAACTCAATTTATTCCAAGAATTTTTGATTTCTCAATTCGATCCTCAATTTACTTTCATGATCACAATTTTACTAATAGTATGTGCACGCATGAAGTGATGCAAATGTCCTGATTTGTCAAAATTCAGACTTTAATTTACACAATGAAAAAATGCTTTTCCAACCCCTGGCGACTAGCTCTGGCTATGGCCACCAGTATTGAGTAAAGCACCCAATATTTAATACAGGGGTTCCCAATCTGGAGTACGCGTACCCTTTGGGAGTGCGCGAAGGAATTTTGAGGGGTACGCAGAATATGGGAGATTCACTATAACTCAATTTTACTTTGATTACTTTCCTGCTCATGGGTCAGTTGAACTGCTAACTTTGTGCGCATTCCGCATTTGTCATCATCTGGCCTTGAAGCAACTATTGCTAATTAGCAACCACCAACTCGACCCCAACCACATAATTATATGAATGCGGATTCTCCACCATAGCAACGATTAAAAGCAAACAAAGAGCTTGTTAGATGTTGGAGCATGACTTTCGCTGCGCTAGTATTGTTGCACAAGTGCGCATTAAATTGTTGTGCAATTAACTTACGAACTTCGCATATTTCTACCCCTAATCAGATTTTGGCATGATTGAATTCTTGCTATAGTACGCAGAATAATAAAAATCCTGTGATTTTCTATTTTGACGGTACACAACATGAAAAGGTTGGAATGGGAACCCCTGATTTTTTAGATCGTCACAAGTTGGCGAAATGGAAGTGACGAATTTTCAGACCCGGCACGGCCCGTGGGCTACCCGGCCCACTTATAAGTTTTCATGTACACGTAAATACAGTATATATTATTTTGAATTACTTTTAAGCGAAAATATTTTTAATCGCTTATATCAGTTGTCATTTTTAGAAAATATTATTGTGGAACATACAGAGGCATGACTGTGTTTTAAAGCATGATTTTAAGACACATTATGTTTTCATTGCCGTATCCAAGAGTAAAATACGCTTCAAGTGTCAAGTAGCGACTTTTTAAAGATCCTGTCACGAACCATATTTTTCACACGGAACGTGCGAAAATTGAGTGACATGCATCTATCAGGAATTCAATTTAGGACGAATTTCATTTATCAGAGATCTGTTTCAGAATGTAATTTGTGCTAAATTGCTTTGTGAACTACAATAAGAACGGATGTTTATGATAATAAAGCATGAGATGAGAAAATCAATCACTTCCGAATGCATAACTTTGAAGAGAACATCCTAAATTTACCGAATTGATTGGAAGTGGAAGTTAATAATACTCTTCATCATACCATAATAAATGGCGACTTTGCAAATTTGCGAATGTGATAATCTCTTAAGTCCTTTGATGTGCTTGTTTAATTCCGTCAGTGACAACGATAATCTGTCAGGAACAAATTGAGAGCTAGACAAGAACTCTTGGAGATACAACATTTGATAGAGATGCAGGTTTTTTATGAGGTTATTTTTTACTTTTTTTTGTAAAATGCATTGTATGTGAGATATGAGAATTTCTCATCAACCATTATTACCCGATTTCTTTATATTACTTTGAAGTACGGCCGTGCCCTAGCCGCATCTGACAACCGGTGCGGGGCACCGAAAATTTCATAAGTTGCACTGAAGTGTAGCCGAAATGAAATTTCTTTTTCGCATTAGGCTGATAGTTAATAAAGACTTCAAGATCTTGAATGCAGGGTCTCTATCTCCTGTTATAAATGATCAGAGTCTAATGTAGATTTCATAAGTGCTAGGAATATGCAACAAACCTATTAGATCTCTTTTAATTTTACTTTGCCAATCTTTGCAAGTGACTCTCATCATACTTAGCCAGAAAATGGCAGAATGTTGCATTGTCTAAATTGCTAAGTCAGTGGCTCTTTAATTGTTTCTTATAAAAAGCAAATGCCACGAACAGCAGAGGAAAAACGCATCATTGATACTTTTTTCAAAATCATGAAAAATACAATATCTGAAAACATCAGTAATAATAGAATGAGTCGATTAAATGTCACCGCAATCTACAAAATTACGATGCAGGAGGGTCAAATATTATTCGGTTTCAGGCAGTCTCTCTGTAATGATACAATGCTGCCACAGCGCACGAAAAAATCTTTTTCAAAAAGCTGGATATATGTTGAGAATCTGGACTATGAGACTATGAGAAGGACTGTGACATATTCACTATGAAATTCCGAGATTCTTAGGTTGCGCGAAATAGGATTTTGTGGCCAGAAACTGATTTCTCGTGACCTTGAATAATTATTTTCGTCACTTTTTCACACTTTTCTCATGATCAGGAAATGTATCAGTAACTTAAAAATTTAAAGTTCAGATGAATTTGTTGATCATAGAATTGAATAATGTTCTCTTTTGGAATAATCACATTGTATACCTAAAGATCATTCATTTATATCTTTTGCGACTAAAATTTCGCAGATAGATTTTTATTAATTTTTAGTAAAACTGTACAGTGAAGTGTCAATTTGATCAAAATTCGAACGGTGCACCGGGCCAAAAACCAGTTCTCGTAAAAGAACCGATTCACTGCGCCCAGCCTCACTTTGAAGGAAACATAGCATCTAATACTCGAATCGGATCACAAATTCACTAAAATGTTCAATTTCCAGGATTGCCGTGAGTATGGGGATTCTGTGTGGAAACCCATGGTTTGGGGTGGGTATGGGTATTGGGGCCATCCCCACAGCTCCCATAGCGCTTCTATGGGGATTCTGTAGATTTTTGACATTCACTGGAAGCAATCAGAGCTGGCATCATGTCATACAATCAACTTCGATGTTGAATTGCAAAGTATCACACAGCCTACCCATCTCACCATTTAAAATGCATGAAATATCAATGCTGATCATTTTCACATTAATAACATCCGCTCAATAATTTTGAATGACTTATAATGACAGTTTCAGGTGTGTCAACGACGTCTGAAGTGGAAGAATTCTGCAAGTCTCCTTTACTGCAGAGCCGAATGGAGACTACCAAATATTAGCTCTAATAGTATAAATAGCCTACATAAATTTATTTGTGATATAATTAAGCTTGCGTGATAAATGCAATTAATCATCATCAGATCTAAATTTAAACTAATTACGAGTACGATATATTAGACCTGTTGGGTCCAACCCACAAAGCAAGACACATGAAAATGTCGAATGATTTTCGTCGGATACATGAACAGTGTGATAAAGATTTCTCGCAGCAAATCATTCAACTGTAAGCTATCTACTCGCATTGCAGTGATAGTTATAATGAAAGCTGAGATTTTCACTTGTCCTCGACTTGTCAGAACTTTCATTTTCATCTGATAGGCATCCTTACCTGCACACTTAAGTACTTCAATAAATGGTTCATTGTGCTGCATTTCATCAGCATACACAAATGGTCAACATCCTCCCAATTCTTGTGCAATAAATAATTCGGTGGAATGATTGGTCGAGAAAATCAGGATGATTTAGCGTGTAATGATTTTTCCTCACTCAATAGTCCTATATGAGTAATTTATTGCGCTGCAATTCTAGACTTGGAGATCAGAAAAACTTTGATTGCGCTTGATATTTTACTTCTTTATCGCGCATTGATATGATGAAATTAATTATCAAAGGTTGCCTTTAAATATTCAAACACTATATTCAACGAGAATACACACGAACATGGAATGATATCACTGACATGGCACGATGGCTATACACATTGGTAGACCGCAAACAAATTGGGCTATACACATTTAGAGACAATTTTTTTTGGACTTTTTTTTTTGAGAATTTGTGACCACCGAGTGACCATTTTGCAGCAACATATATGAATGTTTAATTTTATGTGTTACCCTTATGTTCAACCCTGTGTTTGTAAATTAATTATATTTTGAAAATAGCACACTAAAAGCAACCAAACGAAAAACAAATTTCAATAAAAAACATTAGGAACATTAATAACAACAGACAACACAAACATACTTCCACAATGGAACAAAAAAAACAATATAATCTATATAATCTATCAAAACTATCAAAATAAAAACAATTAAAAAAATTATTTGCAGTAAAAAAAAAAAAGAACGAAAGCAGAAAAAAAGGGACATTAAAGGGACATTAAAGTCCCTCAGGACTTTAAAATTCAGTTAAAATTTTCAATAAATTATTATGCTTATTTCATGCTTGCTTTTGTGAAACATGGTGCACTTAATCACGATTGTCTTTGAAAAACGTCGAGGAATTTAAGTACAGTTCTTTTGAAATGAACGCGTGTTCATGAAAATGCTTCGCATAACATGATGGCTTGATTTTACCTGATGTAGACTGGTCGCTTAGTGTTGAAACAGAGAATCTCAAAATAGCGAACGGTCAAAGGCGAATATAAGAAACATCGAAATTTCAAAATAGCTAAGTATCAAAATAGCGTGCAATGCAGTGCTCGAGTGTTGTGCAGAACTAAGTACATACTCGTATCAATATTTCATCTCAGCATTTTAATAAGGCCATGTTTCCTTTAGTCTCCATGTCTAGTTGTTGAATTCTTATACAAATGTGTCTCCTTTAAGGGAACAGCAATGCATAAATTGCACCCTTAAAATAATCCTGTAGCAAAATGAAGTAGGATCGACATGGTCAATAACTAGGTTAAGTGAATCAAAAATTTAAAGTGAGTAAAAGAGGAAGTTTGAAAAACACAAGCTGATCAATATCCGATTTGTTGTAAAACTAAAGAAATAAAGACAATGTCGTCATACTATCAAAAAGAAACATTTCGAGATAGAATTACGTTTACGGTAAACTACGTTATGGCAAGCTTAGTTTTATGGAAAAGGGTGTCATGTCTCATGAATCATTAAATAATTAATAGTGGAATGAGAAGATTCTGTGTAAACTGCGCGTGTAAGCTGGCAGCAGACGACAGAAACTAATCAGTAGAGAAGATAAAGAACACCTATCTGCTAATGCAGGCAAATGTACATTTGTAAGTCAGATACGTGTGCATAGCGGGCTGTATTCCTTACTTGAACGAGCATCTAGTTAAATTTTCGGTACAATAATTTCTAGGTGGCAAGTTAGAATCAAGGCTCAATAATGATAGAAAATAGGCTACTACAATTTTAAAGAGCAATAGGCCAATACCGAATGTAGCAAACAAAAGTCATAAAAGTTATTTATTATTATTATTATTTATTTATTTATTAAAAAATCATCAACACGAAGTCGGTGATTTTCTTCAAGGACTGTCATTCCAAATTTCTGGAGTCAAATACGACCTTCGCATCGTTGAATGATGTGTAGAAATTCCACTGAGATGGAGATATTGGACCTCAATCATTCTATATGAATAAGAGCAACATATTAATCAGGGCCTCTCCTGTGGGGGTGTGGATACCCACAGGTTTTTCTGTGGGTATGGGGTGGTGTGCGGATTCAAAAATCAATCCCCACGGCAACCCTGTCAATTTCAAGCCTTAAAAATCTCATGCTAGATAACAACGCGGCATGACAATAATTTTGGTTCCAGATCGTCACTTTTTATTGCTTGACGTTTTTTCATGCATATTTAAAGAGACCGTGAATTAACTTCAGTTAGCCTATCTTTCAAGACTTCCTTCTCTTATGACTGATGCAATACAGCACTTGTTCCACATCGTTGAAGTTTTTAGTCGCTAGTTGATTCGATGTTTTGGTCGATGGTCATAATAAAGCTCTTAATATTTTCTTATTTTTAGTCAAGCAGGTATTTGCTGTCAGGCTCTAAGGTATCTAAGAATTCTTTTCACAACTACAGTAAGCTATTGTTGAAGTCATTTGAAGTTTTTGTGAAGCGTGAATATAAAGCATGCAAACTGATCAATTTTTTAAGGGGACATATTTTTGCTTTATTCAATTTTAGTCTGCATTCTACCAAAAAGAGTTGTCTATTATTTGTGGCCTTCGCTAAACTTGTTTTCGATTGTGTCATTGTGTTTGCGGTCTTTCTTTTTGGCAGGGTCCGCCAGTTAGGGTTTTAACGTACAAGATGCTAAACGACCCGAAACGCGACCTAGCAGCTGTCATCTTGCCTTCCTGGACTGTACAAAGTACTGCATAGTACTGTACCAATCTACCTTGTGCTGCATGTATAATTAAGTTTTATTTGATGCGCTTTTTGCATGGAAGCATCTACCCGTTGACCAGCGTGAACTCAAATTAGTCCTTTATAGAACTAACGTTATTAACTATCGCATAAGCAATCGGTATGTTGCTTCCATTATTTCTTTTAAGTACATGAAGCTCACTTTTTCCTTGATTATGAACCTTGTCATTAATGAATTTAGGCGCGGGCGTTGCATCAAGGCTAGCTAAATGGTTATTTTTTCATTATACCGGAATATGCGGGCTCTATTTGAGGGCGAACTCTATTCGAGAAAATGCGGCAGTTTGTTTCCACACAATTTATAGCCAACTTTCGACAAAAGCTTTGAGCAGTTTTTCATCGATTTTGCTGAAATTTCAAATATTATTGAATTATGTGTTTTTGCAAAACGGGACATGATAACGTTGAAATGCTCTTGAAATGCCTGCCGTGATGTATAGGAGCTCCATAGGATGAGGATCAGGTGCATGGAGCAAGTTGTAGATCGGTTGATGAAATGAGACAGTCTACTGGGGATCCACTGGAACTGACCCGTATGGACGTAATTTCTTTGGATTGACAAATTGACAAGCTTTAACAAGCCATAATTCCGGCAATGAGGATTGAGTTTTTTGCTTTAGTGTCACTACTCTCTCACTCTGGGGGCTTGGAAGGTGCTGACGAAGTCCGACTTTAATATGGAGCGTTGTGATCTTTGAGTGTGAATGCCTTCCCTGACGACTTCCAATTACATTTTTGGGGCTCGACCTCTGGACCGAAAGATCTCTAGACCAAGCACTTAGCCACTGTGCCACGGAGACCATTTACTGGTGCCCTTTACATGGATTAATTCTTAAGTGTGACAAAAGCAAATGTACGCTTATCGCTAAAAGTCAGAACGCATTTTGACATCCGTTTTTTCAATGCATCATGAAATACTTTTATAAGCCATTGATGCAAGCGCACCAACCAGCATCATAAAGGGATAAAAACGATGCCTGTCTGTGTCCGAACAAATGTGTGCTTACTACAACGATACCCGCATCGTTGAGCTGAACCTATTTATTTCAGGGATACTGGAAAAGTCAGCAACGTCCCCATAGAACTTGCAGTATTTGTGGGTCAAATTATAATTGCGATCGTTTCACGCCCCTACAGCCCTAAGAAGGGAAGCATTTGCCCTTAAAGCTTCTTCCCTATAAAACCCTGCCTTCCAAACTTCCCAGATCTCGGCACTTCTTCGTTGTTTCGGTGCACTTTTCAATAAGCCAACTTCGTCAGTTGTCTCTTATTCCGAGGTGTTCTATCTTGCTTAATGTCCCATAGCTTGTCTATGCTCTTAATGTATTTCCGATAAGTGACATTTGTGATGAATGATCTAAGAAAATCTATGATGTCGGTATGATATCGTTGCCTCAAGATAGACAAATGCATGTGTATCTGTAAAAATATGACTGTGTAGGCTATGCGATATTACTTTTTGTGCATCTCCCCTTTCATCATATGAGTAGTAGATTATAGTACACTAGAATGGAAGTTTGATATCTTGCCTATATACAATGATGGCACATAGAAAAATCTATGGTTTGTAGATCAGATTCGATCTAAAACATTATATCATAGTCAAACTATGTGCGAAGTTGGTTGTGGAAGTTGTTGACAGCAAATCACAGGATCTTCATGAAGAGAATTTTAGTGAGATGGTGGCATTGTATCATGTGAAATAGCCTACTATTCCATGGATTAATAAACTGTGTCATTTTGTGCCAGTCATTCACAGCTATTATACAATTTTTCAACACTGGAATACGAATTGAAATTTGGTTCACAGAGTCATTTTGAAAGTGGTCGCTGTACTGGTTGGAAGAACATCTCAAGAATTCACAGATAAAAATTCTAATTATTAGATAATTTCTCGGTCTTGGGGTTAAGAAGCCTAGTGCTTTTCTGGAACAAAACACACTGAAAGCGTCTTTACCTACAATAATTTCTCAGATAAATAGAATGTCGCTGGAACTCTTCAATTAATCATTGAATGACTTGTGCGAAATAGTTTGATGATATTTTGGCAGCTGATATTCGAAAGTTTGCAAAGGTTTTGAAAATTGTTCAAATGTAAAGAACAGGGGAACCGTTTAAAGTAAAATGAACACCCGAAGGCTTATTGGCCTTTGATTTCAAGCAGGAGTAATGCATGTTCTGTAAATCGACATTACAAGTTACACATGTGTCTGATTATACTCTTGATAAATTATAGGAGCGATATTTCAAAATGATGAACGTTCAGAACGTTTTAAAGGATTTCATTCTTTTCATTCTTTTCATTCTTTGTCATCCTGTCGCCGCAGTATTTTGTAAATTCATTATTGCTTTTGTGTTCATGATCTTTGGACAAGGGGGCAACAATCCACATCACAAATTGGCTTGATAAATATAAATGACAATCTGAAAACTTGTAAACCAGCTCGTACAATTTGCATTTTGACCCAACTAAGTTCCCCCGGCGTGTGCCATAATTTTCATGCAATTTCCATTCTGGGAATTTCTATGGTATTGCTAATTTCTATGCCTTTCATAGAATGTGGATCATCCACGTCCCCTATGTGAGTAGCACCATTTCTATCACTAGAAGACAGTGATTGTCAAAATACCAATTCGAAAGTCATAATAATCATTTAGTTGATGTACATGTACGTAAGTGTGATATCTTTTGTTTTCTATCATAGCTTGAATCATGATTATTATTTCATATTGTTTACGGCTTTGGGACATACCAAATGTACCATAGCGCTTCAGCGGCTTGACCTCTCGTCTGACCGTCACTTCATCGCTATGGTACATTTGGTTAATGTAGCCGCAATATCCCAAGTAATGTATTTCTGTAAGTTGCATGTTCATTTTTGAAGCCAAAAGCATGTGTATTATTTCATCTTGCTCGTTTAATGCATTGTTTTCATTTCATAAGAATGAAGCGCATGCTTCTACTACTGCATGTCTCGGTCGTCTCTATCATCATCACCTCTAGGTAGTTTTGACCTTAATAAGCTCTTGTTTACAATCATATTTATCAGCGCATCCTTATTTGTCAAATTTCAAGGTCGATATACAATCAGTCAGCTTCCCTTCGCTTTTCTCATCACGTGCTACACGATGATGCGATGATTCCTCGCTAAATGTGATACACTGTTTCAAATTTGCAAGTACAGCTTTGTACTGCATGTTATGCAACATTGGAGGTGTATCATCTTGGTACCAAGCATGCATTGATAAACGGTCAATATTAGTAATAACATCAACTATTTATAACTCCAGGATAGCTATACTTGCAATGTATATCAATTTAAAATGCTAAGTTAGTAAAACAAGATTAGCATATGCACTATGCTTGCATAGAGAATGTCTGGTCATTTACACAAATTACACTGTTACCAGAAACAGTTAAATCAGATATTAGGAGAGCTATTTCCAATGTTTGATCTAATGAAAGTGTTTGATGCCTTGAATTCAGGTAATAATTTAACGAGTTCTTTTTACAATCTACCGTGTTAGTGACATGACTCGGAAAATGGACTGATTAGATCGCTGCTGTCAATGATATAAAACTTCCTTGCCTTATGTACTTCCGAGTGCTTATTAAGTTTTTCGACAAACGAAAAAAGTGCAGTTTAAAACCATTTTTATTAGGTTTCAATCATAATCTATTAACTGCGCTTTCAAATATGAAAATGTTTTGCATTTTCTAGTATGAAACCGTGGCTCAAACATGGCTTTCAAGAACAGTAATATTTTCTCCAGTAATCGATGAGTAAGATATATGCTCATTGTGGCACCAGAAGCTCTAAGAGCTGATTAAGTATACCTGAACTGGTTCTTCTACTCTGTCAATCCATGGATTATTTCAGTTTTTAAAGCTTGGAAGAACACCAAAATGTCGAGTTGCTGCCAACATATGTGAGTAATATGACATACCATTGAGTAGGGATATATAGGTAGAGTGTCGACTCAAAAAAGGATCTGTATAAAGTGAAAACTTTTATACCAAAAGATTCGGTTTTTTTCAGAGATTACGTTCCTGTGGTCCAAAAAATTATTTAAACACTTTTGAAAAAAGTCCAAATTTGCCAATTTATATACTAACGAGATGATTCTCCTAAATAAGTAGTATGAAGCAAGTTGGATATCAAAAGGAATGAATATTTAATAATAGCATCCCAACTAAGCAGAAATTAAATTGATTATCAAGGGAATTTCATGATCCGCATTGTAATGAAAGTCTTCATGAAGAAGTCGCGATATTATTCGTACTTTCTTGGTTGAAATTTAAAAGTTTTTAATTCAATTTTCACCGGCATGATTTAATGATTCACTAAATTCATGTTTCATTTCTGGAATCTGAATAGTGAGTGATGTGGAACCATTTACATCTTTCAAAGTTAAATGAAATCATTGTCTATGATTATGTGATTTTCTGCCAGTGGCAGGTTGCCTGTGATATGATCACGCTTAAGAAAATACTCTTGAGGCTGAGAATGAAAGTAATAGGAACCCATCGAATTGCTAATTTAACAAACATTTAATCTCCAAGGCAGTCATGAGAATCTGTGAAATACCGTCATTCACTCTGCATTACAATTATGATCACTCAATTCCGTTGTAGTTTCTGCAAAACTGCAAAAATTTGCATATCTCACATTTGGTGACAATGCCACCTGTATCTCCCTTGAGTTCATTTAACAAAATCGAAAATGTATACACATTGGGGATTTAATAAATGCGGAGTTACCACTCCACCTAATATACCTACTCTATGTGACATACATTGTAAATACAAGATTCATTTGATATGTTGTTCAACTGGAGAAAACATTACAATATGTTTGAGTACAAAGCATCAGGGGTTTTATATTATGAATTTAATAGCATGATCCTATGAGCCCTAAATACAACTAGCATTAGAAAACAAGTTTTTGAAATGGCTTAAAGCAAACAGTGTCATGTTTTCTTGTTTCTTATCCAGGCATTCGCCTTCGCAGAGACTTCGCATTCGCCTCTCAAACAAGCCATGGATTGACAGCAAGTTGGCAAGTTTACTGTACTTGTCATAATCTTCTCTCGCTATGAATATAGACCAGCCAGGCGTCTATCGACAATTCTATATCACCCTCATCATTGACTAAAACAATTGACATGAAAACATTAACTACTTTAAAATTATGATTTTGAACATGGCACTAAAAACCATTTTGAATAGCACGGAGCACGGCTTAGAGCTAAGTTACAGCAGCGTGTAAAACTCATGTTCAAAAACGTGGTTATAGGGCCATCTTTGAAAACATTGTTTTGAAGCAAAGTACAAAGCTTGTTTGAAAAACTGGCTATAAAAGCAGTTTCAAAGCATTGTTTTAAATATGCATTAAAGCTATTATTTTTGTCTGTTTGACAATATAGAGCTATTCAATTGATGTAAGGGCCTAAGTGTATTTAGTACTATGCAGCATATAGCAACCAAACCGTCTGCTTTTAATTTTGTGAGACTTGTTTTGCTAAATACTGAGCATTTTTACATTAAATGTACGTACATTTAGTGACTATCGAAGTCATCTGTAACACCGAAATAACAGTTTTGAAAGCCGTGAATATCATTCTGTCTATTAGTCTGCATAGAATAGAATAGAATAGAAAAGTGTTTTATTCAATCAAATAAAAATAGCATAGCTAGATGTTTCATCGAATGTTAGTTTCTAAAAAGCGTTATTACAAGAGGACATGATCTTAATTGCGCCTAGCCCTAATTGCGACTAGGGTTAAAAATCTCGAGCCGTTTTCCCAGTCCCGGGATTTTCGAAACTGGATAATAGCAATCCCAGGATCTCGATAGAGACTTATAAAAAATTATCAAATCATCAATTTTCAAGGAATATTTTAAAAGACGTTACTTGCTTATGAAATGTATAATCAAAAACTAGAGCACACGGCTTTACGACTTCAGTCACTCAGAGACACTAACACACTATCATGAACAAATCAGGTCATGTTCATGTCCTCTTTTGTTGTTTCACTTTTGAAACTTTTGAAACTTTTTTCAATCCCTAGGTAAGTGCGTGCATGATAATGTCGGATATCTTGGAAGTGCTGTGAACACATCAGCTCGCCAGGCGCCAAGCCAGAATCAATGACTCAGGTCAACAACTGCTGAAATGGCATAGACATCCTGCAATGCATTCATCTCTAACAAGTTGGCTCGGCTAACAATATGTTTATTATATTTGTCGGCTATTTATCAAACTCAAAACATAAAAAATGTAGATATATTTTCAAAAAAGCCCTTGACTTCCTCTCCATTTCACTCAGAACTCTGGGCCAATTTTTCAAATATCTCGAAACTCCTCGAGATCTCGAAGACGCAATCCCGGGATTGCAAAGCCTAATTGCGACTGAACATTTGAACGAATGTTCAATGTCGAGTGAAACTGGTCCTATCTAATGAAATTTGCTCTCACGCGTGTAGAAACCGCATTTCTTCAGCTAAATATTGACATTTGCTAATTTGCAGAGCGATTTCTTCTCGGTTTTCTGCTTGTATGCGCTTTAATTTCCTATTATTTAGGGCAATGTGTTTTAAAACGTCATCGAAAGACTAAACACAGGTGATGACTGTTTATTGAACGTGATATTCTCAGACAGAATGACGATCCTTGAAATAGATGTGTGAAAGCGACAACACAATCTGTTTGTCGATGTATTTAGAGTTAACATCTCTACTGATCGTGGTTGAAGTATTACATGATATTCCATCAAAGATAAGATGTTTACAAATATTGTCATTTCTTCTATCAAGCGGAAGCCAAAATTGTAGGAAATGAGAGCTTGTTAACGGATTCATGTGATAGCCACTTTAAACTTGACCTCCAAATCGTCAAATTTGGCGATTTACATATTGATAATGCTGATCGTGTCTTATCGGCAAGTCTGTTACAAATGAATTTAATCTAGAAAGTTCTTGAGATATTGAAATTGGTTATAATAATTAATTACTCCAGGTGGTCGCCCGCACCTGGAGCTGCTCAAAACATTACATGAGAATTACTGCACAACATGTTGCGGGCATGATTTCTGACAGAGGCTTCCTTTGAAACAAAAAGTCGCTTTCTTTTTTTCAGTGCAAAATTTTTCGACCTACATCGCATGCTATTCTGAAGCGAATTAATTTTATTGTTGATGAATTTCCAATTATTTTATTTTTTCAGCATATTATGCATTGATCATTTGCTCTTATTTATTGGTCTCACGCATGCGATTGACTTTCACTTCTGATTTTTCAATCTGTAGCAGTCATAGAAATTGATAACAATAAAACCTCTGGAATGGAAGTAGCGCTTCATGCAATACACCAGTGGTGGCCCGCGTGGCCCGCGGACATTGTTTGAATCGGCAATGTGAAAATGACCGCAACCGACTTTGACCTTTAAAAGGCTGGAGGTTGATCTTCTTTAGAATTTGCAAAAGCATTAACTAGTGATTTATTGAGCAATATGATGGCAGAAAAATTCTCATTCGAATGCTCAAACCATGTTCCGTTCGCAATGAATATCTTCTCAGCATGAATGTAGGTGACATAGTCATCAAATGCGTGAGTGCCTATGATCATATTACCAATAAGGTATTATTACTATAATTTAATAGCACAAAAAGCTTCCGGAATTAGTTTTCCCTATTCACAGTTCATTTTTCATGTAGATTATAGGATGTAAAATACAGTTCCAGGAGAACAGTTTGTTGAATTCACTGCTGCAGCATACATTTACAAATGCAATTATGTCATGCGCTACCACTATGTACATGTATAGTACAGCATTCTTTTAAATTACGCTCAAAAATATTTAATGAATGAATTTTGAACATTCTTGTTTCCGCCTTTTAAAAATTGGTGGCCCGCGAGCCCTCTTACGGACCACTACGTGTGGCCCTCCATCCCAACTCTGTTGTCCACCACTGAAATACACAATAGTGACACAGAAATCGTATGCATTTTCACTTCGTTACACTTGTCAGCCGCTGTATCATTGGGCTAGAATCAGTCACTTGTGCAATTCTTGGCTTTCCATTGGTGGTTCATGCCCCAACTTAGTTCCCCCGGATATGCCGCGACCTTGAGTCAATTTCCATTCTACTGTAGTGAACTTCAGATAAACAATGGCAACAATACCAACTGCTTCCAGGCGACTTCGGAGAAGTGATTTAACAATTCAATGCTTCCTGCTTTCACGAGGACGAAGTGATAATTTATTTCAATGCGCCTTGCTCATGGTGCCATCATGAAAAATGGCTTGCCTGCTAGGAATCGAATCCAGTCCTCGAACAGCTGACACGGCCTGAAGATCACCGAGACCAGCAAAGCGCACCCTCCACGACCGTGTCAGGAGCAAGCAAAGCTTTCCGCGTAAATCATGACGTAATCTTCAACTGCTACTACATACTCAACTGCTAATAGCAAACTGCTATTCATACATGCATTATATTTCGATCTGTAGTTATTCGTTTGCAATTTGGAGTTGATTAGAGTCCGGGAGTCAGCACGAAACTGTGCAAGGAATGAGGTTGCACCTGAAACTTTCACGCGACATTGTGCACTTCTTGACTATTACAAAACTCCACGTCTGCCGAATCAGATCGCCTCTGTCATAAATGGTATGCATAGAAAAATTCCATGTGTTTCCAATGGAGAAATTGACAAGTGCGGTGTTCACGCGATTTTATTGAGTTGACTGTAGATTGAAATTGAAGGGGAAGTTCTTCAATGTGGTTGATATAGAAAACATTCAAGGTTTGCATGTCCTTTTTTGAATGAGCAGTCGTTTTAGTCAGAGTCTCTGCGTCAAATAGCAAAATACTCACATGTATAATGACTTCAGAACATAGCGAATTCAACTGTTTTCGAATACTACCAGGTAAAAGGACAGACTGATGTTAGTCGATAGGCTGCATATGTTGCGTAGCGCCTACGCCCAGCGACGTCATGGTCAGGCGACTCAAAAGCACAGAAAATGCTGTCAATTACATTTTTGATAATCTGCATTGAATAGTGGTATAAAACTAATCACAGACAGGTGCTAGAAATGTTGACTGAGGTTACACAAAACTCATTTACAATCGGTGTGAGAAATTGCACTTTTTGTTTTGAACAATTCTGATTATTTTCCACTTGTAAATTGACAAAGACAGGCGTGAGCAATTCTTCTGAGCAGCAATCTTCGTGCAGGACCTGTTCTTGGTCATTATCACATTCATACAGGAAATTGAAGATCACAAGCATAAGTTGATTTAAACATAAGAAGATGGTATGTACGTTCATGCATGCAGATTCTTCAGATTGCGGTACAGATTTTCGCCGATTCCTATCCAGAAATATTCAACGGCATTTGGCTGTTGTCTCTGTTTTTTGATAGAGTTTTCTACATGCTCGGAAAGGAAACAATAAGGTGTGTGTTAGTAATCTGGTCAAAGTCATTTTGTCTGGCTGACAAATAGCATCAACATATAAAGGCTCAAAAATTTTAAGCAATTGATCAGACTGTTATGTCTCGAGCATTGTCATGCTTGAAGCTATTGCAGAACATGAGCTGTGTTAACGCATCGAATTTGTTGAATTTGGAAATAAACTTCTATACGCTTGCCCACAGAAATTCGACCTTTCGCTTTATTTAAGGTAGTGAGACTAGAATGGACAACAACGGTTTGCTGATAGTCATTTCAGCCGATCAGCTACACGCCGATGTAGTTCAAAGCTTCTAGATCCTAAGAAGAGTCAACGCTCTGAGACGTATGCAACAGTAGATTCCTAAGTTATTGCATCAAAATGCGTTAATGAAGAGAAATTGTGGTTCTTGTTAGGGTTCCTAAGCCGCCATCGTTTAGGTCGTTGTCATGCCAGCGCATGTCCACTACGCATCATTGTTTTCAATGTCCAGTGAGCTCCGTGGCAAAGTGGTTAAGTGCTAGGCCTAGTGATCTTCAGGTCCAGAGATCGAGCCCCGAACATGTCATTGGAAGTCGTCAGATTATCCTGTTGTGATTTATGGATTCACAATTAAGAAACGCTGCGCTCGCATTGAAAATCGATGTTTTGGCTGGAAAATTATATATCAAAGTGCCTGCAAAAAGTTTTTGTGTAAAATACACAAAAATACTTTACCAAAAAAGACAGTTAATATCACTTTTCAGTAAGACAAATTTAACGATTTTTGAGGAAAAGTTTGAAAATTCAATAAAATCTGAAAGGCATGACATCCTAGTAGATCTGGTGTTTTAGCTTCAAAATGACCAAAGAAAAAATGCAGTATGGGGCGATCACAGTCTTGTCAACGGTCCTGAATCTTCCAGTCCCGACCTGTCCGTGAGCGGAATCTTCAAGCCCAAGTCTTGTCCGACCCTCCAATTTCGAGCCGCTACGTCTGTTTTCAATATAGTCGAGACTCGCTATAACGAACCCTATCCCTGGACCCCAATTTTTTTAATTATTTTCAATTGGAATCGAATAAAAAAGAACATTGTTTAATCCAGATCATGTGGAAATGAAACGTTTAAATTTTATCTTCCCGAATTGACTCGTCTCATCGTGATCACAAGCTGCTCTCGTGATCAAATATATAAAGTCGATAAATCTGGATTGTATTGGAAGTCAGATCGAACATTCACCCAAAAGCATGTAGATTATGCATCTATTGGGTTTAAATGATTAACGGATAGAGTGACGTCTGCACGAACGCAGCGGGAAGTCATGAGCAATCGCTCTGTATTGGAAAATCTTGCCATGCACATGTATAATACATATTACACTAATTGCAATACTGCTTTTTATCCATTCGATACTTCGATGCTTGAAGTTCATTTATGTATTATTAAGTACTTCGTATTTAAGATGGCAAAACCGTGAGTTCTTAAATTTCTAAATTGTACAAGATAAAAGGTCAAAAAGAATATACCCAGTGTTCTTTAGAGGATGCTATTCAAAATCAGCAGTTTATTTGAGCTCAAAAACATGTTTTACAACCCCTTCCTCGCTATAAAGAACCTTTCACATGAATCCCGTGAGGTTCGTTATAGCGAATCTCGACCGTGCTAATGTTAGATCAAATGTACAATAAGGCTGCTATTTGGTGAAATTTATGAATTTAAGCTTGATTTTAGCCATGCGCTAAGAATGACCTGCAAAATAGAGTTTTTGTCATACCTAGCCATCGATAAGCACCGGGATCTTTAAAGCAAAATGTGTTCGACCAATTTCAAATATTGAGAATAGATAGACTTTGATTTTTAATTACCTATTCTTTTGAATTCTACAGAACATATGATTATGTATATTTCCCTTTTGCATATTCTAATGCGAGAAAAATGTTTCAAGTCTGTGATCGGAGCTATGTCATACGGACGGGACTGTACCTACTGGTTTTATCGCACATCTTTAGATCATGGCCGTATATTCTTTCGATTCACGTGATTCTTGCAGAACCCAACTGAGATGTATGTATGTCACACAAATCTCAACATCACAGCATTTTGGATCAAAATATATCTTCATGTTTAAACCATGTTTTATTGGCTCGTTTAGGGGTCATAGCCCATATATGTTTTCGAAAACATCTGCTCCACGCCCGGCAGGGATGCGGAGTCGGAGTCCTATCAAATGATGAGACTCCAGACTCCGGCCTATAACTAGACCCGAAATAGATGATTTATCCTCGTGCATATAGCTGTCACTGTCTTGATGTCAAATTTCTCCGTCAAACAAAAGTACAGAGACAATGATGCATGCAGAGCTTGCAATAGTTGAGGGAATGAACCGTGATAGTGACAAAAGGATTGTCTTTTCACTCGGTGATTTAGCACAGAAGACAAGCCTTCCTAGCCTCGATCACACATACGCACCTCTAAAGCGCATATTAAAATCGGAAGTGTACTCATATTTTTTGGAGAAGGATGGGGATTTTCCTGCCTGGTGGAGACTGGACAAAAACCGTGTGAGGCACACATCAACATGATGAGAGGAGTCGAGTCGCATGCATCCAACTTAAGGCGACATTTGATAAACTTTCATCGAAAATGATTGATAATTGATACAGCAATGATCACTAAAAATGGGTTCAGGTAAACCTATAATGATCTATGATGTAGAATACCGGTTCATTTTCAAATAAACTACGCTATATATGCTTGCCCCCCGGAGTCTGAGTCGGAGTATTATCAAAAGCCGGAGTCCTATCAAACCTCGGAGTCGGAGTCCTATCAACCCCCGGAGTCAGAGTCCCATCAAAATGATGGGACTCCGCATCCCTTGCTATCCGACCCACTTATCCGTGTAACTTTGGGCGGATGCTCTCTCAATCACGGTCAGCTTTTATGTGGAATTGGTTCAATAATTCTAGTTTTTTTCTTTATTTTCTTACGATTTTTTGTGATGAGATTTGTAGACACTCTTCGCACTGTTATGGAGCACTAGCATGTGCATTGCACAGACCGAATGAATGGCAAGCGGGCCAAAGTCACTAATGAATTCCGAACGAAGACCAGCACATTCGTGATGAACTGCAGTGCTGTGACAATGGTCGAACATATTCTGATCTTGTTGTGTAACTGTCTCTCTCACTGTTTCTAACGTAAAGTTGCCTACAAACGGTCCGCTAATTGACACTGTCATTAACTCGTCATTATACGCAATTCTGGTCATCATTCTCCTATCATTCGAGCTCATCTATCATCAGAAAATCAGCAACAAGGTGAGAATCAGAGCCTGTGGCAAGCCATCGCCTGCGAGTGCCTTCTACAAGTGCTGATCCTCTGCTAATCTGCACGAGCTGTTAATGCCAGGATGGGCGGCCCGACGCTCTCAGATCAGACTGAAAGAAGCCGTGAACTTGCGGCTGGACAGCCGAGGAGAAGAATGGCAAACGTTCAGAAAGCTAGTGTAAGTTTCTCAAGTTTTTCTATTCGATTGGATTTCATTATAAGTGAATTGAGTTAAAAGATCGAAATGCAATACTTGTGTATGCTTTATCAGTAAAATGCGAAAGCTGCAGGGCATCAAACAGTTGTAAACTTTGGGCTTGGACCTTATACTTAATAACGGTTGATCAAGTTACTCCGTGATACTAGTGACTCACTCTGAAAAATTGTTTCTTCCTTCCTTTACATAATGCTGACACGAAGGTCGTGAATGAATTGCATTGATGGTAGGCGCAATTCATAGCATTTTAATTTCATAAAAGGTGTAAATGAAGCTATAAGTATCCAGGTTGGTCGAACATAGGGGATTGGCCGTTTATCGAATTTTCGACTCATACCTAAACTTTTTTCATATGTGCAATATTATGGACGGTTGACCTCCAAGTGTGAAAGAAAGTCAAAATTAGTTCTTCGACCGAAAATATAGAGATAACAATAGAAGACTCGATTTGTTTACAATATATTTTCAATGTGAGTACAATTAAAATCGATGCATGGCTGCTAGTGGTCACTCACATTCCGGAGCATAACTGACACGATTTTCAGATGTCATAGCCCGACATTCTTCCACAAAACGCTGATAGACAACAAAGGTCTGTCGCAGTATATTGAATTACTAAAGAGAGCGACAACGATTAAGTCAATGAAAGACAACAACACCCTTGATTCCCCGACCACACTGGCCTGACTCAGGAATTACTAACTCATCTCTAGGGATTCCCAAATCCCGGAAAATCTCAATCCGGGATCCCGGGATTGAGCTGATGCCGGGATCAGTCCCGGGATTGAGTAGAATCGTAAATATCCCATTACAAAGCATAGATAGGCCTACATGTTGATATCATGTGATGCGGGTGGGGATTGAAATGCCGGGATTCCTTGGGTTTGTGCGAATCCCGAAATCTCAGGATTAATTTATCAATTCAGCTGATAGTTTGGTAGTATTTTATATATGTTTTACTGCTTCGGTAGGGGAACCGAATCGATTTTCCGGGATTGAGTAGAATAGTAACTATGCTATGACAAATCACATGTGCATGCCAATTATTATGCCGGAATGTGGGAATAACAGAGAGAGGGGATTTCCAAAAGTCGGTTTATCTGCAATATCGCAACTGACAAATCAACTTGAAGTTTTTTCCACTTTATGCACAAAATTGGTAACGGCAACATTGAGAGAAACAGGGAACAGTTGTGAATTCCTGATTTTTGCACCTTCAATCTACAAATTCCTGAGATTCGGGATTGGTAGAGTGAAGAGTCGAGATTAGAACCTGCCTACAAATCCCGACTTTTCTTGATCCCGGGATTCGAGATTCACAAAATATAAACACACCAGCTGTATCTATATACAAATAAAATGGCAAGATAATCAAAATCGCAACTATTTCCTCAATGCATTGCACGAGCACATTGAGATTCCAAAATCCCTAACTCGGGGTTGTGCGATTGAAGAATATTTTACATACTTTTTACCGTAAGCTAAGCTGAATCATAACTATGGTCAAATAAGAATAATTCTTACTGAACAGATTAATCTCGGTATTGAGTTAATCAATGGTTAATACGTATGTAAACGAAAACTGCGCGTTAATGAGAACTCCTAAGGATCCCAATCCCGAGGATTAGCTATTTTCCTAATCCCGGTATTGTGTATAGGCCTGCATCATAAATACTTATTTTCAAATTGGTCATGCTTTCAAATATCGCAAGCTTTGGCAAATGACAAGCTCAAATTGTTAAAGTCTCGACCTTAGTTCAAAAAAGGCCCGATCAATGGATTATCGAAAGCGTAGCGCTGACGATTATATTGATAGTATGAAGAGCCTAATTCTATCGTGTGTGCAGATTTCTGGTGGTTTTATCTTCGCCAATTTGTCTTTCTTTAGACGGAATGCAGCTACGAGTATATTGTTCATTTCTCAATCCCGGGATTTTGACCCTCCAATCCCGGGATTGACAGTCTGCTAATTGCAAATCTCAAATTTACCCGGGCATGGCCCGGAGTTACCTGGAGTCAACAATGACCCAAGCTCGTTTAGATCACCCCTTTGTCCTCGAAACGCATAAAAACGAGATGGATAATCTGAATGTCTGAATGAAAGTGGATACGACAAATGAAAACATAAACTTGCATTGCTTTGATGACTTTTGTTGATAAGTGCCAGTGCCTGTTTTTTTTGCAGCATAATTCCAATACATGCATAGTGTCTAAAAGAATCCTATCATGCTATTTGCGATGAGAAGTTAGAGTATGTTTTATGTCTGTAGTTATACTGGTCAAGAACATCATATGAATACCGCTTATTATATAGAGCATCAGGCGCTTATGCAGCCCCTCCATTATATGTATAAGAAAACCATCACCAGTCTTGCACAACCTCAACAAAACGGATGACCTAATCCTACATTGTAGCCGTGAGCCCAACTAAAGAATTAAAGGGCTAATTGTATACATGCCAACATACTTTGGGGTTAGATGAGTTAAGATAAAGAGGGGAATTGCACTAGTACCGAGCATTACAGGTATTTTTAATTCAAAATTAATTTCGATTAGTAACACTGCACCAAATTCTAGAAAGCACAATTGAAGTATGTGTGCAGGTCTATATGCATAACAATTACCTAAAACATGTGCGGTTTTTTGCCACACCAATGAGAAATTGCTTCCGACGGCTATGACTGAAATGGATTTGCTCTTACATTAATGGGAACACTATCAATCTTGCTCCTCCGAGGAAGCAATCTCTGCGACCCCAGAGTTGACCCAACCGCTGCCACTTTGCTGCGGGGCTCACGAAATGGACGAGGAAATTGCAGTTCCGCTCTTTCGATCTGCCTTAAAATGTTCTAAGTGACCTATGTTTCAGTTTGACCTCATTCTGTTAAAGTACTTGATAGTTCTGAATGTCATTCCGTGCAGTTCTCTCGGAGACACTGTTGCTGACTGTATCCATTCCTGTGTTTAGAAATTACTGAAATATTAATGATTAGAGAATTCAGTTTGCTTCATCCAAAGATAAAGGTTCTCATTATTCGCATTCTCAGAACGAAACTGTTGACAATCTGATTTAAAGCAAAATCTCGTAGGTCAAAATGCAGTTCTTATGAGTAATATTCTTCTCTTTTGAACAAAAGGTCAAACTTAGATCTTTGCGATAAGAAATAGCATTCGTCAAGTTACCTCTTGTGAACTTTTGTCTCGTTTTCTCAGTTTGTCAGCGATTGACTCGACCTAGTAAACCAGTACCTGAAAGCCATGACCTATTATCTTTTCCTGTAGTATACCAAACATGAGGGGTGATTGAGGTTTTCTTCACATTTCAAGTCACTAGATTGCCTGAAAATCAATTTTGAAGTAAGATTTCATGAGAGTTTTAGTATGTGACAACGACAAATTTCCTGAGGTACAAAATAATGAAATTGAACGGCGGGTAAGAGGTGAGATATAGGGCGTACTCCTCTTTACTCCTCTCTACTGCTCCTTATTTTGAATTGAAATATTGAAGTTTGCAAAATAAAGAGCTGAACTACTGATAAACATGAAGCAAATGCCTAATTATATCGATTATGCATCCAATCTCTCACTGAAATTATCAATTACCGCAGTGGAATGACTTTTGTATTCAACAGGTGTCTTATTTAAATGCACTTTGTACTTGCAAGAACATTTCCTAGAGATTATGTCTGAAATTTACATTCATTTTTAAAATTGAACTCTATCGCCATTTGCTTGAAATTTGAATTTAAGGATTTTGTTAATAGCAATTACTTGTAAGGAGAATGGAGGTGAGCTCTCCCAAGACCGCAAAATTGTGCTTCAAAATAAAATTTTTTAGGGCTTTGTGGCACAGTGGTTAAGTTCTTGGCCTAGCGTTTTTTTGGTAAATAGGTCGAGCCCCGACAGTGTCATTTGAAGTCGGCAGGACGGGCATCGGAACAAAGAGCATCACAACGCTCCATCTTAAGTTTGACAGTGTCAGGTATAAAATACTATAATATAACATAAATAGTAGTCCTACTATCAGTGGCGTCGTGCCATTGAGGCCAGAGCAGGCTCTGGCCTGCTCAAGATTTTGAACACAAGAAATTGCCATCCTATTTTTTCTGTCTACACTTTTCCCAAAGTTGGCCTACCAGCTAACCCAACTGACGACGGCAGAAGCGGTAGGACTATTTCTCTGTTCAGTACATTTCTATCCGCATACCGTCGTCGGATGAAGTGTCATACAATAAACTGCTGCTCTCATTGATGACTGCGCCTAGCCACGGTGCTTTGCCTAGCCGAGTCACAGCGACTGCTTTGAATGAAATCACGTGATTTCTGGCAACTGTACAGCGTCACCATCACCATAAAAACTCGGTTCGAGATTAGCTTGAAGCTATTTTCCCCACCATGTGAGGCGGTTAGACGGACAAGGTCATCTGACTGCACGCAGCCGCATGAAGTCACAAAAGTCGATCTGCTCTTCAATGCGGTCTCATTTCGAGTCTCTGAGTCAGAGACTCTGACTGTACGGCTGCCACTTGTTTGTAACATCATTGCTGAAGACTTAATAAGCTGTCTGCGTCGGTCGTCCATGTGCAAGTTACATGTATATCCTCCTCCTAGCAACTTGAAACGAAACATATTAATATACATTTTAACCGAGCTAATTCCACAAAATTTAAGACCGACTTTTGATTATACACTTTATGCATTGATCTCAGAACCGTGAGCAGGCTTATAAAGTTGAGAGCTTTCTTCCATCTATCTCCGCCGTCCTTTTTCATCGAAACACCAAAATTCATTTCTCCGAGTTCGAGCATATATGTCGGGCATAGAGGAACATGCAACTACAAGAACGCTACAATGAAAATCATCATCCAAGATAGACATTTCTTCTGCTGGTATCCCTTGTTGAAGCATTGATCGCTGCAATTCAATCTCAGAGAAATCAAGAGAAATATGATGAATATTGTGATCGAGCCGAATCAATGGCAGCAAGCATTGGCGTTGAAGTTATTGCTCCCCATCGCAGAAAGGTGTCCTCAAGAATCGATGCAAATTCTGCAAATCAGACCTGCTTTGATTTTAAACAGGAATGTCGCGTTGAATTCTACTATGAGGTCATAGATCTCATGCTCAATGCTTTGCAATTACGATTTAGTATTGAACTAAATCCACTATTGAAATCAATACAAGCTCTTGAGTCGCCGTCACTTCAGAATTTGAATTCTTTGTTGACACTGGCAGCATGTTATCCCCGTGATATTCCACGTTCAGATACGCTTAAAGCGGAATACCAACTTTTTGTGCACCATTTATCTTCAACGCAAATTGCACCAAATGGCGTGCACAACTTATATTTGTACATGGTAAATAACAATCATCACAAAATGCTTGCATCTTTAGCCAAGTTGTACCGCCTTGTACTGACTTTGCCCGTAACATCATCATCTTGTGAGCGTTATTTTTCCGCGTTGAAGTTTGTTGAAAACAACTTAAGAACCACAATGAACCAGGACCGTCTAAATGACTTGATGGTCATTGCAGTTGAAGCAGCTCGATCCCAGAAGCTGAGCGTCGCAAATAGCTTTTCCACTGTGCGAAATCTATCATAAAAGCACTCTATACTTGTGGTCTCTATATGCCTATCTACATGTACCCGTAGATTTAAGATTTAGGACATGAAATTAACTAGGCCTGTACATGAAGAAATCAATTGTATGTACGTGCAAACAGTGTATTTAAAGAACAGACTATACTTCAAGTTGAAAATCGGTTTTTCTACATTGTAGGTATGAAAGCATTCTGATTACACTTAGTGTTAGTAGCCTAGCATATCAGCAACATTAGGCCTATACAATTACAAGTGTGCAAGCTGCTTTTATGAAACATTTCAAATGTAATGCATGCAGTTTACATGTAGAGGCCTATACCGGTAGGCTACATGTGTATTACCAGTGTATACATACACATAATTGTGTGACGTTTGCTTGTAAATGTAGCTACGTGTATAACACAGAAATTTCTATTCTCGTTTTTATTGCTAGATCCAACAATGTAAGTTCATAGCTTATCCCAAGTTTGTGCTTGTGCCATGAAATCCAAAGACGATTGATGAAATCCATGATACCATGCCGATAGATTTTCTTAGAATCATTTTTTGTTGACGTGTAGTCTACCCTCAACCAATTTAATTTTTGTGCATGAACTGCCTTCATAGCACCGAAATTTGTTTTACCGATTTTTGTGTGACTGAATCCAAAGACGACTGATGAATCCATGCCATGCCAACAGATTTTCTTAGAATCATTTTTTGTAAAACGTGTAATTTTCCTCATAACCAGTTGTACTTTTTATGCTTAATTGTTAGACTTCACAGCACCATTTTTACAAGCTTTTTCATCCTCGTTATTGTTTTCTTGATCATGTGAAACACATGCACTACACCACTTCCTTGTTTAGGCATACACAGTGATATTGTGTTTGCACGTAGACCTATGTCTTTTAACAGCATCTGCTTTTTGAATTGTTTTCGATCCACACCACTAGATTTTGTGAGAGTACCAGCTTATAATACTCAGTAGGTAGATTGTTTCCCTTGTCAATCGTGTTTTCGAAGATTGAATTGTTAAATAGCTGAGTTTCAGATATCTCCAAAGCGGTGTGTTGTCTACGTGTATCACGTAATTTTTCAGAGATAACGAAATATAAAACTTGCTTATCTTAACTCTGTTGCTATCACTTTAAACAGTGTAAAAGGGCGAATGAATGAATTAGAATTCAACAATCAGAATAGCAAGAAATAGAAAATTCAAAATATGTACATTTATAGGCCTACAGGCCCATGGGGGTTGACAGCAAGGGTCACGGTCACGGGTGAAAGTCAATGGTGTGGCGTGGACCGATAAACTTATGAACAATGATGTCACAAAAATGGGCCTGCTCAAGTTTTTGCGGCGCACGACGCCCCTGCCTACTATATTCACTATATAATATGAATAAAATTATAATCATGATAAAATATCAAATTTTGGCTTTGAATTTAATTGGAATCGTGATTGGCAAATGCGCACTGATTTTGCACTCAAAATTCCGAAGTTCATCATTTACTGCAGAACTGTAGAGGGTCGCACGTCCAGCAATCCAGGAATTTCGATGGTTATAGTGAAATAAACAGAAATCATAAAATATAATAACAGAATGTGACCCGTTTTCATGTTTTCGTAAATCCCTGTGGGTTGAATTGTGGACGCTGTTTTGCCTGCTCCTTTTGGCATCTAGAGATATTGAAGTATGCGAAGACCGTGATATTCTAAATTCTGTTGAACGTAGAGAGCAGCTCGCATTAAAGCTTTTCAAAAAAACCCCATTTTGGGAATATCACATCTTACATGAGCGTTTCTAATTTGTCTTTACTCAGTGGACGAATATTGTTGCCTGATGCACGGACAATTTTCATTTCTATTCTGTATAATAATCCTTTAATTGGAATTGATAACCTTCACTCTCTGGTTTTACGTCATGTGCTGGCGATCATGGGAGACTAACCGCGAAAGGTCGGGAGTTGCTGAACAAGTAAAATAACGTAAAATAAGATAGATTTATTAATACGTATGATTATATTCTTCAATAACCAGTTTCACTTATCACTTTAATAGGTTTAATTAAGTCAGTGCGTGTATCATATACTGTTCCTAAAAATTATATGTCTACTTTGAATATATAGTATAGTGCTGGCTTTGAATTACTGATATCTTGGTACTAGTAGTTTGGCTAGATGTTTAATTCTATGTTGTCTTGGGGACAGTGTTTTATCCACTCCTAGTGGTTCACTGGGGGAATTTTCCTTAAGGGGGGTTTCTGAAAGTTTATGTATCTCCTCAAGCAATGAGAAATTGTAATTCCTTATGTACAATGTAAATGGGCCTTAACAAGTGACATGTCACCAAAGATATTTGCATGTCACTGTTCTGTTCATGAATACTTCAAAAACATGCCTATTTAAGTATTCCTATTTTAAGCCTATAATTTCGAGACGGCACGTGTCAGCAGAAGGGATTACATCTCGTTGCAGCGGGAAAGGGAAGGATTATAAATCTTTCTTTGTCTATGGATAGATAATTCCCTCTCATGAGTGAATCCGCAGTCTGCAGCCAGCGGAGCGTCATTTAAGCGATTTAAAGGGCGATCTTAAAAATTTACAGGTACATTCTGCATCTAGTGTGTATGATTTTAGCTATGTCTTCCATCATACGGGGGAAGCCCCCCCAAAACAGGGCTGGATAAAACACTGCTTGGGGGATGAAGCCATCTGATTGGACTACGCAGATTCTTCAATTGAAGTCTGTGTCACACTGTCGCCCGTCAATGGCTCATTTGATAGAGCGTTGACCTAGAATGCCAGAGGTCGGTGGTTCAAATCCACCAGGACCCGCAGCTGTTTTCCGTCTGTTAAGTTCAGGGCCCGCGGAACAATTTTTCACGAGGGAAGCCATAAGATTTGTATAATGCTTCATCACAATAGGATTGTATAGACATAAAAGATGCTGTTTATTAACATTTTTCGCAATCACAATGTAAGCATCATTGATCTACATCAGTATTTTTATTTATTTTCTCTGATTTATAGTCATAGTGCAAAGTATGAAGCATGCTCGTATAATCATGAAAGCTACTTATAAATCACAGACTTAGATAGAAGCTGCAGATGTATATAATTCGACGAATTGATAGACAAAATCTGTTGATCAAAGTGAACATCTTTCATGTGAAATATAAGTAGTACCAATGCTCTGTTAGAAGTAATACAGTTGTTTCACATGTCTAATTGAAATTACTGTAGTTCATCGATCATCTCAAAAAATCAATTAATTGCATAAATTTTAGCGATATCTCACTTGTCTACTACACCATTATACTTTATTTACATGTTTAATGAAATGAAAGAAAAAGCAAGCAGCCTATTCAAAATTTCAATAATAAGTGTCCTTTTGACGCAATCACTATTCCGTAGAATAGATAAAGAATTTCCTATCCGTTGGGTTTTCACATGCAATAAACTAAAAAGTGGTTTCTCCAACAAAGATCATACTCCCAAAGTTTTTAGGTCTAATGTCATTTACCAATTCGCTTGTGAGGTGGACCCTCGCACTACCTGCATAGGTAGAACTACAAGACACTTAAACTTAAGAATAAAAGAACATCGGGAAAAATGTCCGCCATTTCTGACCATAGGTTAAATTGCAGTTGCAGCTGTAAAGTTGACAATTTCAAAATTCCATCTCAAGCTCCCAAAACTTATGACCTAAATATTTTGGAAGCCATGTACATAAAAAAACTCAACCCCACTTTGAATAAGCAAGTTAACCATGATGGTGCTTTTTTCAAATGTGAATTAATTTGAGTCTAGTTACTGTGTGTACCTTATTTAATTGTTATCATGTACTTCAGCTTTTGAAATGATTTGTTGCTTATAACATGATTTAGATCTTTCCTATCATTGTTTTCACCTCTTTTAGCTTAACATTATATTTCGCACGGAAAAAGATCACACGCGCTTGGAAGAGAACACTTTTCGTCGTTCATCTGTCTTGGAAATGAAATTGTCACATAAGTCATTCGCGCCGATGTTGTCGAGAAATGTCTTGTGAATATTGCACTCAGCCAAAGCGGTAAGCCGATCCTGTCCCATACTGTTTCTTTGCCAATTTTCAGTCTTCGAAGGGTGCTGAACGTTCTTTCAGCACTAGCCACAGAAACAGGAAATGTTAATAAGAGTCTTGCTAGCCGAGTCACCTACGGAAAGAACACCAGTGATGTCTCAGGACTTGATCTTAGCATCGCAAGGAATTCCTCGAACGACGTCGGATTGGACTTGGTCTGCTTTGCCAATGTTGGTAAAGACTTCAGTTCATGTTGAAGGGCATCGTCGTTGACTGTTGGAAATACTCGCTTCTCCATACTTTTCTATTTCTCGCGCATTCTTTTCCACCTTGTATGCACTGACTAGAGATGTTTCAATGTCATGACAAGCTTTCAAAAAGTTGTCATCAAATCGCCTGTCTAATGTTTGAATCATTCTATCTGTTATGCTGAAATAGCATATTCTGTATTGGTAATAAATTGATGAAGATGGAAGTCGACTCAGGATCCTCATCTGACCACTTAGGCAGACGTTTCCTCCTCATTGCTTCAAGACAAAGTAATCCATTCTTTTCACGACTTCTCAAAAACGTCTGAGAAGGACTGATCCGTACACAAGGTTTTCATGTGGTGTTTTAACAGGATAATCGCCTGATGTGCATGTCAAATTGACATCTTTGGACTTTGCAGTTTCTTTGCCAATTTTTCCGATTCTTGCAAAATGGTGAGAGAAATTTGCAAGCCCAAAAGTGTTTCGAATTTCATCAGCTTCTTATAATTCGAATCAGCCTTCGATCGAGATTCCGAAGAAGAATATGTTTTATCCAATAAAATTTTGTACAAAAGTTTAATCAAAGGTTGGAAGTTTCGTAGAATAGCTGCAATGCCTTTAACGCGGATAACCCATCGAGTAGGGCAAAGGTCAACTAACTGACTGAAGTCTTTCGAATCGTCCTCCAAACTGTTGGCGATTTCTTCGCAAATATTATTGCACTGCGGTAGTCGCTTCCACGATTCTTTGACGAAAACAGCACCCCGACGGACGCGTTCCAGAGTATCACTTATCAATCTCTCTTCTTTCGGCTGCTTCTTGAAGACAGAGGTTGAGACGATGGTTCTCCAATGTTGGTACCGTGCTGAGGGAAAGTCCTTTTTAATTACAGCTTTTGCCCTCTTGAATGCTGCACTCATATTCGACGCGCCATCAAGTCCAAGACCACAATATTTTTTCGAATGGATTTTGAAACGAATTGCGACGTCCTTCAGTGCTGTTGCGATAGACTGCCCGGATGAATCTGAGATGTTCTAGCATCCAAGGAAAAGGTCATGTGATTGCAAGTCAAAGCGTACAATTCTGAAGAAAACAGTCAACTTTTCGTGGCCTTGAATATCCTGAGTTCCATTGGGAATGCAACTGAAGAAATCAGCCTTCTGTATCTCTGATGCAGTGCTTCGCTGAGTACTCTTAGCTATTTCCTTGATCATTTCATTTAGTATTTCGTGCGACAGCCAATCGTGTCGACGAATAATCTAGTCTTTGACATCTTTATTGTAATTGCCGCGTAATTTCAGGAACTGGAAGAAATTGCCTTCACTTGAGATGTTACTTTGAAAGCAACTGTGTGGGTATTGAAGGTTTTGCAAGATTTTTTAGGGCGGATCGGGCAATAGAGGTCGATAGATATACATGTAGATGCAGCGCGATAGAGGTCGTACGCAAAAATCTCAGCAGTTGCCGGCAGCCAAAGCTGCTGTATCATAAGCAAACATTTTTTGGAGGTGGTTGCAATCCTTGGTTTCACATGTTTACGTGTTGATTAGTTTTCTGTCAGTGATGTAAGCGGAAATGATGCAGCGCGATAGAGGTCGTTGCATCTCCCGACATTGTATTTATTTAATAAAGAATTAGATTGCAATTTATCATCAAGATGAATATTTTAACAGCTGAAATTTGAGGGGCCACACACACACACACACACACACACGTGGCCCCGGCAAGTCTTTCTAGGGGGGGCGTCCTCCTCTGCCCTCCCCCACTTCCGCGGATAGATGATCACTTTAGTAGGCTATTATCCGCGACTGCCAGTGTTTTTGAGCGGATCGAAATTCCGCTTTCGCTCGCTCATCGCTCATTTCCTCAAAATCATCCTTTCGCTCGCTCACCGCTAAAAATCATCAAAAAATGCCGCTCGCTCGCTCATTTCTCGATAATGCCCTCCTTAATTCTACAAACTAAAGCTAATTCCATGCTTTTATTTTAATAAACACCTTTTAGGCGTTAAAGGGAAATTCATCATTTCATTTTAGGTGAAATTTGAAACACAGTGAAATGATGTAGACCATCATGCTAATGTATTACGAAGGTAGCTATTGCAGAAAATTAGTCGAAACAATATATTTTGATGTACATAACCACAGAATTCTTTTTATATGTATAGAAATGGGCAATAATCTAAACTTAATCTTACATGCTGATCACATGAATCAGTGTACACAATTCTTAGCGCAAAACTTGGAGAAAATTCGCAAGGTGTGTCAAGAAACCATGTAATGCGCTGACAATTGAAAATGAACTTACATGAAATCGTGACAAATTAATAGATGATTCCTAAAGTAGCTAAAGATACATGTAAAATACATGACTTATGAGTAACTGAGTACTGAGTAATCAATTCAGTAGTAATCAATTACTGAGTGTTGGAAATCTGCTATACAAAGAATTGCTTGATAAACGAAATTGTTGAATTATGTGAAGCAGAAAATGCTGCACCCAAAACGACCTGACACATTGGCGTCAGCCGTCACTGAGATTTCGGCACACTAAGTTAAGTACCTGTCAAGATGGTCGGTTCGCAGCAGCTCGTTGCGCCCAAGTCCTACCTTCTTCCACTTCTGCACTCAACTTCTTCATGGTGGTGTTTAGACTCAAGCACCCGCTTTAACAAGAAATTTCCTCACCGATGGAGCAACGAAATAGCGGCATCCCACTCTCAGAAGGCATGAGCTCATATTTCCACCCTTGCTTCTGGATCCTTATGGTCAGTTCTTTGTATTTCGCAGTTTTCTCTTCATGGGCATCCCTAACGCTCTCTTCCCAGGGAACAGTTATTTCGCCCATAATCATTTTCTTTCCTATAGCGTCGATCAACACTAGATGAGGTCGTTGGTCAGATAGAGATAATTCATCTGGCAGCTGTGATCCACTCAAGTGGATCACTTCCGATCACTTCCTACTTCTGCGGTACAGATAGCACGATGAGTCTTTCGTCTCTTTGTTTGACCACTCGGTGCAAAGTCAATTCCCGTTATTACTTACCTGTAGGGGAGACTTTTGTAAAGTTGGCGGAACTGCCGAGTGGAATCATTGTTTAGTACAGCGAGATCCTGTTCGAAACAACTTCTACTTTATCAATTTCAGCCCCTAATCAGATTCCACAAATTCGCAGTCGCTATAGAGAAATTCAAATTTAAAGATAGTAGTGGTTCCTTTGGGTGGTTCCGCTAACTTCACAAACGTGGGGGTAGAAAGACTGCCTCCACAATCGCTTGCAGGACCAAGCCGCACCGGTGCGTGTAGCATGCTCTCTATAGTACCACATGATAGCCAGAGAGGGCACGACGAGGATTGGCATGTCACACAGATAACATTGTGGATCGGTCCGGATTCCTCAACGTGTCAGGTTAGCAGGGGCATGGAACACATCATATGTCCATTGTCCATTGATGCTTCCGCTTCACTGCCCGTAGCCCATGTTCCACCAATCGTTCCATGAGAGATTGCAAACTTCAACTCCTCAGTAGAGCCATCTGCCAATGTCCAACATTTGGACATCTTTCCAGACTCCCACACTCTTGCAACTACTTTCCATAAGCACTATGCTTATTTCTTACTGCATATCGTAGTAAGTTTGTTTGTAGCCTGTACACCGCACGTAAATAGTACAGTAGACTGCATGCGAAGATAGAGCAAATTAACTGCAAATGTTGTGTAAACTTCCACGAGGCAGGAAAAATATCGCTCCTTTAAATTAAGGACGATTTTGATTTTTTTTGCGAAGTAAAATTCATTGAAAGTGAAGAGCCTTTAGACTGACCAAGGAGACGAAGCGCATAGAGGAATTTTGCTTCGAAAAAATCGCAATAAACTTGAAAGATCGATATTTTACTTACCTCCTGGAAAGTTGCATAATGAATAACCTTACGCATAAGACAACGAACGATCTAATTGCAAGTACAATATCCTAAATTGAACTCGATGTATTTCAACTGTATGGTACAGTTGAAATGCATGGTTCGATTTTCAATATCTTAGTTCTAATCAACTATCAGCACTTTATATTTTATCTACAAAGAAATCATCGTAGCTGTATAGTCGAGACAGTAATATTACGAAAGCTGTTTAAAATGTTAGAATATATACTTTAAAACCTTGATTAATGGTGTTTTGGAAAAATTAACCTTTAAATTGTCTAACTATTATTTATTGATCTCCAGCATGTTCTTCTTTGTCCAACATGTTGATCTCAAGTAAAGGAAGAAGAATTACATGTAAGTACAGCATATAAATCACAGTTGAAAGAGATGTCTCTACAATGACACTCACCGTGGCAAGAAATAGAAAGAAGGGTGCAGCAGAGAGGAGTCGGCATGGTCACCCAAGATTTATCACCACAACTGATAACTGCTCATTATTTTAAATGTTGGACACCATTAAATGCTGTATTCCTTTTCACTTAATAATGGTTGTGGTGTATTGTCCAAATGAGCTGTTAGAGATCAATAACTAACAAGAAGACATTTCAAGGATTATTCTAACTTAAGGAGGCTATCAGAAAAAGGATGCAAGCAAAATAAACTCAATAATGTTACAATTTGAAGATTTTCAACGACTTAATAATTATCCATACCGGAGAGGGACGATTCGGTCTCCCGATTTTTTGATGTGATCCTCGTAAAACTAAGTCGCCCGATCTACAATTTTGTAACATAAGTTTAGCGCATTTTCAAATTTTTCACTGAAATCATTACGTTCGGTAAAATTTCAACTTTAAAAAAATCTGCCGAAATTGGTGCTTTTAAATCTTGAATTGCTTTTTGCAACATGGAGATGAATCATTTGGAGTAAATGAACATCGCGATGAGAAAGCTTGGACCCTAAATATGTTGTACCGTGAATTTCATGTGACTTGAAACATTGGTACGGAAGTTAAGGGGAGACCGATTCAGTCCCACGCGCTTCATAGTCCAATATGGATAGGGTTAAAATGAAGGTCTTAAAATCAATGTACCGTACAGTGCAAGCCATATATGCCTACATTCGGGTTGTCCGTGTGTAGACCCAATTTGGTTGGTTTCAATTTTTCCACAATTTGTAGTTCTTTCACCTTTGACGATACTGAAATGTCTCAGAGATCTGCATGTGGATATGTTCCAGCAACGAAATGTTTCTATCAAATTAAAGCATCTCATAATAGCTTCGTGCAATTGCGGAGACAATTAGTACATCTATGGGGCGAAGCGATGATTGGGAGACCGATTCAAAAGATATGTGAATAAATAATGTGTCGATGGTCAGATGTTCAGCGCATCATCGATCACAAAGACCTTCTTCTTGCTAAGTTCACATCCACAAGTATAATCCAGACAGGCATTCAATGCATGTTGTCATGAGTGAGATATCCACAGAAGAGAAAAAAAGTAAGGATGTTTTGTTCATCAATCAAGTTATATACATGCATGTACAAGGAACCATTTTTTAAAAAAAATTTCAAATATTTCGCTTTTTTGATTATTTGATCTTTTTTTAGTTTTTTTCTAAAAATGGCTCGCTCAACCACTCGCTCACGACAAAAAATCATCGCTCGCTCAATTTTCGCTCACAGAATATTTTTTTCGCTCGCTCATCCGCTCATCAAAAACTTGAAAAAATACCGCTCGCTCAGCTCGCTCAAAAACACTGGCGACTGCAATCACATTGTCGCGATCTCCTATCTGCTCAAGTTCATGGGATATTGTGACCTTTTAATTCTTTATCTCAAATGGTAGCCACTTTTTTTTTAACTGGATGGAATTGACCGAAGTTATGTATCAGCTACAGATGAACATCGGTGTCAGTGGATAAGGAATGGTTCGTCTTTTGATGTCGATGTCAGTGTCAGATGAAATGCTCCACCGTGCTTTGGAAACTATTCATCCGAACTCGGTTACGGCTGAACGGGCGTTTTCTATCAGTGGAATATTTGCTACCAAGGTAAAGTCACGATTAGATGATAAAACGCTGTCCTCTCTGTGTATGTTGCGACATTCTTTCAATAGCCAACAATGAAACTTTAGAATGAACTTTATGTGAAACTTATATGAACTCAATATGAAATTTATATTGACCGTGACATTTGATTTAGTATTTCATGTGTTACCGATGATTCGATTTCTTTGGCCTGAACCGTTGCTTTGGAGTTCCTATTTCGTGCATGTTGATGCAGATATCTATGCACCCTTCAGTTGCTTGGAGCTTCCTATCCAGAGCACTCTTATTTAGAAGTCCATGGACAGAGCAACAACATCCTCCATCTTTTTGTGATCAAATTTGGACAACGTCAGGATCACTAGTTCATGTTTTAGGCCACTTAGCCACGGGATCACTGCTGATGCCTGTTTCAGATAAAAGCTTGTCTTTTGATTAGTGAAATGACGTTTGATGCGTGTCGTGAAAAAGTATTCTGAGCATTTTTGATGTCAATATGCACTGTTAGCGCCATATACGTTGCTGAATAAAAATAAAATTAATCAACAAGTGTAGCCTTATTTTTTGATATTGTACTTCAGCAGATGCATTTGAGTTGAACTATTCAAGCGTGAATCTCAGAAAATCAATTACAATTTCGATCTGAATCATTCAGCGCTGTCTTTCTCGAAATTTTCGATTATGAAGTTCATTGATTTCTAGAGCAGTCGGCTGTCGAAACTCATTATATTATCGTCTCAAGTCATCGGTTGGACTCGGACTGAATTATCAAGGAGTCATGCAAGCAAACAGAATGAATCAACTAACCTTTCAATGTGATTGACGATGCAAAGATAATAATCAACAGCAATGAATAAACTTTCATAACAATTTTGTTTCAATGTCTTACCTTAACGCTGCAATTTAAGTTAATGTACTACACATCTAGCTTGAAGTTCAAGGAACGATTGTCCCCACCGATCCTTGTGGCTGTTGCTGTTGCTACTTACGAAACTGTCTCTGTCACAGGGGTTGGAAAAAAGTAGTTGCAATTTAATTGGTCTCATTTTTCGTTGAAAGTCAATTAATTTAGTTGCATCACATGAACAATCAATTAAATGCAATTTTTTATCATAGACAAATCGAGGAAGATCTTTCCACAATATGATTGCATGATCAAGACTTGATTGATAGATAGTTTAGAAAATAATTTCTGTACATTTGTCTACGAAGTAAGCGCTAAAAACTTTTGGAAATATAATTTACCTATAATCGCATTCATGCATTTTCTGCATCACTGTGTTTTTTGAACTAATTTGTAATAACAAAGCATGTAAATGCAGTGATAACAATATTAAGCAATGACTGATAATTTATATTTATATTCTCCTCTATTCTACGAGCGTAATGTTTTCCAGTTCAAACACTGAAACACTGCCATTCTAAACATCGAGATAGTGAGTGTTTCGTCAGGTTTGCCATAATTTGAATTTATCTAAGATTATTAGATTATATGAAATACATATGTTTAGTTAAAGACTTGAATTAAAGTTTAAATGAATACCATAGATAATTATGAACAAGTTTGCATTAGGCTATAATCAAACATTTTTTCGTTATAGATACGAGTGGGTCTACAGAGCTATATTATCGACTGTGTAGGCCCATATATTATGCTGCAATTGTATGGCTTATAATAATCGCCTAACAAATCGCTTTTTTACTTGTGAATAGTTGACAACTGATCCAATCAATTAATTGAATTGAATATGGTTAATCAATCAATTATTTTTTTCCAACCACTGCTGTATTATGTTACGCAGCAGATCATGAAATAGTTTCATGAAGTTATGAAACAGCCTCGAGCTTTTATGCAATTGTATAAAAAACAAACATACAATTTTACAACAAAAATTTCTTAGTTTTTTATCCAGTATTTTGTGTCACCCTCTTCAACTGAGAAATCCATGTGATGAATCGACAGCCTCAAAAACTGTGTTGTGTGAAATAGACAATCACACCATTTGTAGGTGTGCCTAGTAGATAGCTCTTCCACGTTTTCAAGTCTGACTAGAATCGATAAAGGAGTTGATCAATTATCATAAAATTTTCATGCCCGTAGCGGAGGGTATTTTCTATCGACGCACAGAATTTTGTGCCGTTTGAGGTATCACTTTTTGATTTGCAGGCATTAGTGTGATGCACGAGCGACATGTCGTAAGCATAAACATCCTTCCTATTCACTTAACCCTTTCGCGAACAATGCGTACAGAGCACGTCATACATCAATTGTTTAAAGTCACCATGATTGGGAAGACATCAATGGAGCATACTTAAATTGTGCATGCAGAGCACGTCATGGTGACTTCGAACAAAGTAGTGAATTTCATTTTGGTCGCACTCGTGCATTTTTTGTTTTATCCTTATTGCCAGTCTCATCAGTCGTTAATTGAAATGATCCCACGACCTGATACTGTTGTTGAGATGCACCTCATGAGTCTTCACGTTGAGTAGTTGTCTATATGGTTCATTCACATTCTGACGCTTCACATGACCGAACCATCGCATCTTTCGCCGTCCGATGACTTTCTCTAGCATTGTAAGGCCGCATCTGCTCGCCACGACAGCGCTGTCGATCCGATCAGACAGTAAGACGCCACTCATGCAGCAAATCATCCTTATGTCACATGAACGCTTTTCTTGAGCCAGATGTTGAGTGAGGTTCCAAGATTCGGCACGATGCATACCTGATGCAGCAATTACTGACGGTGCCTCGGCACCTGAGTGGAATGAGGATTTCTAAGCAAGCTAACAGCGTTCTTCCATTTGAGCCAGGCTGACCCGATTCCGGCAGACTTTTACAAGCCATATTAGAGAAAATAAGCTGTTCAAGTCTACATACATAAAACTCTTTTAATTGCTGGACAGGCCAATCCGTGAATGCTGATTTTGAAATCCAAGACAAAAGAGTCATCTACTTCTTCAATGCATCCAGAAGATTTGATATTTATGTAAGATAGAAAAAGGACTCTCCTATCCATTCTATCAATATCAACCGTATTTCTCCTCATTATTCTTCATGCATTTTATTCAGCTCATTGCAAAAAGAAGAATCAGTTTTCGGTGATACGGAAACCCAAAGCGAGAGATGTACTCATCTCTCGTTTTGGGCTTCCCTCTCATCAAAAATTATAATACTGTTAATAATAATTAATGACAATTAAATACAATAATTATAAATCAATATATATATATATATATAACTATAATTATATATTAATTGATTAATCATAATAATATTTATATATTTCTTTTCTATGGAAAGTAGAACCAATACCTGATGCAAACTGCTTGTGACACATACACTTAAGCAGTATAGAACACAGATAGTAAATACTCGGGTTTTTTCAAGCACCAGGATCCTATTATCAGAAGTGACAAAATTGCATATAATTCGTTTTCATTATCATGAAATATTGAATAGTCTGGTTTCTGAGATCAATTTTAAATTATGCCTTTCATAATACATACTAATGAAGTGATATTGAGATCCTAGGATTTTGCTATCGCCAACTGTAGTTGTCACTCTGGTTCTCAGTTGTTAATATATCATTTTTACGAAATATCATTACTAAATGTCAATAGCTGATCACAAGTATTTAAAATAACGGTAATATAATCTGAGACCGAGCATAGATAAACACTTTCTTAAGACATGACAACTAAAAATGAATTTCTCTATTAATTAAGTACATATTTACCATCATTGTTAATCAAAAAAGAGATTAATCCAGACCAATTTCAATAGTGACAAGCACGTGCATTTAATTAAAAGAAAGGAAAGAAATCAAACTTGCTTTTGTTTGTGCTTTTCCAACTAATAAGCGTATATCCTACTATTATAAAATTATTGATAATTACAGCCATTGTTCACTGTAAGTATATAGTAAGGTAGTTGGACCAACTAAAAAATTGAAGGTAGTCTGGAGAATCATAATGGATCTTTCGTCATGTTATTAGCTTTGAAATTCATGGATGGCCATTCATTCCTTAGTGTGAATTAGTAAAGTGGGTGCAGTGATTACAAGCTTACAACGGTAACATGACAATTAAAATGAACAAAGAATGAAAAAGTTACTTCATCTTTTCTGCAACCTTAATATGTGGTCATTCAATATCGAGCTACAGATATTCCTGGATAAAACATTTCTATTCATATTTATATTCGCATTCTTAGCTGCCCACATGCACTACCAACTCTGAGTGAGTAACGAGAAAAACTAGTTGAGGTTCTATTACTTAGAATAGAATATAGACTTGCATAGAATCTGCGCTGGAGCTCATTTATCGTCCTGAATCGTGGCTTGCACATGGTCATAGCATCTGTTATCACAGACGAATTCTAAATAGTGAATTTGATTGTGTCTGAGGCATGTGTCACTACGTGCACTTCATTATCTTATCAATAAACACGAAGATTTTGTCAATAGACATCCTCATACTTGTAAATGGATCCGAAATTTCATCTGTCTTATCGGGACTGTTCAAGTCCAGACTCCAGGCCCCCATATAGACCCATTCAGCCTCGCCACTGATACATCTGCGATATAAAGGATGAATTGTATAATGTTCGAGTACATACAGTGAAGCCTCTAAAAGCCGCCTGCCCACGGGATACATCTAATTAAGTAGTTTAAACATCTAGATGGTCTACCAACATAAAGAGGTCAGTTTATTATCTATTTTTTTTCACGGCAGGACGCAAAGTGGGCCACCTATAGAGGTAGCTCGGAAGGGAGGCGTCACTGCACACGTTTTTTTTATCATTTTTGTCTCATTCGATTTTCCTTATGAACTAAAAGTAGTCTGCAAATGTATAATTTTTGGTAGTAGACAGCCGAACGATGTATGCTTAATTTTGAACAAAAATTGATTTGACTTATTTCAAATTATGGGGAAACCTGCAGATAAACAGTGAAATGCATCCAGTCAATGCCATCGGCAAGTTTTCCCAAATTAATTTTCCGATAACTGACATTCTGAGACTCCTAACTGTTTGCATAGACGAACACGAAGAAAATTTTCGAATTTCAATATTTAGCTCATATGGTTGTATTGTTTCATCATATTATTCCTATATCACGATTGGGGCTGCATTAGATTCGCGTACTGGTACAGGCACCCAACTGGGTTCATTATGTTCACCTTAGCCTCAGCATCATGTGATTTGCATTAACATTTTTCCTAATAATAATGCTGATTTGTTTACTTTTACTGTTTCACAAGTAAATGTGCCGAATTATCGCGATTTCAGCCTTAGCATGCGCTTTATGTGCGCTTATGTCCGGATACAAGCGCATGCGCTTATAAGCGGGAAAAGTGCATCAGATGCAAAATTATTTTTTGTTTTAAATTACTTGGTATTCAATGCTTTCATCATGGAAAAGTAAAGATGTTCACTCCTCCTTTGTATGTATTGACCGAAAATCGAAGTTAATAAAACAAAATATACAGTTACCGAACGTTTCGGGAATTCTCCCTTCGTCAGCGGCGTAAAGTCAATCGACAAAATCCTTCGTAAGTTGCCCAGAGTAACATTTATACCATCAGAGGCAGAAAGCAGCAATCAGATCAGAACTCTACAGTACAAGTTCGCATTTGCGATCTATCTGCGGTGAATTGTATTTGATGTAGCGAGCTTCTGTTACGCGTGTTTCTAATGGATCTCTGCACTTTTCCAAAATATCTAGAGAAAAAAGGTCAATAGATTTGTACACTTCTTGATGCATGTTAGCAGATAAATCGCAAACGCGAACTTGTAGAGTTTTGAATCTGATTGCTGCTCTCTGCCTCTGATGGTATAAATGTTACTCTGGGCAACTTACGAAAGACTTTGCCGATTGACTTTACGCCGCTGACGAAGGGAGAATTCCCGAAACGTTCGGTAACTGTATATTTTGTTTTATTAACTTCGATTTTTGGTCAATACATACAAAGAAGGAGTGAACATCTTTCATTTTCCATGATGAAAGCATTGAATAGCAAAAACCTCCAGTTGGCGACCATCACCTAAATTACTTGGTAAAGTTTCATAGTATTTACCTTAAATATGCTTACGTCTACGAGTTTCTTGACAATGAAGCTAGCCTGTAACATAACCTAAAAGTTGTGCTACTAATCCATGTAAATCTTGCCATTATTCATTTCATCAAGGAAAAATAAAACATTTTAGAAATAATCAAGCAATAATACCGGTGCAATTATCTACTAAACTATGTTTTAACCCTTAATCAAACACAACATCTTTTTTCCAATCTTCGCTATTTCACAGTAAGATTACATTACAGGCTATTGGTACTTCATGCGGTAATTAGTGACGGTTAAAGCATTATTTGCCTCTAAGTACAATACCTAAAAAAGAAATGTATAAGTGTGAAACAATTATCTATTGCGTCACACACACAAACTAAAGATCGTGCTTCAGGATTTTAAGAAGATGTCGAGGAAGTGGACACCTTGCAGTCACTGAAGCTCTGCTCATTCAAAAAGTGCAACCAGATCTGTGTGTACAGAAAGAGACAGTTGTGAACTTACTTTTACCTTGGTAACTTTTTCCTTTGTTTGTTATCTTTATTTGTTTTTGTATATATATATATATATTTTTTTATTTTTATTTTCTTTATTTATGTACAATTCTTTCTTTATTTGTTATTTTCTTTATTACCTTATTTGCCTTTATTAATTTTTCTGGTTGTAAATACTCCCTACCTTTCAGTAGAAGACGTTTTATTAACCACGTGAATGTGTCGGCTATCTATGTCACGAGATACTGTCCATGTCTGTCCGTCTGTTAACTGCGTTCATGCTTGCAATTCTGCTGTCAACTTCCATGTCTCTCACTCCGGTGTTCACCTTGAGAAGAGCCGGCGAAATATATCGGGCCACTTAATGAAAACCTTGGCGTTGCTTTTTCTGTACAAACTAAACAATTGAACGCAAAGATTGGAAAATGTTAGTTCAAGCAAAACTTAACTTACCAAGATTATTTGTCAATGATTTCACACTCAGTGTCACTATCATTGTCATTACTTTCTTCACCATTACGAATAGCATTTTAGTTGGTAGCGGATCGTTACTTTGAACTAGTAGAGAAGTGAAGGAAGTTAGTAACTAACGTGGAGAGCCAATCCTTTCTAGTAGCGAGTTGACTTATTTTGTCAAAGCATGTCAGATTATGCATCTAATTAAAATAATTGTGCATCAAGGTTTGCATTTAGCTGGGATATCTTATCTTTATAAACGTGGTATATGGGTCTTATGATTTGAATGAATGTTGCCACTGGAATCGGAATTCAACATGCAAAATGAAAATTATTGTTTGTCGAAAATTTAATGGCTAAATTTCATTATGGCGCTGTACATGGAGGTCCATATGATCATGGAGAGACGAGAAAATCTTATCGACTAGTGTGCTCTTATATTCGGATACAAGCGTATGCGATTATAAGCGAACAAAATGCACATGTGTATCACAATGAAAACAAGCGCATGCGCTTAAAATCGCGATAATAGAAATGAATTCTCAGGCACGTAGCTTGGGCATGTTCCAGTTTAAAAAGAAATTAGACCCAAGCGCAGTCCTGTACACAAGTAAGTATGGACATGCTGCGAACATTATAGTGTACAGAAATGTCAGTGCGCAGTGTTGTTTAATAAAGGTACTTAGTGTCAGATAGTGAATCCATGCCAGATCATTTTACAATCACAAGTACCCGAGAAAAAAATTACCGAATGAACTTTTTGAGTCGACCCAGTAATTTAGACGTTTCGGAACTTTCTAAGTGGGCCCTACCCAATAGGTTACATGTTCTATGTATAACTTGGTCTATTATTAGGTTTATTCCAGTTACGCTGGTTCTCCTACAAGGTTAGCTAGGTTAAATATAGTCTCCTATTAATCTGTCTCACATTTATGCGGATTCCCACTAAGTTTTCTCAGTCTATTTTCCCAATAGGTTTGTTGCACTTAAGCTGGTTGTTCCCCTACGTTTTGCCACTAATGACTGGTTATCGAGACCTCAACCGGGTAGTATTAATTCCATATAGTATCCCATCAAGTTTTTTTTTACAACTACCTGATGAACTTCCATGTAGTATCCCATCAAGTTTATTTTTGCAACTCCCTGAAATACCATTGCAGGACATACTTCATCAATCCTATTAAACTTACTGGAATATTGATAAATACTAAAAAGTTTATTTGACATTTTTTGACTTCCTAGGTTTGTTTGGTATTGTTAAGGATCCTAAGGTTACTTTGGTGTTATTTGATCTGCTATCAACTTTATTGAAATTTTTCTCGGGTTTCATCAATAGCGATTTTTACACCAGAAAGTTTCAGTCAGATTCACAAATTGCGTGGTAGTAGTTTCTATTGTAAAGACTTAACACTTGGACAGCAAATCCGATGCTGACAAGTAATGGCAAAGCAAACATCTTCGATGACAAAGACAAACAAGGATTTTGAATCAACACAACAACTTACCCAACTAATTATTAGATACTTTAAATCATCAGCCATAAAACCATTACGACAGAACTGCTTAGGAGAGGCGTTAAGGCTCTCAATTCCTCACGTAAGTCTGTGAATGACCGTTAGCAGTGGCTTCGCCGGCTGATCATAGATAATATAGTAATCGGATTTTGATGATTAATGCATTGTCAGCGGGGTACCTTCAACTTAATCTGCATCTTCAATTATCCATAGTTATCGTGAAAGTAGCAAATACTTGACATTACGGGTGGAGATTAACCTTCACTTTCACTAAAAACGATCATATTTATCAAATTCGATATTTCACAACAAGATGATGTTAATACAAGATTCACGTTGTCGCTACACGCTTCTGTAAGTCATTATATCATCAAGAATGTAAATCCATACTAAATGCCATGTATATGCAGAAAGTTTTTGGCAGATATATGGTAGACATATGTTCTAATCTATATGTGCATCTACAAATATAATTCTAGTAGCATATGTGCAAGTAGTGAGTAGCAAAGTGTGTGAAAAATTTTCAATCCGAATTGTTTTGATTTCTTATCTGTTGCATACAATTCACGAATTTTATATCATAGATTTTGCATGTGTTTCTTCACAATACTGACAGATGCGCAGTACACACGGTATTCATGAATAGATGTGTCCCATGTGTCCCACAGCGCGACCTTTTCACAATTTACAGCTTGTAGCTGACCAAGTGTGACTGGAATCTATACTCAGTCAGTTTGAGAAATTACAAGATTGTGCCCCGCCAGAATCGGTTGTGGACTGTGCCCTACCACTAAATAGTTGATAGATTCATGGTTAGTTGGCAGGGGTGGCGCCAGGTCCTTCCACACCGGGGGGGGAGGCATTCCTATATCTAGATTTCCGGCGATAAATAGCGTAGGTCTACATAACTTTGAGTGTTAGTTAACTCATACTGCGTTGATATTGTTACACAATATTCGCATACCTAGGCTACAGTAAATCTATGATGTTAAGAACATACATATGAAGGTACAACATAATGCGATTAGGCATTAAATTACATCAAATGTTCATGTTATGGATCGAATTTTTCATAACAAGCACATTTACAACATGGGTGACATTCCATCAAATATAATTGGTGCAGTTTAAATTATATAAGTGTATTTTAATTTTGTCACTGATGCGTGCAAAGACGTTAGATCCATCTTGGCTTATGAAATCGTTGTCAAAATGCATTACTCATGAAAACGGTGCAAATTGAAAGTCGGAAAATCAAAAAATCTGGAGTGGGATATTCTCCAATAAAATATTTCAATACTTGACATCATGGTTGTAGGATTCCTCAATTGAGAAAACGTGTGTCCAGAAGAGGAGAACTTTAAGACGCGTGCCATAGACAACGTCAATCCGCTAAGAAAAAGATAGCTGAAGCCTAATCAAGACAAGCAGGAAATGAAATAAGCGCGAAGTTCCAAAATCATGCGCAATGGTATGCATTTATTTATTAAAAGTAATGCAGTTTCAAAACTTTCCCACTACCAATCGTCCAACTGCCACGCCAGGGGGGGGGGACGGGGAAACGGGTTTTAGCCACCTGCCCCCACCCCTAGCGCCTCCACTGTTTGTTGGTCCACTGTTATTGTGATTAGCTCCATCCTTCTCAGGATCTGCAGGACCAAATGAGACCGAATGGACTAGTGACGCTTTGGTGGCTCTAATCCTGTATGGATATCTTGCGAGTGAGTTCAACGGTCTCTCAAGATAACAGAAAATCATCGACTTCAATTGATGTCTGACTATTCTTTTTTGGATTTGGGCTCTTGATGCTACTTCCAATATAATCTCACTGGATGTTTTAAAATTTAACGAGGAGATGCCTTTTTCATTTTGTACCTTATTTTCTTGTATATTGCTGTTAAAATCTCACAAGCAATTAGCCAAAAGCAGTACTGTAGGTTCAAACAGCAAAAAAAGTTGGAACTTAGATAATACAAATCGCGTGTGACAGGTTCATCTCTATATAGAAATGCAACATGAATTATTCAAGTTTTTCTGATGAATTTCAAACCAATCATTTTTTCCATACAGTTAATATGCGTATAAGACCTTCACTTAATCGAAGTTTAATCGACAAATTTATGCAAAGTACCCAAAAATTGTAATATAAAGGGACCATTGACGTCTAATTAGATTTCAGAGTATTACACTTGCGACGGAGGCGGATTCCGTCACTTCGCTACGGATAAGGTTAACGAGTGTATGTCTGCTAACAAGAGCTCTGATCTACAGAATTATCACAATGTCATCAAGATCATACAGATCATCTGCTGAAGAGTTCGGAAACAATTCATTACTTGTGCAAAATTAGTATTTGATTCAATGGTCATGTTGCTATTACAGACAACATTTCAATTTTGAAGTGTTTTCAAAGTTAAAAAAAATTACTTTTTGTTGCAAATTGCGTGCAGTCCATAAAGATACACATACAAGATGATAGCCTTCCAGGAATCATTTTCATTATTCAAAATTTAAAACCCAGGGGTTTGCAGAAGCATACGAAATTCAATCAAAGCTTCTGAAAAACTGTGGAAAGTTATTTCCAAAACAGTGAGAACACCTCTAAAACGCTATTGATGTGACATGCCATGCGGGTAAGTTGGTCTGAGGTATTTGATAACTGCTTATTGTCACACAGTAGGGTCCACTTGTAGTACAGTAGCGGTGTAAGGGCTGTTTCACACATGCAACTTTTTGCAGCGCCGAAGTCGCGCGGTTGTTTGATTGACATTACAACCTATGGAGCCTTTCACACATGTCGCGCGTTTTTTACTTTGCCGCGAGTAAATCGCGCGATTTTGAGTTTTGACCGACCAACGATCTAGAACATAGCGTCAATCCGAGAACATTTCCGAGTGCAGTGTGTTACGGTGATTAAAACGCACTCCGAATTGCTAAATTTCGTTCAGCAGAACCGATTCTATCACAAATAATACATTTGAAGATCGAAAGTGTTGAGGTTATTGACCTTCGTATACGTCAAACAATAGTGCCTTTCATGTGCGTGCAATCGACGATGACTGAAGTCAGTCACCAATCGTTCTCACACTTCAGTGCTCGGATTTTGGTGATTCACACACCAAAAATGATTCCCAGAATATGAAGAAGTTGATGACTCGCATAGCTTGCATCATGGAGAGGATCATTTTCATTGCATGCAAGACTCCCAGAAGGCCCTGCCAATGGACCAGGGATGCGGAGTCGGAGTCCTATCATTTTTGCTGGAGTCGGAGTCGCATCAAATGATGGGACTCCGGACTCCGGCCCATAACTAGACCCGAAATATAATACAAACAAGGAAGGCGAGGAGCCGAGTCGTATGCATCCAACTTAAAGCAAAATTTGATAAACTTTCATCGAAAATGATTGATAATTGATACAGCAATGATCTCTAAAGATAGATTCAAGTAGGCCTATAATGATCTATGATGTAGGTTACTAGCTTATTTTCAAAAAACTAGGCTTCACGTACTTGCCACCCGGAGTCGAAATCGCAGTCCTATCAACCCCCGGAGTCGGAGTCCTATCAAAATGATAGGACTCCGCATCCCTGCAATGCAATGCACTATGCTTTATTGATTGACTAGACTGGAACACTTGCAAGAGCAACGGATATTGACAATAATTGCAGTAGATTATGAAAGTGGTTATTTTCTTTTTGATATGATGAAAGTGGTGGCTTCGTGAAATATTGTTGACTTGTGCTGTGAATAGATGACGCAATCGACCTCTTCTATCGATGAACTGATTGAATAGGTTGCTAAGATTTCTATGTCTTTCAAATGAGCTTGCATGTCTATTACACGGAGCAAACGGTGAGACAAAATAGCTCAAATAGGAACATCTTAAGCTGATTTTGATTTTTATAGCGAACTATGTAATAAATTTCAGATATTCTGATAGGAAATTGCTTACCGATTTCGGTGAAAACAAAAACAAATACAACTGAAGCCTGCCTTAATAGTAATTTTGGTTCAAATCCTTCTCCAACAGGGTAAGACACATCCACTTTCTCTGTCTCATGAAATCGAGAGATCGAAATGGTTTGTCCGATGATCAACAGTCGCAGAAATCAAAATCCAATGTGAAAGGCCAATTCCAAATTTTAGCGACAATCGCGCAGCAAAAGTCGCATGTGTGAAACAGCCCTAAAAAGGCACAGCCCAGCGTATTCTAATTCACTTGCACCCACTTGTGAGACTGACATTGACAAGTATGAAAAGTATGACTAGTGCGACTTCTTTACAAGTGTGATGCATCACATTGAACCGAATTCTATGTAATTTAAGGTTACACCACGAGCGATTACACGAGCGTGAAGCGCGAGTTTAATCGAGAGTGGTATAACCGCATTGTTACCACAGTTTTCTGCCAAACTGAAATTGCTTCCTCGACATATGAGTTGTATGAATCATAATTATCGGACCGCGTGACCAAAGATTTCTGAAACCGTTTCTAAACTATCGACAGGCACAATTTTATTGTCTAATTCGTTTGTCGGTTTCTCACAGACTCATAACGCTCAATTTCTGCCCAAGATTGCTCTATTTAGACAGAAATCCATAACTTAGATAGGAAGTCATCTTTGTCAGCTTACCCGAATGTTCTCTATCTCTCTGATGTGTTTTCTATTTTATTTGTTGCTAACTTCATGATTAGCTTTCAGTTGCTATTGCTATGATGGAGAGAATGGACTTCCAAGACATAAAATGATCAACTAGAGCACGCATGTAAATGTTTTCTCTTTAGATATCACAATCCAAGAGCTTCTCTGCTTGGATATCAGCAGCTCAGACGGATCCTCTAACCTTTGAAATGCTCATCTTGCCGTTTTGTATCAAGGGATGAAGTTAAAAGACCCCTATGTTTGAAACTCATTCACTTTTGGATCTAATTGTTGAATTATTTTGTTTCAAACATTGAAGTCCTTTAACTTCTTCCCTGATACATAGCGGTAAGATGAGCATTTCAAAGATTAGAAGATCTGTCTGACCTGCTGATATCCAAGCAGAAAAGCTCTTGGAATGCGATATCTAAAGAGAAAACATTTAAAGGCGTGCTCTAAGCCTCTAGTTGATCATTTTGTCATATAGAGCTGTTCATTTAAACGGACTACCTATTTTTTCCTAAATTCAATCGATTCTCACACCTTCCACGCGCCATACATCATTCGACAGTTTGCATTCTCAGCTTTCCAATGAGCTATGATAGACTTGTATCCGTTATTGTATTTGCTGAGAAGTGCTCAAAATATAAAAATCTCTCAATTTACAAATCGCAACTTTTCAATAAGAAAGCATGCTAACTTGACAATGAATCAGGTAATGGGAGAACGAACATTTTCTGAGCCCTCTTTTGATAAATTGGCCATCAAATCGGTGAAACAGAAAAAACAGAGATATCGTGAAGTTATCACAAAATCATTATTCTTTTGCAGTAAATGTTGAATTCGCACTTTCTCATGAAAAATGTTGATGTCTATTATCTTCAGAATCCTTGTGATGTAGGGAGTGCGAATATGTAGGTAGGTTATTCCAAATGAGTTCAATAGTTCTATCTCAAACTTCTCCAACATTTTCCTCATATCCGCTAAAGTACACAAACATGCACAATGTAAAGTGAACGAAGATTCAAAACAGAACAACTAGCGAAAGCAAGTCTTTGTTCTCTTACAGCGATGCAAATTGTTTACCTTGATTGTGTGTGCACTTTAGCGGAAAGGGAAGAAGTCTAAAAAAGAACTATTGAACTTATTTGAATAAAACGTATATATTCGCATTCCTCACTTCGCAAGGATTCTGAAGATGCCAAACATTAACATTATTGATGAGAAATTGCGAATTCAACATTTTCAGCCACAATTTTTATAATTACATTATTTCAGTCATGATTTTGTGATAACTTCACGACATCACTCATTTTTCCCTAGTTTACGGATTTTGATGACCTGTATATCAAAAGAGCTGAAAATGCTCGTTCTCTCTGTGCCTGAATAATTATCGTACTTACATGTTTTCTTATTGAGAAATTGCAACTTGTGAATTGAGTGATTTTCATGCTTTGAGCACTGCTCAGCAAATGCAATAACGGATGCCAGTCTATCGTAGCTCATTGGAAAGCTGAGAATACAAGCTCTCGACTGATGTACGAGGGCAGGCTGTTGTGTGATACGATTGGAAGGTGTGAGAATAAATTGAAGTTAGGGGAAAATAACCTCGCTCGCTCATCAACAAGAACGCGCCTGTCGAGCTAGTTACCTGGCTCAAGTCCTACTTCACCGGGAGGTTGCAAAGGGTCAAGAACGACGGTAAACTGTCAAAATGGTACAATGCAAATCCTCGGCATTGTCATTGACGACAAGTTCCTATGGAATGACCATGTCAGCTATGTCATCAGCAAAGCCAAGAAAAGGATTTTCTACTTGTACTCCCTGCGTGAAGCCGGCTCTTCCAAACTCCTGCTCTGGCGCGTATATTGCTCCACGATCCGATCAATCATCACCTACGGGTTCCCTGCATGGTGCAATATCTCCCCAACGCGCTTCAAAACTATTTCCCGGTTTGAGAAAAGGTTGTGTAAAATTTTCGCAATCGGCCAAGCCCCCCTCATCTCTGACTTGTATCAAACTGCTTGTCTTCGACTCGCCGGCAAAGCTAAGGACAAAGACCATCCTCTCCACTGCACATATGATCTGTCTGCCACGCGATATTCATCCCGTCTAGGTAACAATCATCGGAAGCTCCCCGCAAAAACGTCGAGGCTAAAACGCTCACTCATCAAATTCGCCTAATGAACCATCATCAGCATCATCATCTTCATCTTCTTCTGTATCATTGTACATGTATTTTGTGTCAATTGTAACGGCTACTTCTGATTCTCGAACTGAAGCGCCGAATAAAGATTATTATTATTATTATTAAATAAGTGGTCCGTTTTTTATGATCAGCTTTGTAGAGGTTTATTCTCTCCATCATAAAAAAGTTAGCTACAAATAAAATAGATAACACAACAGAGAGATAAAGAGCATTCGGGTGACTTGACAGAGAATGCTTCCTATTTAAGTCATGGATTTCTGCCTGAATGCTGAAAGTGAGCGTTATGATGAGTCTATGACAAACCGACAAACCAATAAGACAATGAAATTCTGCCTATCGATAGCAACTCATAGATCGAGGAAGCAATTTCAGTCTGGCAGAAAACTGTGGCAACAATGCGGTTACACCACTCTCGATTTTAAACTCGCGCTTCGCACTCGTGTATCGCTCGTGGTGTAACCTCCAATTAAACTTTCCTCAGTAGTGCTGTATGCGGTCAGTACCGGTTTTTTTGAGAGGGGCATGTGTGGAATTTCTGTGAAGTGCAAGCTGAAATTCATCAAAAGCGCTGTATCATGGTCAGGGTTTATTAAAATCAATTATATTGCAATTAATTAATTCCTGTCATCATGACATTAAAATTAATTGATTGATGTGATGGAATAATTACAATTAATTGATTGAATGACTTGTATTGCAATGTGGACGGTATTTCATTGATTAGCTCTCGTACTTGTAATGCTGTCCACTGCTCACCGTGATCGGGGAGAAATATCCCACCTACAGTGATTTATTTAGATACGAATCTTTCTAAACATCTTATTCACAAACTGAACGCTTCAAAGATTCTGGTCAGGAACTATTTGGTGCACAACGCTTATAGTATCTCTGATTTGCAATACGTTTGTGATAACTTTTAAAGCTCTACTTTATGTTTTGTTATAGACGTGTATACGTATGTGATTGATTATTCATTCGTCGGTTTTAATTATTGATTATCAATCAAGTTGTGATGCATGAATTTACAGTAAGTCTGTAACAAAATTTATCAATATTCACATCACATTAATGTATTTCATAAAATGGTCTACTCAAGTCACAATCCTAAATGATATACACTATTATTCGAATTGTAAAGCATTTCCATGCAGCCCAACTCGCTTAATTGGAATAACAGAGACTGAGATACTGTTGAATATCTATGTAATATTAAAAGTTATTAAAAATTGATCAATAACGCTGAAGCAAGAGCATGATTGATTTAATAAAACAATTGCGTAATTCAATACCATTGTGGGTGACTTTGCAGTTATCTGGCACAAGCCAAAGAAATTAATTAAATACCTTTAGCAAATACGACATTCCGTTATAGTCAGCAGAATGATTAATTTTTGGCTGATGCTCTTCATCATCAATGCCTCTACAATACTGATTTCATAGTCACTTGTACCTTTATATTTTACGCGGAGCTGATTTTTTATATCATGCGTACAGTTATTACATAGACAGATATGTTGTTTGATGGCAGTGTCTGTTTTACAATATTCCTCGATCCTCTGTTGAAGTCGTCGTTTGGTTTTGCCAATGTATGTTTGGCTACCTGGATCTCCCAGGCATGAGAATTCGTAAACAACGCACGCTTTCAACAGAGGTTTTGATTTACATTTTAGTGAGAAATATGACTACTTTTTTGGTGTCAAAAACTACTTTGGCACTGATACCGTATTTTTTGTAAATTTTAGAAAGATAACATTTAAACTTTTGAGACGTTTTTCCAATGTACAGTATGACTGTATAAATAACATCATCAAAATCATTACTTGTATGTCTACTCGTATTTGGCTGTACTTGTACATGTGATTTAGTATTTTTGCTTTTTTCATTTCAGAAAATATTTGCGACTTTTTCTATTATTAACTTAGGATAACCATTTTTTGAAAAAATATCGATTATATTTTTCACTTCACTGTGAAAGATGTGCCAACTGCTTGATACCATATATGCTCTATGTAGTTTGCCGTATATCAATCCATCTTTCCATTGTTTGGGACAGATGGAGTTATAATTAAGTAGTAAGCCAGTGTATGTATTCTTACTTGTTAAAAATTAAAAATTATCTTTGTAATATATTAAAACTTAATTCATTTAAAGATGCATCGAATAGGGAAATAGTAAGTACGCACGCTTATACTCAAGGTTATAGAAATTAATAGAACGTGGCGTTGTTTACTGTGTATCTATTGATGTGCGATCAGTAGCCACAGACAAGATTGTTTTTCAAGAATAATGTCTATATTTCCCAATTTCGATTCTTTTGGTTTTTGTATAGACCCTGCTTTATCGAACAATGCTGTAGGTTTTTCAAATCTGAACACATGCAACCACCGCGAGGTATGCGTCGACTTGTTGGGCCTCATCATTCGTGGGTATGTTCGAAAAAGCGACATTGGAGCTGCAGGACGTGCAAGCATGCTGTACCACCGGACCATCTGTTGAGAGCGTTGAATTAGCCTAAGGCACTACATTCTGCAATCACTTAATACTGCATCCGAGATTGAGGCGTTTCCCACAGCCGCTCATCACAAGTAACCTGTCAATTGATAAATTTATCAAATCTCAACAGATGTAACCACCGCGAGACATATTTCGGCCTGTTGGGTACTCAACAGCTTCAGGTATACACCATTTCTTCCATCAATCTTGTAGTAAGCACAATTATGATACTGCAAGCCCACAGGCTATGTATGAAAGGTATGTATGTAGGCTATGTATGAAAGTGTATTTTTGCTACTTGGTAAGCTACATTAATCAAGTTTGAACCTTGAGTTTTGAGTCTACCTTGGGTAAGTAATACAAAACTTGGGTTTTCTATTAATGCTGAATGAATATACACAGATCAAGTTACAAAAATTAATATTTTGATTTGAATCTTAGAAGAGCTACAGGATAAGAGCATAGAGTTCTGATATTTTATCAAATTTCCTTTGGATTCACAGAATATTTCAAAAATGAAATACTTGTAATTATTAGCTATTTTATTCTGGGCTTTCCAATACCGCGCATTGAAAGTTCATACACATTGCATCTCTGTAAGCTTGCATGTATTTTGCTGCATTTGTGCATATTGAGTTTTTATATATCCCGTATATCTTATATCTTCGCAATTATCTTCGTACCCTTAACTTTCTGCGATAGCCGACATTTATCCAAAAATGAATTCATTCCGATTTCGTATTCTAAATATGTTTAACCATGCACTTACTGCGTAGCTATGATCAAGTTTGTTTATATTTCTGAATGATAAAATGAAAACAATTGCTTTGTTATGAGCAATGTGTAACTCAATCATAATTATATCAAAGATCTTCAATTAGTCAGTATATCAGTGTAGGTTGAATTAAAATAAAACTTTATGACGTAATACATGTACGTAGGCTACTAATTACAATTATTGCAATAATAAATCGTTTCCCACTAATACCACACTTCTCATGGTTCTAATATGAATTTTGACCTATAGAAAAATCTTTATGTCAGCACAAAATACAAAGAATGCACTTCGTTTACTTGATTTCATTCATTTATTTAGGCTTGGATTTTGGGTTTTGGATTTCTACCCCAAGTTTTGGCCCAACCTTGCATTAATAGTAATGTTGTGAATGATGAATGTAAATTAGGCTTCCAATCTAAAGAAAAAAGGAATCTAATGTCATTACAAAGCCTTGATGACCTTAACCTTCTGTTTAAGAGGGAGCGAGTGTTGGCTCGTTGACTTATTGCGGTGTGAACTGGTACATGAATGAATTCTTAGGTATTCTGCATAAATAGATGAACAACAATTGCCTGTAAAAAAACAAATGCATTTGACTGCTTCTTAGTATAGTCAATAGAAAAACTGATGATCAAGTAAAACTGTCCTTTTGCTTCTCATCCAATGCAACCTTGTCTTTGAGTAGAAAATGATCCTAACGATGCACTATCACAGTGCATAGGAACAACAAGTGGTGGCAAGATCACTAATACAGTTTTGGCTGAAACAAAAACGAAAATCACTTAATGCAGAAATTCAAATTCAGTTATCCACAGAAAATAACAAAATTATTAAAAAATGCTAAGAAATTCTCTCGCTACGCAGAATTTCTTCCGAATACTCTGCCTCTTAACCGGAGCGCTTTGCATGTGTCGGAAATGTTTCCTGACTTTTCTCCTGCTTACCGGAGTACACTGTATTGCAAAAAATGTGGCATTCCTGCGGTGTGCGGGAATTCCCACAAGACTCCATAGAGATTGCGTGTGGTGTGGAGGTGAAGGGCAGTACTCTGAAAAAAATCTGCGTCCCACGTCAACTCTGGATATTGGCCAGCGGTCGGCAGAACTGGAAGCGGGCCAAGGATTTGAGCGAGCCGTGCCGGGCTTGGGCCTAAAGAATTCTGTACGCACCATGGCCAGGTCCGGAAATATCCAGTACCCGGGCCGACATTTATCATGTCTGAAATTAAGAATATTTTCCTCATTTTCCTCATCGCTTGTCAACATGATTCTTAAGCAATAAGATGAAATGAATACCGGCAGAAATAAGTCATATGTAATTATGCTTTCTCGACCAAATTCTGCCCAAGGAGTTTCATGCCTTCATCTGAGTTAAGGCGTCTACTGAATAGATTAGGTAATTAAAGATTAAGTCTGGTCAAGCAGCACGTTGTTGCATAGAGTAGGGATTTATAGGTAGAGTGTCGACTCAAAAAACTATCTGTATACAGTGACAATTTTTATATGAAAAGATTCAGTTTTTTGCGGAGATTACGTTCCCGTGGTCCAAAAAATTATTTGAACAGTTTTAAAAGTCAAAATTTTTGCCAATTTATATACTACCGAGATGACTCCCCTATATAGGTAGTATGAAACAAGTTGGATATCAACAGGAATAAATATTTGCTAATAAGCATCCTAACTAAACGGAAATTAAGCTGATTATCAAGAGAGTTTCATGATCCGTATTATAATGGAAGTCTTCATGAAAAAGTCGCGATATTATTCGTGATTTCTTGGGTGAAATTTCAAGTTTTTAATTCAATTTTCACCGGCATGATTTTATGATTCAATAAATTCATGTTTCATTTCTTGAATCTGAATAGTGATGTGGACCCATTCATATCTTTCAAAGTTAGTTGAAATCAAATTGTCTTTGATTCAGTTATTTTGCTCTGCCAATGGCAGGTTGTCTGTGAGCACGCTTAAGAAATACTCTTGAGGTTGAGCATGAAAGTAATAGGAACCCATCGAATTGCTAATTTAACAAACATTGAATTTCAAGGCTGTCATGACACTGAGAATCTGTAAACTACCATCATTTCGTCTGCATTACAATCATGATCACTCAATTCCGTAGGAATTTCTTAAAAAAACTGCAAAGATTTGTATATCTCACATTTGATAACAATTTGCAACTACATCCCCCTCGAGTTAACTTAATAAAATCGAAAGTGTATGCACACTGGGGATTTAATAAATGCGAAGTTACCACTCTACCTAATATACGTACTCTATGCGTTGCTGCTTTTTGACTCAATATTCTACAAATATGTTTTTTCAAAATTAAAATGTGTCAACTATATCAAGTGGAGATGACATTGCGCAGCAGTCGATAGACGATTATCAAGTGACATTTCCGTGGAATTTTGGTCAAATTGATATTTTCATCAAAGATGGCAAAGTGCGAAAAACGATTAACTTTTTCATCCGGATCGGACCTGGGCTGATGGCGGTCGGGTAGCAGCTCTGAATCGGTTATTTGTGCCGTATTCTGTACATGACGGAAAGGAATTACATAGTTCAATTTCGAATGGCTTAAAAAAGTACAGCGAGCAATTTTTCATCAAAAAGAATTCTTAACATCAAGATAAATTTCATTATGTGAGAACCTCGACAGCATGTAATTCTTCATTGAAGTCCAAGCCCTTTATCTAATCGATCTCTCTTTACAGATGAATAATTTAGTGATTAACAATTCAATTCTACTTCTTCAATCCATAACTCATTCGGCATTATTCCTCTACGATATCTCTTCGAACTATTGTCTCACAATATTACGCGATATTTCAAGCTGAAGAAAATATGTTGAAGAACATTTCAAGCGATTTGAGAGGACATTGTCAGATGAAATATTCCTCGTCATCTTTTGTTTTACTTATCAACGGCCCGCTCTAAAAATATTTGAACAATAAATTACGATTTAAGATGAACTTTACAATCCAGCGATGCAATGTCTCTTCCTGATATAGAATATTGTCGGTTGGCGGTGAGATGAATAATTCCTCAGTCACTTCGACCCTTTCTAATCCATCACTAGACATGATTACAGTTAATAAACCGGAGAAGTAATCCCTATAAATATTGTGGACGTCAATTTAATGCTCATTTGAAAGTCGCTTTGAAATGTGTTTAAAAGCTTCACTCCATAAACCTCGTGATAACTTCCATAGTTCCCACAGCGATTTATTTACTGTCATAGCCTTCATAGTATTGAGGATATTAAAAGAGGAATCATGCATTGGAATTTCAAAGAGATAACAGTTAAGCAGATTTCATTTTTAGTGGTGGCCATTTGTCAATGATGACTTGCAGTGGAAAAAACGAGAGGAGAGAAGGTTATGTTTTGCATTGACGTCAGTCATGCGTCAATAAGTCGTAATTTAATGTAAAAGCTGACATTTTATTACCGGGAATGAATGTCATTAATACGCTAAGTAAAAAAATATTTTCCTTTTTTATATTTCTGTTCATCACACGATTATTCTTTGCTGAGTGTCTTAGGTTTTAGTCCGGCAGCCAGAACGAGTTTCTGCAGGGAACGAGGTGATGATGTACACATAATGGTGCTATACCCTATGCCTACTACGAATCGGCACGTCTGCCGAGTTCTAATGAGTTCCTCTTCTTGTCAGAAAGGATAAAAGAAAAACACATGTAAATCCAATGGGCAGTTTTGCAGTTTTTGGATAAAATGAAATTTTATATGTTTTCTTTGATTAAACGAAAAGTACTGAGCCAAGAGTCATAATTTTTTGACATGGAATGTCTTGAGGTCATTTCCTATGATGTACATGTACTATTGTCAGCCTTCTGGTCGACAATGCATGTGAATATGTGGTTGAATGTGGATAAAGTTGCTCAAAATACTGTGTTTGACGACATTGAGAGGCTCGCTCGCCAAATCTAAATGGGTTTAGCTTTATAGACAGGGGTGCATGAACATGAAAAAAATGACATGATGACATTCCATGCCAAAAATTATGACTCCGGGCTTAGTACTTTTCGTTTGATCGGAGAAAACATATAAAATTTCATTTTAGTCAAAAACTGCAATCTGCGTCCCATTGGATTTACATGTGCTTTTCTTTGATCCTATCTGACAAGAAGAGTAACTCATTAGAACTCGGCAGACGCAGCTATTCGTAGTAGGCATAGTGTGTACATCATTCAATGAAAGTCTCATTTTTGGCCTCGTTCCCTGCAGAAACTCGTTCTAGCTGCCGGACTATTTGACCCGATCAAAGATTGAACACAGAACTCCTGTACGTAGAGCGAACACTGACACACACATTGGGGCGCTGTGGCGGTTCCTATAGTAGATGATTACAGCCAGCAGGTTGTACCTCGTGACCTGTGTATATGACGAAGGGAAATGATGTAAGCTCAAATCATCATATACCTCGGTTTTCTCGCCCATGTATAAGCAATAACTGACGGTATTTTCAACTGCTCGATCAGACACCGAGGGGTATAGACTTCATAGAAGTATCATAGAGGTATAGACCTCTTGAAGAATCAGATTACTGAAGCCGCTTAGTACCGACAATAAATTCTGTGAATCTCATTTTGTGATCTGGACCGTCCGTTTTTTATCTGCAGCAACAGCAGCGGGTGTCATGACGTTGACATTATCTTAAAGAGGAATTCTGGCAAACTAGCGGAAACGAGGAATGTCACATTTCTGCCCACTCTGGAAGATGTCTGCTTTAAAAGTGCAATCATAATCATAAAAATGACAAATCTCATTTTGAGTGATAGTCCAGCAGTCACACGAATTTCTGCAAAGAACGAGGCCGAAAATGAGACTTTCACAGAATGATGTACACCATATGCCTACTACGAATAGCTGCGTCTGCCGAGTTCTAATGAGTTCCTCTTCTTGTCAGACAGGATCAAAGGAAAACACATGTTAATCCAATGCAAATAAAACGCAGATGGCAGTTTTTCATGGCAAAAATTAAATTTTCCATGTTTTCTCTGATCAAACGAAAAGTGCTAAGCCCAGAGTCATAATTTTTGGCATGGAATGTCATCATGTCATTTTTTTCATGTTCATGCACCCCTGTCTATAAAGCTAAACACATTTAATTCTGGCCAGCCTCTTACAATGTCGGCAAACACAAACATGTTGAACCACTTTATCCACATTCAACCACATTCTCATCTACATTTCCGATCAGATGCATGATAACAGCACATGCACATCATAATAAATGACCTGAAGACATTCCATGTCAAAAAATTATGACTCTTGGCTCAGTACTTTTCGTTTAATCAAAGAAAACATATAAAATTTCATTTTATCCAAAAACTGCAAAACTGCCCATTGGATTTACATGTGTTTTTCTTTTATCCTGTCTGACAAGAAGAGGAACTCATTAGAACTCGACAGACGTGAGGATTCGTAGTAGAAATAGGGTGTGCATCATTCTGTGAAAGTCTCATTTTCAGCCTTGTTCCCTGCAGAAACTCGTTGTGGCTGCCGGACTATGATTAAATGAATGCTAGATCATTACGTTAATAAGTGCACCAAACTCAAAGCTAAGCACATTCAGATTTAGCAAGCATCTTATAAGAGGCAAACACTGCATTTTGACAAGTTTTTGCCACATTTAACCACATTCTCACGCACTGAAGTGACTTGAAGAGATTCTTATGGAAAAAATTGCGGTTCTAAATAAAGTGCTTTTCACTTGATTAGGAAAACATGGAAAATCTCATTTTTGCCGAAAACTTCTGTCTGCTTTCCCGTTGGATTTACATGTGCTGTTCCTTCTGCCTGACAAGAAGAGGATGCCGGCAGTACATGCCAGGCACACAGATTCATAGTGGCCATAGGACATTGACAACAAAATTTCCCACTCAGACTTCTTATCCCAAACAATTATTGTTCTTGACATCTTGTTGCCATTTTGCTAAATGTTAAAGAAAGCGACCACAGAATGACAATTAAATACTCGCTTGCTCAATTGACTAGACTGACTACAAGAATTTCATTTGCCTCATTTTCATTTTGAAAAATTTCATCTGATGTGGTTCATGTTGCTTTTCCTGAGGTTATAAATATACGTTAGGCCTGTATGTTCAGTATATTCTTGCACTATTCTTTAAATGTGAACATTTATGCATCATTTGCCATAATATCCATGGAACATAGTCAAATTGTATGAATTCATGACACTTGCAAACAGCTGGTAAATTTGTAGGCCTAGTTTAGTTTCATGATCAAATACAAAAGCCGGCCAGCTCCCTCCATGCAAAAGGTACAGTCTCGGCCAGCTTCCCATTGTGCGCAGTCGAGAAACGTTCGAGTTTTTCGATTCAAGTAGTCCGCTTATGGAATTTTTGGAGTCTTGGACCATTTTTTGATGGTCCAAGCGCGATAATAGAGGTCATCTGGGAAGTTTCACAGCAGAGTTGAGTCCGGGTCGTGTCCACGGGACCGTCCGGATCTTGCCGTTCCCGATACAGCGCTCAGGGCTGGAAATGTTCTATACTGTCGATTTTTTGTAGCTCTAATATTACATGGCCGCTGGTGCTTCTAAAACTAATATAACTTGTTATGAGGAATCTGGAGATCTGGAGATTTGGATGCATATGCACAGCATAGTCCAAGACACTAACGAAAGTCATTATCTCAAAAAGAACTTATGTTGAGCGTGTTACTCGACGCACTGACTGAACCGTATAGCGTCACACACAGCGCAGGTCGAGTTAACCCACGCAAATCTCATTATTATCAACCAATAAGAGACGTCACGTCAAGGTCAATGATACAATGCATGTCTAGTCTACGCATTTATGCGTCACATGCATCAAGGTTCATCGCTTATAGGCTTACATTAAAATTACTAGCCTAATGTCCAGGCCCGTAATCAGATCTGATCTACAGGGGGGCATTGCCCCAAAGGAGAGAAAGTTGATAAGAACATCATCAACCATGAGAAGACTACAATATTGAATTTATAATATCTGCATTTTCGGTTTAAATGATTGTCGTTATTTAAGTTAATTAATTATGTAAGAAAGACTTTAATGCATGATAATATAAACTCCTGTATATATTGTGTAAACCTCTTCTTACAATAATCAACTATCGCATATGCTTATACATGAAATTACAAGTTGCATAATTATTAAAAAAAGCATTATGAATATGATGTAGCCTAATTTTGTCTGAATGTATTGCATGTATATCAGACGATTTAAGACTGCATGAAGACTTTTCCTATGATAATAATAAGTTTGAGTATTAAAATACTATATGATCTTGCAGTACAAGATCACTTCACAAAGAGAACATCAATTTAGAAAATCCAATTATTTTTCTGTTGGTAACGTACTTCTAGACGCTTAACACTCGCTAGATAGACTTTGCTTCTCTCCTACAATTGATCTGTGCCGACAAATAATTCCGTTCTCGCAAGCGATCAATCAATTCCACCTCCAATTTGTTCTCACTTCCGACGATTTGATTGATTCGTTTTTTTGATTGTACAGGGTGATTCCGATCTTCCCGTCAGTTTTCAAGTAAGGACTACAGCTGTATCACATGTCTGGTTGTAGTGAAGGTTCATGATTTATATACTACGTTTCATGGCCTTTCAAATCGTATATTTTTTATTTTCTTGTGATCTGCATTTCTGCTGATACGAGCAATTGAAATTGTTTATCCATATTACAACTTTTTAAATCAATATCTATGACAGGAACATCGCAACAATCAATATCATCAGCCGCATTCAGCATAGATATCTAATAATTGCTTGCTTTGAGCGACACAATGCGAAGTTTATTGAGATTGACTTTTCAGTGTAGACGGTATTAAACTGGCTGAAATTTATTTACTATCAACACTTGACAGCAATGAACTATTATGGCTTCACGAATGAAGAAATTGCGACGGCCGTGGCCTATACCATCTCTTCATATCCTGAAGATGCAGGGCGACGATTTCGTGTAGGTTTTAAGGAAGAAGCTCCACCACGCACAACCTTAATTGGGTGGGCAAAGCTTTTTAAAACCTCGCTATCTCTCACCGAAAGTGCAAGAGTCGGTGACCATTCAGATCGACGGCTTTCCGACGACAAACGAGACGAAATAGTCGAGGCCTATGGTGATGATCCAACACTTTCGTAACGAATGGCAGCTCAGCTCTGCAGCGTTTCACAATCGTCGGTGAACAGAGTGTTGAAAGATGAAAGTTTGAGAGCTTGGAAGTTTACCCGCGTGCAAGAGATCTCGGACGACGATAAAGTTCAAAGACTCCAGGTTTTCTAACCTTATCCCTCAACATCAACAGCGCGACAGTAATTTTGTTGGAAATATCGTTTTCTCCGATGAAGCAACGTTTCACTTGAATGGATCTGTGAACCTTCACAACGCTTTCATCTACGCGGAAGAAAATCCTCACGCTGTTATCGTGAAACCATTAAAGTCTGCTTCCATCACTTGCTGGGCAATGATATCACCACACGACGGCTTCACTTAGCATGTGCAAAAAGAAACAATGAATGGACAGCGCTACCAGTCTATCCTTGAAGACAAAGTTGTGCCGCTACTAAGTGATAGACGAAATCGACGTCAATTTTATCAGCAGGATGGTGCACCTGCACATTAGTCCAATTCTGTTCGTTGTCTGCTGAACTTCAAGCTGAAGAACCGATGAATTGGTCGTGGTGGGCCGATACAGTGGCCACCAAGAAGCCCTGATTTAGCAGTAAACGATTTCTGGCTTTTGGGCTATATTCGTGACAAACTATACAGAGATCCACGTCCTCGTACTCTTGAAGCTTTACAAGAAAGACTTACGAGCTTACTCGATAGCGTGGAGGTCGAGATGATGCGATCTTCGTACAGGTCATTCTTGCGCCGATGCGAGTTGTGCTCTGAGAATGGTGGTGGTCACTTTGAACAGTTCTTGTGAGTTAATTTTGCGTTACTGCATACCTGTCACTTATAATGAAGTTTTTTTGGATATGAAATGATTTTCGAAATGAAATGAAAAAAATAACTTAATTAGTAAAATAAAATAAATAAGTAGTAGACTAGGAATAAAAAATTAAAAAAGTACTTAAAATTGATTTAAAAAGTTGTAATATGGGTAAACAATTTCAATTGCTCGTATCAGCAGAAATGCAGATCACAAGAAAATAAAAAATATACGATTTGAAAGGCCATGAAACGTAGTATATAAATCATGAACCTTCACTACAACCAGACATGTGATACAGCTGTAGTCCTTACTTGAAAACTGACGGGAAGATCGGAGTCACCCTGTATATTAATCATGCATATAACTATTTTAGCAGAGGGGGCACAAAAATTAACAGTGGGGCGGCCCCCATGCCCCCCCGTGGCTACGGGCTTGCTAATGCCTAGGCTGTCACAATCAGTCGGCCGTAAAGCTGGTAGGCCTATTAAGGGTATTGAATCTTGTGAAAAGGTTATCATACAATCCTAAATGTAAGCCTACATGTAAAGCGATGTATATGCAACACGTATCCGTTCTTCGTATAGGCATAGGCCTACTGTTTCTTTAGCTATGGAGATATGGAAAAAAATTCCGGTCAACAGTTCCGTCTGGGGCATACGGGTTCATATTCTTTCGGGTCCGTGGGTCTGTCTGACCCCGAACCCATGACACCGGACGACCCGGATTCAACCCTGTTTCACAACACGCCATCTCTACTGAGCAGTCGACCAAACTCAAGCCTTGAATGAAAATAGATTTCCGTCAGCAATACTAATTGGTGCTGAATCGAAATTTTCAGTCTAAAATTTAGCTTCCTTTCCTTAGCACTGAATTAAACGGATCATCGGTTTCTGCAAAACCGCAAAGAAGAAGGTAGCAAATTCGTCAAACATTTACATTATTATTGTTTCCTGTACATCACTGACGCCACCATTGCAATTTTCATGCTGCTTGATTTTCTTCTGTTTTTAGGTCACAGTGAATAAAGGAAGACCAAAAGCCTCACACCAGAAAATGACAGGTAAGCATTGATTTGAGACGACTAGAATCACATCGTACTTTCGGTTTCTTCCCTTGAGATCTCTAAGGTCAGACAGAAAGGAAAGGAAAAGAAAATAATGGAAAGGAACACAGTCTCAGTGACAATTGTTCTCTGATCTGCTGTCTCCATTAACTTTCATGTCAATTTGAGGCGAATGTGAACTCAAAGGGAGACAGTTCGATTTGTGATCTGATTGACAGCATTCATTTCAGGATAATGACAATTACAGTAACATTAGTGATTAAATTTCCCACTACATGTTGTCAGTTTCATGACGTGAGAAATGTACAACATTGAGGCAAAGGTCGAATTCGATGCTATTTAGTTAAAAATTCTATTTTTCTACAACTGCATCTACACATTTTCCCAGCAACATAAATGAATGTTGGTTTTAATCTCGATGTAGATTAAAAACCACATTTTTTAGTTTTTGTCCTTTTTATCCCAGCATTATGCATCGCTTTTTTCGATTGAGCATTTAGATGAAGGATTCGAACCTACGACCCAGGTTAACTAGACCTGTGCTCTACCAGCTGAGCTACAACCGCTTACTTGCGACTGTGTCAATTGGCAAGATCACAGCCTCACCGTAAGCAATGGATATAAAGTTAAATTTATCTGTTAGCATTCTACAAATGATCAATCGATTTATAGTTTCATATACTGCATCTCTATGCATTTACGATTATCCATCCTCAATCGGTTACATTTTCAATTTGATATATATCTGCATACATATAGCATCATGCAGTAAGCCGATCATTTTCTCATTACCAATGCTTGATTTACTTAAATAAATTGTTTATTTACTTTTATATTTATATTTATTTAAATAAATAATTATTGTGCAATGCAATATAGAAATATTAATTTGATTGCATCACTTTGTTGAAATGCCAAATTTTGATGATTTGTAGGCATCGAGAATGATGAGGGAATGTGATTTTTTAGCGTAAATCAATTCGGCATAAGTACCACAACCCGCAGCTATTATTTTCAGCGCACCAGTTGAGGGCTAACCGGAGGAAGGTCGGTCACATATCTTATATTCACATGTACACCGGTACAAGGAGGCGAATGCTTTATGGAAGTGATCAATGTTATTATGAAAACTGTACAAATAACACACAATATGAAAAAATCACAATGAAGCAATGAATTGCATTGTCTGTTTCGTAGTAAAGGCAGAATGGGGAAGCAAGGCGTAAAATATTATTAATCGACCAAAATCCACGTAAGTTTTTTTCAGAATCTGTCTCTACGAAAATTCGACAAAAACTTACGTAGATTTTCGCAGTGTGTTTAGGGAGAAAATAAGATACATTTAATGTCGATGACTGGCCATTCATAAGTTTACTGGGTTACTTGCTTGATGATACATGGAAGTAGTATTGCATACATAATACATGATAGCACATGCAATTAAGTTAGTAAACTTACGAATGGCGTATTATCGACATTAGATGCTGTTTATTATGTCTACTATAAACTGCAAGCCGTTAAAAGCAGCTAAAATAACCGTTTAACTAAACAGAAAAATAGAAATAAGCTCACAATAATAAGCATTATCTTAAGCGCTTTCGATGACTCGAACCATAAGATAACGTCATTTACAAAAAGATTCTAAATAATCTTGCACTGAAAGTTATAGACAGAAAATATGAAATAGAATGGAATAATCAAAATGTGACTGCGGATGCAGTTATGTTGGTCGAACAACGAGATGTCTTGGTTTCCGTATCAAAGAGCACTATCGCAAGTAGGCGGCAACAAGATTGAGAGTCCCAAAAGATCAAAGCAGCTCAATATGCAAGCATCCCTGGATTGCAATCTATTCTCCGGACACAGGATTGAGTCTTATCTCTTTGTTGTTGCATGTTGTAGAAATGTGCCGCATGTCAAGATCACTGAGCTGAGGCCATTTGTATTGAAGCGGTTAAGGCCCTCGTTGTGTGTTATGAAGGAATATGTAAGTGACTTGTTCCTGCCATGGACTTAGCCCTTTTTGCTTTCATCTTATCTATGTTAATTTCCTATAGTCTACTGTCTCGATTTCAGTATACATGCATAATTTTTGCTTAATCTCTTTTCATAGCTATGTAATTTGAATGTCAACAATTTTCAGTTCAAGATTATTTAGAATCCTTTCGTAAATGACGTTTTCTTATTATTAGAGTCATCGAGAGCGCTTAAGACAATATTTATTATTACGAGATTATTTTCCTTGTTTAAATTCAGTGGAAGAAAAGGCTGTTTTACATTTTGACAGAAAAACCTCACAGAAAATATCCGTAAACATCTGTTATTAATAATGACGTCACAATTTGATGACTTAAACGAAGATTTTCTACAATTTGAATAAAAAGTACGCAGACCTCTTTATTAATGCTGTTTTCGATTAAATGATGGCATATATATAAACTACAGATCTTTATCTCCATTATATTATCACGTGCCCATGATCAGCATTTTGGATTTAAATAAATTATCTACACTTACTGCGGATTACGCTTCACTGAAGGCAAGTTTACTATTGCCAGACACCTGCGTTGATGAGTGACCTATCTATGTTGGGCTTGCAAAAGAAGCTCACCATCAAACATTTTGAAATTTTGGGTATTATTTCGGAGCAGAGTTCTACATCTAGCTGCTTCGACTTCAATCGTCTGTTAATAGCGCTCTTGTTGAGTGATCTTTTAGTAGTTTCGTAATGTAGATACATGTAGGAGACAAAATCTTGAAGACGACAACTTAAAAGACATGCTGAAAGTTACCCTCGACTCTCTCTCTCTGAAAATTTGATCCATGCCTTTTATAAAATTCGTTTGGAATTCCGACTTTTATATGTACACATACATTGTGGTACCAGGCATCATAGGACCACAGGCATAGGCTATGTGCATACGGAATATTGAACCTATGCGGTATATATGATGGGATATAGGCTTATTATATCGGAACATAATTTTATTCAGAACAAGCTTTTTCAACATGTAGTTACCTAATAATATAATAATGCGATTTATACGAGCCTTACTCGTTGCACTTATAAGAAAAACGGCTTAATTTGTGTACAAAGCGCTAGATCGCAGAAAAACGCAGAATTTACGAAAATCGGGCGCAGAAATTCGAAATTTCGAGCGCAGAATCCTAGGGTCCTGCTTATGACATAGCCTAACAGTTAAAATCTGCTGATGACACATAAGCAGCCTTTGCTTTTACAGATATTTTCTGGTCAGGCTGTAAAACACAGAAATTTATTTTAGCTGTGAGCTTTAGCGAATATTTACTGCGCGCAGTTTACAGCATGCTAGATCTATCTTTCGGCAGCAACTCATTTTCTTGGAGGCATTGTAAACCTTCGCATTCGTCTCTGGATAAACAGTAGGATTACTGTCTCACTTGTCAATAATCTGTTCTCGCTTTGAATAAAACATGAAGACGCCTATCCACAGGTCCATATCATGCTCATCAATTACTGGGATCTCAATTTTAGTCCAAAAAATTGCCTATTCAGTAACATTTTTCACCCGCAATTATAAAATATAATGTTTGCATAAAACTCCTGTTCAAAAGCGTGGTTTTATTACCGCCTTTGAAAACAATGTACAAAACATTTCGTAAGCTCTGCTATTATTGACACTCTGACATTGCAGCTATTCAATTGGTTCGTAGCTGTTGGTAGAGCACAGACTATTTGAACTGGGGTCGTAGGTTCGAATCATGCCATCCACGCATCTACTGCAGGCCAATGTGATCTATCGCCTATTTCATTTCATTCACTGTTAGCCCTCGCCCTAGTGGGGTACTTTACCAAACGCGCACCATTGGGGGGCATTTCGCTCTCCCCTCCTTCTGATCTCCCAAACTACGTATTATACCAATATTGCAAAACCACACATCAATCGAAAGGGCATTGAAAGAGGATACAGAAAAACAGCATCATTTTTTATTTCAAAGGTGAAGCTGAGGTGGGCAAAGGTGGGCTGAGGTGAAGGTCAAAGGTCAAAAAACGCCAACTTTGAACAAATTTCCATTGGATCACCATTTGAAATGGAATGACAACAAAAGCTAATAAACCATGCACTGATTAAAAGATCTGGTCAAGGTGATTCATAAAATAATGATCATTAATCGTTGTGAGATTGCAACATTGTATTAGATGAGGCCAAAGGTCAGATAATTCAAACTTTTAGTTTAACTCAAATAGCACTAAAATCGCACATTTTAGTATTTAGTTTCTGGAGGTGATCTGAAGCTAAAAGCAACATGATTCTGAAAATTTTCAATATTGCTGATTGGTTGCAGAACGAAAAAGTACACAAATAATAAAAAAATCATATTTGAAATTTGAATTTTAGATATGCATGTATAATATGAGGATAATTTCAAATTCAAACTTTGCATTGGTGAATATCTTTATATTGATAGGAAGAATCCTTTACGTAATCTCAACTTATTTCATCAAGAATTGATACGGCAATATACATTAGAAGTGAATACCGGAATCAAAAAATATTCCAAGCATTCAAATTTTAAAATTGATCTCATGCTGATAACATAACGCTAAATTTATTTTCCTTCAGTCAAAAGTTGAATAATACGTGGAAAGTAAGCTATTAGAACTCTGGAGGTCATAGCTTGCTTGGTTTAAAAGATATTTAAAAAATTCCTACCCTCTCCCATTTGGGCGAAGGTTAATTGCACTTGCGATGTGTTCAGATGCATTGGTGAACAATCGATCCCAACTGCTGGTATCAATATCGGCAGTCACAAATGACAATTGTGACCAAATGTTTATTGCATTGATGTGCAATATAAACGATCATCAAGTCATCACAAAATTACCTCGTGTCTCGATCAAGCCGAAACATCGGGCACCATGACTCTAGCCTACGGCTTCAGCAAGGCATTTGGTAAACTTTCACATCACGCGATCATTAACAGCTTAGTGGAAAATGAATTTCCAAACGGCTTTATCAAACGGACTGTCAGTTATCTCTAAGGAAGAACGCTGACAGTGAAAATCAATGACTGCATCAGTGATCCACTGCCTGTGACTAGCGGCATTCCTCAAGGTTCGATTTTGGGACCTTTTTCTTTAACACTGTTGTTGTTGGGCACTTTCACCACTCAGCTCAGTTAATACAATCATCAAATACATTGACGACTGTGCTTATGTCATTCCAATTGATGTCAATAGTGGGGCTTCTCACTTCAAGAGCATGCTCACATGGCTTCATGGTCCCATTCAGTTGGCCTTTCTCTGAATATCCGCAGATGTGATCTGTTATGAATACCGAAGTCACTTGATACTCCTCCGTCTTTAGTGCCTGACTTACAGTATGTCCAACAACTGAAAATCCTCGGTGTTACTATCACGTCTGACTTAAGATGGGATGCACACTTTGACGGTGTTAATAAATTCGCCTCTTAGCGCCTTCATGCATTGATAATCCTGCGTCCCTTGTTTGAACACCGTCCATTTAAATCGAGTTTACTGTGGTCTAATTCTACCGATTCTTTAGTACTGCTCTCCCCTTTTCGTGTCCCTATCTGCTCGCAATCATCATATTCTCGAGAAGATTCAACATCGAGCTCATCGAATCATTTGCCACCAAAATTGCCGATGCCAAAAATTCTACCGAATTTACTTTTCCGCCGTAATGATGCTGCTGTGCAATTCCTAAACAAGATTTTTCGTATTTAAGACCACCCTCTTCATTCCTTGTGTCCTGAAGTATCTGAAAGATCTGGTGGATTTCTTCAACCTGCAGTTCGCACCACTCGACGTCGAAACTCCTTTCCTGCTATAGTGATTCTTGCGAATAATGATATGATTGAATGATGTCAAGTAGCGCCCAGAATCAACATTTATGTCGCTTTCTTCTACAGGGTGGGTGTAAAGTAGATAGGCAGTGAAAATTAGCTATAATTTTTCTAATTTTCATCGGATTGCAATGAAATTTTGTGTGCATGTACTCCACAAAGTAGGAATATGCATGGAATAAGTTCAACCCTCTCAGAATAGACTGCTTTTTTCTAGAATGCACTGTACACAAAATATGCTTTGTTTAAATTTCCTTATCTAAACGCATAAAACCTGCTCTTAATGATTTCCAATGTAATTTGAAAATATGCGTTTGCCTACTTACTTACTTAATCCATCTTAATTCCAAAAAGATACTTATGAAAGCCAGAAACATGTAATTACTGCCAACATTTATTAGCTTGCCCACGTGAATCTTATATTGAATCCAGTGTCATTTATCAATTATGAGTTTCTAAAAAATATTTTATAGCATGCCATGTTTTCAACCCTAATCCCCATTGACTATTTATTCTTGTTTCTTAATCAATCTCTTTAATGCAATTTTTCCGAATATTATTCCGTGTTATAACATCGGTTTTGCGAGGGAATGTCTAAAAGCGTTTTCAAAGTTTCATAATAAGTTGCGTATAAGTATGCATGATCGTTCTCCTGCAACTCAAGATAAAATGTGTAGATAGCTTGTATTTCTTTATTATTTAATTTATTTTTAGATTGATTCATAATATCTTGAATGATATAATAGTTTTCTAAATGTTAATGATATTGTTTCGACTTTTGAGAGGATTAACTATTATATAAAGGATATTGTGGTCCTGTTATGTAAGGTATTAGGCATTTTCTCCGGGATCTGATGCGCATATCCATAAAAACAACATCAGTATAAGAGCTCTCTTCCATTTCTGATAGGTGCATGCGAATTTCGAAGAGAAGTTGTCGGCTGCAACAGATGAAATTTTGCATTCGATTATTCGGATCAGGTGACGATATTCCGTGTACTATTAGGACATCAAATCTGTTATCAAATAGACTCAACTGATGTGAGTGTACTGTCACAGAGTACTGTTGACATAATAGGAAGAAATGGGATGCATTAAGTCAACACGATAAACAAAAAGATCTTCTCTCTGTAAGCTAATATTTTCCTAAGGCACCAAGAATCAATTTTCCTTGTATTCACAACTACAAGGACATTGAAATGCTCACTGCTTCAGTACGCTACAGAAACAATATTGTCTCTCCTATCAATAAAAGGTCTGAGATGATCTTAGTAAATCATGACATCTCAATTCAATCGAGAAAAAACAAAAGGCAAACACAATATGAAAACTGAAGAAGTATAAATTCATAAACTGGAGAAAGATCTCTTGTCTAAAAGTTGAGTCAAAGCTCATTTCAACACCAAGTCTGTAGGCTTTACGTGAAGAGATTGTTTCATTCTATTTCTATAAATGTCTAAATCTATCAGTATTTCTAAAAGCTCCAAAATTCCATTCAAATAAGCAACGTTATTGTTTGTTATGAATAAGGATGCGTTTGCAACAAAACTTTTATCCGATGGAAAGAAAAGGAATTTTGCTAGTAGAAATGAAAAAGCTCTAAATTAAAAGTGTGATGTGTACAACAATATATTAGCTAAATTATTGATTTGTGTACGTGACTGAAATTCTAAGAAATTCAAATTTTAAATTCATATTTTCATTCTTTTTTTAGTGTATTTCCTAATATTTGGACAAACTCATGTTAAAAAGGAGTGAGATAGAAAAAAATGCATTTTCAGAGCAGCTGTTAACTGCATCAGTTCAAGATAAAATCACCTTGGAGAATTGCGATGTCTGCCTAACAATTTTATGACATGGAGGGAGAGATACTATAAGTATGAGTCATCACAGTCATGTACATGTATGTTTTATATCAATGTTTTATCACATATTTGTACTGTACGGGATATCACTTATTTTTGTGTATATATTGTATATATATATATATATATATATATATATATACGATAAAAATAAGTAAATGGTGGAGTAGATAGGTATAAATCAATAAAGTAAAATAATAGGTCAATGAGAAATAAATTTAGATAATTTATTGGCTAGCGCTTTCGATGGAGCACTTGTCCATCTCGTCAGACAAATTATGCAATTACATAATTACATTAGACAAATTACATAATTTGTCTGACGAGATGGACAAGTACTCCATCGAAAGCGCTAGCCAATAAATTATCTAAATTTATTTCTCATTGACCTATTGGTTTACTTTATTGATTTATATATTTGGGCAAGTGTTGTTGAATAAATTATCGCAATCGATCCTATTGACTTGATGTTCCATTTGTCTATATACATGTAGTTTCATTTGTTGTTTCATTTGTCTATATAGTTTATTTGTTAAAAAACGCAAAATACACTTCGATAACCATTTAATAATAAAACCGGTACTTCGGACTGTTACAAGGTCCATCCTCAGGGTTACAAAAATCTACATACACTAAAATTTATAAATGTCGTTAGATAGTAAATATTTAAAATGAAGCTATGGAAAGTATAGCACAAAATCACCAAAAGGATATCTGAATGTGGAAACATGGAAATAGGAAATATACTTGGAAATTGCCGAAACCCTACTGATAAAAGAGCATCAACCGATCCTGAATAAACAAGATCAAAGTTTGACCCACCGACTAATGGTCATGTAGCCACTTTTGTGCACACATCTTTAATATCTTTTATGTCAATGTTTTTCTTTAGCCCATCTCTATTTCCTATTTCCATATTCAGATATCCTTTTGGTGATTTTGTGCTATACCTTTCATAGCTTCATTTTAAATATTTACTATCTAAGGACATTTATGAATTTTAGTGTATGTAGATTTTTGTAACCCTGAGGATGGACGTTGTAACAGTTCGAAGTACCGGTTATATTATTAAATGGTTATCGAAGTGTATTTTGCGTTTTTTAACAACTGACGAAAAGAAACTATATATAGACAAATGGAGGATCACTATTTAAAAGTCAATAAGATCGATTGCGATAATTTATTCAACAACACTTGCCTAAATAATGATTTGCTGCCAACCTTTACATATATATATATATATATATATATATATATATATATATATATATATATATATATATATATGTATATATATATATATGTATATACATCTTTTTATATCACACGCTCAATTATTTAATTCAATTAATTAACTTATTATCTATTATTCATTGAGATGACTGGTGGAATATGCATTCATTATATACAGGCTATCGTTTACTATGATAAATAAATGAAAACAAATTATGCATGTAGTAGCGTGACTCATGGCATTTCATAATCTGTGATTTCAAAATTCTTTCATGAACCTGGTAATCCTTTATGCCTGGGCGGTTCTCAATTCTGAGTACGTGTGTATGTATAAAAAGCGTCATTGTAGTTGATTGTTTTATTCCTGTTTTAAAATGAGAAAGCTGGACACTAAGCACATCAATTCTTAACATCAGAAGAAATTCGTTTCCGTAATTGTTCGTGACTATATACATATGATTTCTCCACGAAATGGCTAGATTGGCTAACTGTTTCAAGATTTTGTTGCACATTTTTAAATGAATGGGTTAGCTATTTGCTTTTTTTACTTATACATGTATTCGATCTATTTTGAGATGGTCTGTAAGGTCATAATGCATGTATCTCAATTCAATATATGACAAATAAGAGAGAAAACATTATGATAGAAGGAAAATAGTAGAAATTTAAAAACAGGAGGAAGTGAAAAATAATTGATTTTTGTAGGTTTAATCAAATGTTAAATCATAGCTTGTTAATTTACAAGTTGCTGTTGCAAGTATGTTTACATCAGTTGTCCAACAGTTAGTTCGGAGCCCTATTTATTGGAAAGGAAGGTTATTCGCATTCTGATTTTACTGTTGCCTGATCGAATACTAACTAATCCGATCTTTCGGGAGGATTTTTAGGCGTTTTATTAGAATCCTAATTGGTTCTTTAAATTGGTAGAAATCAGCAGTTCAGCTAAAATTTCTAAATATCAGGAATTCATAAATTAATTTTATCGATTTTAGTAATGATATGAAGCTTGCGTGCAACTGAAATGATTTTCTTGTTTTTCATGCGAATGAAGTAATAAATAAAGAAAATTTCTATGAGACTCATGTGGTCACCAACTCGTCGGATTACACAGTGTAACAAAAAAAAATTTTTTTCTTGTCCCTGACTAATACACTACATTTTCTCTTCAAGTGATAGTATCTGTTAAAGAAAATATTAATCTTAACTCGCAAAGATCGGTTTAAGTAATATAAATTTCGATTTACCGTATTCTTGTACATATACATAATAAGCTAGTCTATTTACATGGGCCATACATCGAAGGAGGTAACTCTTCTTGTAGTTGTTATTTTATAATCAGTGTTATGTTGATACATGTTCATGATAATGAGATTATTATAGTTTACATGTAGGCTATATCAATACTGGAGCAGAAAGCAATGTATTAGAGGGCGTATTGCACATGTATTGTACACCTTAAACGAGTAGACCTGTGTAATACGCATATGGTAGGTTTAAAGGATGATATTTGGTCACAGACTTGCTGTTGCATTATCTTGAGATACTGATCTTTTGTTATCAGACAGAATCTGTTCTTATAAAATATACGAGATTCGAGAACCAACATAGCTTAACTTAATGATGACGAGGTGCTATTTTTAGAAATGACAGTATATTGCCTTTTGACGTGTCACCAAATGAATTCAATCTGTGAACAAATCATTTCTTGAGTTATTCTTGGTGAAAAGACACGGAGTGACGAGTAACTATTTTTGGGTAATGATGTGTTTGCCACAGGTAGCAAAAAGAAAAGACTTTGTCAATCAGGTCATTTTATAGCGATTCCATCATGGCTTCTCGTCGATGCAAGTATTCAGCAGACTGTTTTTGTTATATTTGTGGTGAATTCTTCTCAAAGTCGGCCCGAAAAAATTCTTTAGAAACTAGTGTCCGTGCAAAAGAAGCTTATCATGCTTATTTTGGTATGCCTGTGGGGGACCAAGACAAATATTGGGCGCCACATGTTATTTGTGATTTCTGCCGTCGAACTCTTGAAGGATGGTATCGCGGTGAGCAAAGATCTATGCGTTTCGCTGTTCCTCGGATCTGGCGTGAGCCCACGAATCATGTGACAGACTGTTATTTTTGTATGACTGACCCATCAAAACGTAGAAAAGGAAAAAACGCTCCACCAATATTCTACCCTGATATTCCATCATCTCAAGCACCAGTACCTCATGATCCAACACTGCCCATTCCAAAATGTCCTAGAAACGAAGCAGATCCACTCTCGTCTGATGGAGGTGACTCAAATGGCGATAGCGACTTCGATAACTCTGTCCAACCTCGTATTCGATTCCCTTACTATCCAAATCAAGACGATTTGAATGATTTGATCAGAGATTTGGGCCTAACAAAGTCAAATGGTGAGCTTCTAATATCGAGATTAAAGCAATGGGACTTAGTTCACGACAGCGTGCGCATAACATCTCAAAGAAAAAGACATTCTGACTTTTCAAACTTCTTTTCTTTTGAAAATGGATTGTGTTATTGTCATGACATTCATGGACTATTTCATGAGATGGACATTATTATGAATACTTCAGATTGGCGACTATTCATAGACAGCTCTTCTAGTAGTTTGAAGGCTGTTCTACTTCACAACACTAACATTTGGCCTTCAATTCCACTCGCACATTCTGTTCAAATGAAAGAGGAATATCAGAACGTGAGAATATTGCTGGAAGCGTTGAAATACCACGAACATCAATGGGAACTTATCGGCGATTTCAAGATGATTGGCTTCTTGATGGGCCTGCAGGGAGGTTTCACGAAATATCCTTGCTATCTGTGCTTATGGGACAGCAGAAACACGGCATGTCATTATGTACAGAAGGAGTGGCCTGCGAGGACTGCTTACGAGATTGGAAGTCTTAATGTAAAGAATGAAAGCCTTAGTGGATCCCTCAAAGGTGCTACTTCCCCCATTGCATATCAAATAGGGCCTTATAAAACAATTTGTGAAACAGCTCGATCAGCAAAGTGAAGCTTTCAAATACATAGAAAATTTGTTTCCAAGGCTATCGAATGCCAAGATCAGCGCTGGAGTTTTCGTGGGACCACAGGTGAAGAAACTTATTGATTCGAACGACTTTTATGAAGCATTGTCTGAATGTCAGAAGGTTGCCTGGAGATGTTTCATTTCGATTGTAAGAGGGTTTCTAGGTAACCACAGGGCCGATCATCATGAAGATATGATAAACGAACTTCTGGTTGCATACAAGAATATGGGATGCCGAATGTCGTTGAAATTACATGTCCTACATTCTCATTTAGACAAATTCAAAGAAAACATGGGCCATTATTCGGAGGAGCAAGGTGAAAGATTTCATCAGGACGTGAGCGCGTTCGAGGAGCGCTATAAAGGACACTGTAATCAAAGCATGATGGGTGACTATATATGGAACCTTCTCCGAGACAGTGATTTGTCGTATAACCGCCAACCTAGAAAGAAAATTTCTTTCAGAGCGTAAACCTCTTTGATTTAAACTCTCATGTTTTATGGTTTACAATGATACGTATTACGGTACACAATACAGATATATACAATTTTTCATGCAAATATGATTTTTTTGATGGTGGTATATTTTGTAAAAAATATGCACAGATAGTAGTAAAAAATGTATTTTGGTGTCCGAAATCGCGAGTTAAATGTAGTCTCACAATGCTAATATTATTTAATTCATACTTAACTATTACCATAAACACAGAAACCTATGATCCTGACTAAAAAAGTGGAATTTAATACGATAGATAATTTATAAGTAGTGTGATATGTACTTTAAAGTCGAAATTTAATAAAAACGATATTTTCTCTCTGCAACCGAAGTTCAAGACAAAAGAAAGGCAGTTTCGCTACTTGTGTAGATAAAGTAGACAGAAAAATGTGTTTTCAATCCAGGGACAAAATCAGTGTTACACAGTGTTATTGTTTTTTTGCAAGAACTGTTGTCTCATCATCTCGCAACTGAAATATATAATGCAAATATTATCAAATATATGTTTCAATTATTGATGTATAAATACAAGCCTAGCACGATGCAGCAATGAAAGCATTCATTAATCCTCATAAGAAGACCAATATCTTCAAATTCTGCGACATAATAGCATTTTCTTGTATTCGTACTTCTGACAAAAATTTCTATAAAATAATATGAAGAAGATTGAAAGTACAAAATTCTCTTGACATTCTCTGTTGCATGTCTAATCCTTTTTCTGCATTCATGCTTTTGTCACAGAGACGGCGCCTTCTATTTCTAATGAAGATGCCTGCACTAAGATCATTAGACTCAATTACACGTGACTATTTTGCATTGAACTTCATCGGTTGAGTTTTAGTACAAGGTCTGTAACGCAGAACAGAGACGCATTTTTAATGCAGTTTTAAGGTCATCTATTGAAAACAAACTACAAAACATGCGCAAAAACACGATAATTAAACCATGTTTGAAAAGCTGGCATAAAAGCAGTTTTTAAATGCTCTTTGTTGGTCGACTTGCAACACAATCATTCAACTGATGTGAGAAGCATTTTCCTATTCAGAGAAAAAAGAACATGCGGCAATTATGTTTCACGTTGTACTGCAGAAGGTTTCGTGAGCATTTTTGCATGAACTCTCAAATCCATCTAGGCACCATTAAATGATGGTTATGGTTTGGTAGTTTATTGCTTTTTTCCTGTTCAAAAATGAGAAAGTTGGACACTCGAGATAGTAATTTGATGAGTTCAATCATACACTCTTGCTTCCCCCCTGCGTTTATCCACTCTCCTTGAAAACATTATAAGTATAAATTAAAAATTAATAGATTCTATAAACTTGTCATCATTTGCTTAAGGGTTTGGACCGGAAATTCTCAGATTGAACTTTGGGAAAGCGCTATTTGTAATTATTAGGAAAATTCATGCAAGCAAACAACCTAGAAATAGTGTGGGACATAAACTTTGCAACTTAACAGTCACGGGGTGAAAATGGCTAAAAATGGTGATCATTTAAAACAGGTTCCTTTTCTTTCAAATAACTTGATTATATAAGATGTCTTGTAATTCAAAGGTTTATAATTATAATTTTTTCTGCATTTAGAGAATTTTTTTTAAAATTCAAAACATCAACTTGGAAATCTCCAGTTTGCTTCTTCTAAGAGAGGAGTGAAAAATACTGGGTTTGACTGATATAACCTTTTTTTCAGAATACATTGTTTCAGTCTGATTTTATACACCGTGTATGTTGACCACACGCTATTCATAAGTTTCATAATTCACTTTTTTCAATGCATGACATGGTGTGCCAATCAAAATCACAAATTTCATGAACCATGCATCATTAATTAACTAATTTCAGTGTTACTTTTTTTATTCTGTTTCACTATCACACATTTCATACTAAAGAGTTGATCATAAAAAACGTACCACCTAAATTATGTCAAACTTCAGTCGATTCTCCTGCTTTTCAATTTCATTTTAGATTGATAATCTATACGCCATTCGAGAGCTTATGTTCTCAGCTTTTCAATGAGATATTATGTATTCGCATCCGTCATTGTTTATGGTGGACTGAGGTCAAAATGTGAAAATCGCCACCTTCGAAAATCTCAAATTTTCAATATAGAACCATGTGAGCATGATAATGAATCAAACACGAGATCATCTAAATAAGCGGTCACATGAAGATCTATATGATTTAGAAAATAACAGCTATATAATGTGCATGCATAATTTTCCCAAAGGTGCTCAAAAAGCTTGTCATTGTTTATGGTGGACTGAGGTCAAAATGTGAAAATCACACAGGACAAGCCATAAGCCATTTGTCACGGAACCGGGTCTGGCCTGGGATTGGGTCTGCAAATGGGTGTTCTTTTACAGTGTGTCTTTTGACAGTATTATTCACCTATTATTCTTTTGCATACTTTTATTAACTGCCATGAAAAGTAAGCATGCTCACACTGTCAGAAGTAATGTCTTGCGATATACGGCTTACAATGGGTATCATTCTAAACCAGCACCTCCTAAATCACACACTGAAGCGAGACACTATTCGTAACTAATAAAAAAATCCTAAAGCAAAGCGTTTTAGGAGGCTAGCGCACTAGTGTTATTGTTCTCTTTAGTGTGTCAGCATTCTATTTCACGCAGCCTCCTAAAATTCTAGTGTGTCGCGCTTTAGGATGCAGATTTCTTCGATTTTAGGAGGTGACAGTTTACAGTGAGGGAATAGGGTTTAAAAAACATGTCTTTTTAAAGTTTTAAAACAAAAAAACATGATGTTTTTGTGTTTTTTTGTTTCTTTAAAGGTTACGCTTATTTTATTTTATTACGTTTTTTAAGATGTCCAACTTATTGAATGAGTTGTCAACCTTATGGGTATTTCTAAAAGATGTAATATGAGAACCCTGAGCTGTAATTTGTGCATTGATATCGTTAGATTTAACCTAAGTGTCAATTGTCAAATAACATAAGTACATAATTTATTGGCATACAATAATTCAAGAAATTGACTGATTATTGGTTTGAGAATTAATGTCACCTCACGAAATTTACTTATTTACTTTTGTCATTTATTATCAAGATGCGGATTCGATATCGCATTATTTGATGCTGCTGCTGAGAACTTGAGAATTATTCCATTTTCCGAGAATATGAAGTATAATGTCGAATCTAAAGACGAGCAAAAACAACTATTATCTAACATCATCTAAAACAAGCCAAAAATTCTATAGAAGTTCAATTTTCATGAGTTCAAAAATCACAGAAAGTCTAGTTCTCTCCACTTTCTTTTTCCCTTGATACTCCTCTCCTTCAAATTCTTTTTCAGTCTACCTACTGAAATCTGACACGATTCGTTTTATACCAACATAACAAGCTCCGACTTGTTGTCAATTGTTATGCAAATTATTCTCTTAGACTTTATTATTCTCTTTCTGAAAACTTTGGAGAGTCATATAGCGTCATACATCTGTAAGTGCTTGAAGTTAGACTATTAGACATTCGGAATAAATTTCAATGAATCATAGAAAAATGATTTATTATCATATCAAAAGGTGGCAATCGTGTGTTGTGAATTATGATGTGTAGCGTGAGTAAAGTTATGAATGAATTCCGCTCGCATGAGTTTTTGTATTAGAACTAACGAATGCAAACAAAAGAGAAATTAAAATTCAATTTTATGTGCCCAAAGTGCAGCACACCTTACATTAAGTGCATTCTCTTCCTATGAAATATGATCTCAAATACCAATGAAAACACACAATAGTTGATACCATGATCACTATGATTTCTAGACTTCCATCATTAGCTTTTGTAATCGAAAGTTAGATCACATGTTTTAAGAAACCACTATAGTTAGAAATTCTAAATAAAACAAAAAACATGCTTTAAAGCCGTTCGTTACATTGCTTTTACAGACAATGGCTATTTTGGACCCTAGTCGTGAAGCGACTTGAAAAATGATGAATTGTGGCTCATTCTGATTGTCTCCGGTGGTACTCGGTTTGCCTCCGGTCGAAAGAAGAGGAAACTTTGAATTTCAGTAATCTGATAAAAAAATTCCAGAGTGGATCTAATGTAATATGCACAAGCAGATTCTCCATCGCTATGCTCCGGTAGGTGGTGGGGTGCATCCAGGTATCCCCCTCTGAATCCAGCACTGACTGGTTGTATCGCTGTATCTTTCCCTGCGCCCTTCACTGATTTACAGATTATCAAATCATGCGGTGCTGCTGCAGTTTTAAAGTACATCATTGTTCCATGAATGTGACTGAAATTTGATAGTTTTCAAAAACTTGTTGAGTGTGTAATACACCTGATTTAATTAATACCCAAACTATGAATTTAGTTTCGAGACAGTGAAGGAAATACGATGAAATGTACTTGCAATTTAATTAATCAGTTGAAGATGGAAGCCGTTGTTATCTCTGTCTGCATCAGACGTGTTCGTGATGTATTTCATCCGCTGGTGAGACTAACTACCAGACAAAACAATCACGAAAACCATTTTCATAAGATAATTAGAGTGACTGACATGGGTGGAGTTCTCTACTTGTCTGCTTCTTGCCATTTCTGTCCTGTGTGTCTTGGTTGCTTTTTCAAACTGACCAAGAGTGGACAGGTTAAGAGGTTATCGGTCAGTCGGACACCACTTCGCCTTTGTCATGCCTATTCAATGATGTTCCCTTGAGATATTGACGGTCACCGAAGATACGCCTTGAGGGAGGATCGCGCTGTGGCAGACAGGTGTCGGATTACGTCACTGAGTGGTATCTGCTTTCGTGAGAAAATGGATTCATTATGCTGTGATATGTCCTTCACATGGAAACTCATCAACACGCAGATGACATGAATGAGATAAACATAAAACAACATACTTTTGATGATGGTTTTCACATGAGAATGACCAAACACTGACGCAGACGGTAATGTTAATGCAAAATAGCTAGTATTATCTCAGTTACCTCTATTGTCTCAGATCAGAGACAAAAAAGAGAATGAGTATAAAAACAGGGGCGCAGCCGAAGTTAGATCCTTGGGGCCCCGGGACACATCGCAAAATTTCTTGAGCTATCTAATAAAAAATGCATCAAGCACTTTTCCTTAGTTGAAAAATCCTACAGCCAGTGGCATGACCAAACGAGGGCTTCATGAATTAATCAGATCTTTCCTGGAGTCCCAGAAGATTCGAAAAGTGTGAAGTTTCTTGCTCTGATACTTTATTTTCTTTTTCGCTGGGATTTCTAGAGTGAACTTAGTATCATGAATCATGATTAATAAAATTTAAAACTTGATGCGTTTTTCGTATACTTCCATAGAGCATCTTCGAAAGCTTCTAAAAAGGGTCCCAAAATAACTTCATCAATTTAACGTACGTTAAATATCGATTTTTTTAATAATGAATGACACTTATATGCGCCTTTAGCTGTAGTTTCAGAACAGTGAGTATCTGGAGATTTAGATTTCATCTCCGTTGCACCCTCAAAACCTATCGAACATGTCATTTTCATCGGAAATCTGTTTTCTGCAGTGACACCATTGTTGCGTTTTCTCATTCACTCAATATTTTTATCTTCGTCATGATTTTTTCACATATTCTCATTCAGCTGTGGCTTTTTGCAATTATATATATATTGTAATCGCATTACTTTATCAATACGTAGCAACTTTTCAATGCCTCTTGTTTAAAGGCTTCCATTTCACTGTTCATTGAAAATGCAATACATGATCGCATGATCAGGCCCTTCCCGAAAATCAAATTGCCATGCAAAAGATGTGCGACTGTTGGGACTCGAACCTACAACTCCAGGTTGACTGAACCTCTGCTCTACCAACTGAGCCTCGAAACACCTATTCAATGAGATAGGCCTTGGGCCGCGCGGAGGCCATGCGACCTTTATCTAAGTGATCACTGAGGCAAAAAAAGCAAACAGGCTTTTTTTAAAAACCCTCTAGTATAGGCTGAGAGTTTTAATAAAATAGCGGCAATAAAATAATGTACAGGCCAGCGCGCTTCGACAGTCTCTGTCAGCGTCAGGGCGTAGTAAAAAGCAGCCAAAAGAGCGAGGAATGGTTCATATACTGTTGTCTTATACTGTAGTATCTATCAATCGATCGGCTCGTGTTTCCTATTTGATTTGAGTTTGGACTTTCTGATTTCCACCTTGAACGTAATCGAATGATTGTTGCTTTCGGACAACTCGCCTCCACTTCTGCTGATCGCAGATCATTGCTGAATGTACAAGTAGGTACAGAGTTCAGAAATCATCCGACACGACATTTGACCATGTTTTGCATGGTCTTGGTATCAAACTCAATTGGTCTTCTGTCTATGACATCAAGCTGAAATGGTCTCTTTTCATCGAGTCTCGTCGTCTCTTCTCATAATGTGGCTAGACCACAGAAGCCTTCCTCTCCGCATAGCATCTGACGTGCCCGTTCTAGGTTCATTTTCTTTCTTATAGGTCTTCACTCATTTGCTCATAGATCAGGCACACATCATACTTTCTTCTAATCAATTTTCTGTTATTTCCACCCTTATTATCTGATAGCGTTTCCGGCCTGCGTCTCACTCCCGTACACCATCGCGTTGCGGACGCACACGGAATACATCTAGCCTTTCCTTTTCAAGTTGGCGGCTTTTTTATTATTAAAGATGTGAATTGGTACACCCTCCGCCATCCACAACCTAATACTTTACTTTGTGCATTACTTCTCTATAGAATGTCATCTACGGTATGTTTTGTATACATAATGAATTAAAGTTATCAGCCATTATTCTAGTGATTTTCCATTAGAAGAATTGGAAAGAATATTCGTTTTATTAGTGTTGTGAGCTGTTTTCAAAAATCACAGTGGAGATTCGTTTTGTAATGATTAACTAATTCTAGGGATGCCACGCGCGAGAAGGTTGAACTTGTTCCAGTGGTCCGTGGACTAATTAAGCTTGCCGACCGCTGCTATATCTAGCTGGAGTGCAGATATCAGGCATCTAAAATATCCCGGCCTTTTATTACCCCGGGATTGGGAACTCACGAGCACATGCGATAGCCAAATGCAGTAATACAAATAAGTACTACAACTGAAAAAATTTAAAAAAATTTGACGATTTCAACGCAAATTAAGGATGCGCACCAAAATTAAGTAGATTAAGATAAATTAAGAATCAAAATTAAGGTCTGAAAATCACTGTCATAAGATTTCAAAAGGAAAAGTTTCCTTTTCTACACTTCATTAACAAATATAACTTGCAATATTAATTCTGCTCACTAAAATGTGAAATTTAGTCATCGATTTAGCTTGGTCCTTCAAGTAGACAGTTTAACTCGAGCTTAAAACAACCACTGTATGAACATTGTACTTACTGCTACTAAGCCTGCAAACCCGAATCCTTGGATCCCCTGCCTAGGATCACACACTCCATTTATGTTTTTGACCTTTCTATAATTCTTGGCGAATAGAAGATTTCCTCCATTTGCCAAGAATTACACGCTTATCAATCAATCAATAATAGTAAATGTATAATTGCTCGCTTTATTAATGAAGCCTGCATCCAGCATGAACTCCGTGCTTATTCGAAGAAAGGAGTAACGTTTCAAATAATTCAATTGATGAGTCTTACATTTTGTCATTGCTGATGCATTTTACCGATCCTGAAAACACATGTTTTTGCTTGGAACCAACAAAATCTTCTTTTTACGACGGTAGTTCGTAGGGTTTTAAGTTGTTACATGCTCTGTGCGTAAGTGCTGACTTGTCGGTGCGTTTTTCCCGACTTCTGGAGATTTGCAAAGAATCAAAATCACGAACTTTCGCTTTCGGCCACAAAGGACAAACCCTATGCATTGTAATATTGCTGCTTACTTCATAATAGCACCAATAGCAAGCTCAGACTTGCATACATAATTCATGCAGCATTCTGGTGTGTGATTATGATAACTTATCTCGCTGTCTTGTCCTTGAATTTGATCTTGTCCTCGAATCTGGACTGAAAACAACGAAATCCCGTTTGATAATGCCGCAATTAACAAGGTTCTATAGACGAAAGTACATGCTTCTAAGCGAAGCATTGTCTGCAGTTACAAATACTCCAGCAACAAGAACGAGTTTCTGCATGGAGCGAGGCTGAAAATGAAACTTTCACAGAATGATATGCACTCTATGCCTACTACATGTACTAATCTGCGCGTCTGCCGAGTTGTACATGGTTCATCCTCTTGTCAGACATAATCAAAGAAAAGCACATATGTTAATCCAATGGGACGCAGATTGAAGTTTTTGGCAAAAATGAAATTTTCCTTGTTTTCTCTTACGAGTGAAAAGTACTAAATATAGACTCATAATTTCGGCATGATATGTCCCAGGTCATTTCCTATCATGTGTATGTCATCATCCTGATCTCTTCTGATCTCTTCTCATCTTCTGATTGGTGATGTATGCGAGAATGTGATTCAATGTCGATAAAGTAGGCGAACATGTTGGTACTTGCCGTTAGAAGGAGACTTGCCAGATCTGAATGTGCTAAGCTCCATCGATAAATGTTCATGAGCATCATAAGTAATGACCTGAAGACACATCATGCCAAAAATCATGAATCTAAACTTAGTACTTATCAGTTGGTAAAAGAAAACATAGAAAATTTCATTTTTGCCAAAAACTTCAATCTGCGTCCCATGAGATTAACACGTGCTTTTCTTTGATCCTATCTGACAAGAAGAGGGACAAGGTAAAACTCGGCAGACGCGCAGATTCATGGTAGGCATAGGGGCAAATCATTCTGCGAAAGTCTCATGTTCGGACTTGTTCCCTGCAGAAACTCGTTCTTGCTGCCGGACTATACAGTAAGTGTATAAGCCTACTCATATTCCCAACTTGTGACTTTTTGGTTACATTTTACTAATTGCGATTTGCATCTTATGAGACGGAAAAGATGATCTGAATTTGTCATAGTCCGCTCAGTTACTCTTTTATACAAATCAAGTTTATTATTTGATTTATTGATTCAACATGTGCGATGTGAGATGTAGCAACCCACATTGCTCTTATAACAAATTGCAGGGTTAAACATAGAATGTTAAATTATCATTTTGACGTCAATATTAATGATTTTTCTGAACATGTCAACTTTTTCTAATCGGAGTTTAATCGATTGAAACAACACCGGGTCAACCAGACAGGCCATTATTCACTAAAGAAGAACAATAGCCTATCCATGTTTGCACTTCAAACAAGGGCAAGGTCTGAAGTTCGTGTTTTGATCCCTTCTTATGTTGAAAACATGACATTAATATTTCAATGATTCGATAAAAACAGTTCGATTAAAGTAACTGCTGCGAGTAAAATTCGTGCATAAAGATGCTTTGCAAGCATGATTCATCCGATACTTTCTCTTTCCTCTTTTCTAGTGAATCGGTACTAAAATTTCCTCAGATTTGGTGAATTCCAACAGCACTACAAAATGTTTATTTTCTGAAAGCGTAAAACCCATTAATGCCGAGTGGCAACGTTGTCTACCATATCGACCGGCATTATTTGGGGCAACCATAGAGTAAGTATATTAGGTAGAGTAGTAACTCAGCATTTATTAAATCCCCAATGTGTATACAGTTTCGATTTCATTAAATGAACATGAGTAGAGACCCAGTCCATCTGTGAGAAATGCAAATTTTTACACTTTTGGAGAAATGTACATGAATTTGACTGATCCTGATAGCAATGCAGAATAAAGAATAGTATTAAGTATAAAGAATTCCACAAATCCTACATGTCATGACAACTTGAAGAGGTAATATGGTTTGCTAAATTAGCAATTCGATGAGCCAATACTAAAAGCTCAGCTTTATTACAATAAGATTGTATTCTTTAGCGTGAACATATCACAAACTGTCACTGAATGAACAATCAAATTAAATGATCACTATGAAGTTCAAAAGATGTAAAAGGGATTTAAGAAATGACGACTTGTGAATCGCAAAATCATGCCGCTGATAATTGAATTAAAAACATAACATCTCACCTAAAGGAGCACAATAAGATCTCAACTTTTCCTTGAAGACTTGCAAGGACTTTCTATTATAATGCAGTTCATGAAATTTCCTAGATCATCAACTTAATTTCCGCTTAATTAGGATGCTTGTTAGCGAATATTCCTTTTCATTTCCAACTTGTTTCATACTACTTGTAAAGGGGCTTCATGTCGGTAGTATATAAATTTGCAAAATTTTAGCTTTTTAAAAACTGCTCAAATAATATTTTCGACCACAGGAACGCAATCCAGGTAAAAAACTGAATCTTTTCATATGATAATTTTCACTGTATACAGACACTTTTTGAGTCGACACTCTGCCTTTATCTACTTACTCTGTGGGGACAGCATTGCTTAGCAACGTTATCCCAGGGCGCCCAAATAAGTGATCAAATTAAAGATAAGATCAATGCGGTTCTAAAAGTACCACTGCCGACCTTGTGCGATGTCTAGAACGCCCGGAAACTGTATTTGGAAAAACTTTTAAAAAGCTCAATTGTTTTAATAATGAGGGTTAAGGACTTTTGATTGAAAATCACCATACGACATCGTTGCCTGACTTACGGGAGATCATGACAATCAAAAAAAAAAGATTTCACCGCTCTTAAACGCTAATTCCGCTGCTACAGCATCTAGATTTCGATTTTAAATTTCAACATCAGAGAAAGCTCTTAATTGTTTTGTGGATACCCTATTTTATTCTATTTCAAATAGAATAAAATCTCATCATCAAACAATATAACATTAACATGGATTTTTGAGGGCAACAATGTAGGACATTTGCGGGTGCGTTAGCGCCTGAAAATGTCCTACATTGTTGCGCTCAAAAATCTATGTTAATACTATTGTGCGTAATTGAAATAGACTGAGCAGCAATGCTATGAATACACATGTAGATATACGCTGATTGAGATTTCTTAAATATCTTTCACAAGCATAGATACAGATATCATCATTACGGGACATATTGTTGCCTTCTCTTTTCCTCATTGTGCCATATCTCAATTACGCACAATTGGCTATACATCTTAAATAGAAATGTTGCTTTTTTGTTACACATGATGCTGAATAGATATTGAATTAAATAGAATTAGACTGAACGCAAATTTAATCCTCATATCAGAAAACAAATCACTTAATTTGACAATTTTTTAGGACTGTGCGCTACATTTGACGTCTAGGTCCCATTTGACGTCACCATACCTTACTGCATAGTGCATACATTGAATCGAATGTTAGCTAAACGATGTGTGTTTTGAAGTGTGCGTAGTGATATCACAGCACGCAAGCATCTCTCACTGGCTCTGGTGTCCTCTGCTGACAGCTTATTGTTTGCCATTTCCAATAGCAAGCAATACACGAATTATCCATTCGAGAGGGAGCAAGTTGTCTAATTCTGTGAGGTGCCATTTCGATATTAAGGTTACGTACAATTCTTCCTGTCTAGGAAACCGAAGACGCGCGTAGATAAATCTAATTCTGTGGGGTATCGAAACCTTGCGGTTCGTGCATGTCCTTTAACGGCAATTTATCAAAATGCTTGACCTAGACACTAGGCACTCGTAGTTTCTTTCTTCTGCACATGATTGATACCCACAAACATCAGCATATAAGCAAATCTTTTATGCTGCCGATTGCATTCAATTCGATCCCCGCAAAGCACACACATAGGCCTACTACTTATAACGAGCTCGCCTTTTCATTCACAATGAAACCTTTCTAGTCCCCAGGTTCGTTTACATGAAACCAACAGACTCATTGACGAAGGAAATTCCTCTGTGGATCGCAATCGAAAGAGGCAGCGCACTGAAAGGGACCTGAATGTGTCTGATGCGTGCAGCTAACTTTATCTGAACACGTCAAACATTTTTATCCGTTGCTTCCTGCCTTTAATTTCGTCAAACGTATTTATGCTTTAAAACATGGTTTTGAACAAGTCATGGCATAACTTTCCGTATTATGGCAACTCTTTGAAGAACGATTTTAGTAATTGATTTTGTACATGTGATTTTCATTGTGATTTCAATAAGCACTTCATGATTACCATTAGTATGATTTTGAGTCTAGGCCTGATCTGATCTCGGTTTGAACTCAAATATATTGAACATTGAACGAACCGAACGAACACTCTGTCACAAGACCTGTGCGCAGCTGCTCTTCTATATCAGAATATCCTTCATACAAACAAGCTAATTTTGATTGCACTGCTCTTTAATTAAAACAAGACTTGAAGCTGCGCAATCATTCTTAGATTGAAAATAGGCGTATTTTGTTGTTTTAGATTGTAGGCAGCTGTTATAAAAATTGGCTGTATAACATTGCTCAACATTCCATATATAGGTTCCTATTCTAGATATGCGAGTGTTTCTGCTAATTAATTGATGACGTCAGAGGAAAAAATAGTCAATACAGCAACTGGAAAAGAAACAAATTTTTCAAACATTTTGTGGTAGGAGCAAAGATGCCAAAAATGCTTAATATATTATTTCTTCAACTCCCTTTCTTCTGCTTTTAGCGATATCATTAAGCCCAGGTTATGGTTTTTATTCTAGATACATGTGTATGAGTGTTTCTTGTGTGTATGTGTATGTGTGTGAAGCCAGAGCATCGAACGAGGCTGCCACACTGTTTCGAGCAGAACCGCACACAGAATTACTTTGTTTGAGCGCGTCACTTTGCTAGAAGTACAAACTGATTCAAAACGATGGTACATGCAGAAACTTGCTAAGTGGGTCAAAAGAAATTTTTGATGCCTTATTTTATAGGATAAAAAGTCGAACATCGCTTGCGCAGATTGCTGTGAATTCCTTCAAAATGCTTCGGAACGCCACGATTCCTTCAGATTCTAAGAATTCAGATCATTGCGCAAAAGTTTTCTCGATCATGTTTGTCCTTCCGATCAATATTAAAAAAAGGAGGCAGGCGCACGAAAAACAGTTCACAAACTTCTCTGCAGATCTTGACATCGCATGTCTCTCTTTGCTGTGTGATCCGGATCATAGCAGTTACTGAAACTTAGCACAATTTGACGTGTTTAATGTTCAACTGGCTGCTTGATGTTCGATTGCTTTTGCTATGGTATTATGTCAGCAGATTGTGCCATTTCATTAGCGTTGGATGTTCCAATGTCTCCTTTCTAGTCAAACAGAAGAAGAGACGACCCATAGAGACGACCGGTCTAATCTGCGGAACCGCAGCTAGCCTTTTCGTTGCCTTATCCCCAAATAAGATTTTTGCTCCCACCCATTCCTATCCTCTCGGTATATGACGATAGTCCCTAGATATCAGTAGGTTTTTGAGATTGCCTTCTTTCAGCTGCAATTTCAATGTAGCTTAATTAATTGATCCGAAACTCACAATATCTAACTATATCTTGTCAGTGATTCCATTTATGCTATGCATCATGCTACATGGGTTCACGTCCACGTGTAACATGCCGCTTTTAACAATTCCTTTTTAAATGCAGAATCGTGCATCGTGCGCAATATTCCGCCTTTGAACTTGGAACAATCTGACTCTGTGCCTCACTTCTCTGAATACTCTCTGGAATTCCCTCCTCAATATCAGTTTCATCTCCGTCCAGAGACACCAATGGAAGTATATTTTCCTCCCAGAAAGTGAGTTGACAACACATGGTTTATTTGCTTGTACATAAACTTGGTGTAATGAACATGTTTAATTTTTATCATTTTTTAATCATCCCTGCCCCAGACAAGGCACGGAGCTATACTAGAAGCTAGGGATGGGGCAGCTTTCACACACTGGCAACTCTCACCATGCTAGGGGTAGCAACCTCTAGTGAGAGCGGCGGTGCCTCCCGAGACGGACAGACTCGAACCCTGGACCTTCTGCATTTCCGGACTGAAGCGCAGCCCGTAGCCAACTAAGCCAACAACTCATTTGCTATTTTAGTTTCACGAGTACCTAATAAAAAATTTGCTTTCAACAAAGGCGTGTAAGTTCAATAGTTACACATAAAAAGCTGAAGTTTTTTGAAGAAATTAGCTTTTCGTTAATTTAAATTTTATACTTACTTGAGGTGCAGCGCATGTTCATCTATGTGTTATATTATTGGGTGAAGGAGTCAACAGAGGGGACCTGGTCTTGTTTCATAAAGTCAGTCAGCGCTTTAAATCAGCATTTTTATCAGTGTGGAAAATTTTTTGCGTCTCATAAAAATAAATGTAGAGCAGTCTATCTATACAGGGTGTCATAAAGCGAAGCATTATGCAGTGACTTACAGCACTCCAATACTTCTTAAAATCAGTTTTGTAAGCAGTTTGGAGAGGAACTGCGTTTCATAAAGAAGTGGCCTGCCAGTAGCACCCGAAATTTGAAAATATAGAAATTTACTGATAGAAATGTGAACATTTCAATTAATGCATGTATATGAATGATCAACGAGAAAGTTATGGATTTTCAAAAATGCAGAGAAATTATTGTAAATGCATGTAAAATGATCTTTGCACTGTGTCAGTAGTCAATTATTTGTCCGATTCATAGAGTAGGTCATAGGGTAAGTATATTAGGTAGAGTGGCAACTCAGTTTTTTATTAAATCCCCAATGTGCATACAGTTTCGATTTTATTAAATGAACTCGAGGTGAATGCAGTTGGAATTGTTTCCAAATGTGAGATATGTACATTTATGCAGTTTTGAAAAAATTACAACGGAATGACTGATCATGATAGTACAATGCAGAAGGAAATGATATTATTTTACAGATCCTCCGTGTCATGACAGCCTTGGAGAGGCAATGTTTGTTAAATTAGCAACTCGATGACCTGCTATTGCTTTCATGCTGAACCTCAAGAGAATCTTCTTAAGCGTAATCATAACATAAGCAACCTGTCACTGGTAGCATATCAACATAATCAAAGAGAATGATTTGAATTGACTTAAAAAATGTAAATGGTTCCACATCGCTATTCAGATTCAAGAAATGAAACATTAATTTACTGAATCATGAAATCATGACGATGAAAATTGAATTAAAAAAATAAAATTTCAGCCTAGACAGCACAGCAAGATCTCGACTTTTTCATGAAGATTTCCATCATAACCCCGGGAAACCCAATGGGTCACTGGTGACCCATGAAAATGGTCATGTTCAGGGGCAAAAAATATTCAAATTGTGATGATATTTCCGAGTTATTCGCTCTGACCTTTTGCAAAAGATCAATTAGTAAATATATTCTCAGAGAATTTTGAATGAACTTTTAATTTATTCCATTTAAATAGTTTCGATTATAGCGTGCATCAATTATTGGTTCATTTTCCGCACGGCCTTCAAAGTAAATTGAGTTTTTCTACGTTGTATGCCATTATTTCAAACTAAAATCAGTATGTGTATGGGCAATGTTCCTAAGTATGCATATGTCAAGTAAGACATCAATTCAGCAAATATTCACTTTAGGAGAGGTAGCTAAATACAGGTTGGGCACCTGTGACCCATTGGGTTACGGTGGTAGAAAGGAACACTTCTTGTTATATCAGGAAAATAATACTTTTCATTTATCAACTGATCCGTAATTTAGTTCCGTATATCTCCTGATGAAAAAATTGTAACTACATACTATTCATAAAATGTCTCGAATCAAAATTTTCATGTGCAATCAGATTCGAACCATGTATATCGCAAGGATTCCAGGATATTGCAAGGAATTTATATTTTGTCGATAACAATACCATGAAACCAGAAGAAAGGAAAAGTAAACTCTGGAAAATTGACCTTGTTCTGCGCATCCTTCGTTCTAAATGCAACGATCTTCCTGTTCAACAGCGCAATTCAGTCGATGAAATTATGGTTGCATTCAAATGCAAGACATCCCAGATTCGGCAGTATTTACCAAAGAAACCAAAGAAGTGGGGCTTCAAGATCTGGGCAAGATGCACACCTGATGGAATTTCATTGTTTATCAAGGAAAAGAGGAAAGGAAGAAAACCGGAAATCTGGGTATTTTGGATAATTAATTTCTTCGCAGATAATTTGTTCACAACGGAAGCTTTAGTTCAAGAACTTTTGAAAAGAGGCATTTTCTATCTTGGAACCGTCAGGACCAATAGAATAAAAGAAGCAGATGCCTACCCTAGATGCCTGTTTTTGGATAAAACATGCATGATGCATGTATCACGGATAAATCCTATCAAGAAATTTCATTCCTTATTAAATAAAATGGTCTTTTTTGGTGTAGATATAACTATATTAATAATATTTAGCATTGTAAAGAGTGGGAAATGTATATAAAAATTACTCTGAATAGTAATTTGGAATTGTACATGGTAAAAACATCGATGATCCATGAACGTGGATAAAATACATAATTAAAAGAGCGTTTCCTGTAGAGAAGAATTGTCCATTTGAGTTAGATACCGACTTTACTAATAATATTGATGCTGTAAGAAGTAACAAATGCATTTAAATTACTCAAAGAATCGCTCATGGATAAAACATCGATGATCCATGGATATCGACATATGAAACATGTATAGGGCCTATACGACATATGAAATATGCATGTCTACCATTATTTCGAGTGTTTTATATATGCCCTTTATATTTGATGAAATGGTGTGCATAAAAAAGATATTCAGGTGACTTCATCACTTCTCTCTCGCTCTTTCTCACTCACTCACTCTTTCCTCTTTTCTTCTTCTTCATTTTTCATCATCTTTCACATTCACTACATGTACACTGTAGCTACAATAGCAACAACATTAGACAATGCTGACGAACAGGTCAACAATATTAGGCCTACACATGACATATATTTTCAATATTAAGCAATTCTATCGGCACACACTTTGCTTCTCAAATTGGAAGCATTTATTGAAGTTTCTAAAGTCCACACCGTGCGCATCAGCAAGTCGACTTTGATCAGTTTGCTCGTGTGTTCGCTAAATTACTTAGCTAGTAATTTGCAAAACTTATGATATTAAATCAGCATGTAACTGAAGCAAACAATTGCATAAGTGTCTCTCTCAGTCTGCGTAATCGTATCTCGCTTCTATAACTTTCCGTCACTATGTTAAGGAAATTCGCAACGCGCACGCAGCTGAGGAAGTTCGGTCACATTGTTGGCAGCCTGGTCGTGGCCGCATTCGTGAGCCATGAGAGGTCGATAATATTCTCTCGCTGGGAACTGTTGATACCTGTGACTCAGCGTCCCTGCTTAATAATTATTGTCCACCCATCACGTGGGACCACAGAATTAAATATTTTGTTTATCTGCTTCGGTTGCTAGAAGTGTGATTAATACGAAATGGACGGCACATTGAGGAACCTATTAGGTGCGCAAAAAGGAATTCCTAATACCTTACAGAGATAGGAAAAAAAGTCGTGCGTCGCTTGCGGATTAATGTGAGTTCCAGCGAAGTGCTTCGATTGCCAAAATTCCTTCAGATTCGAAGAATTCAGATCATTACGCACAAGTTTTCTCCATAATGTTGACCCTTCCGATCATTATTAAAGAAAGTAGCAGGCGTACGAAAATTAGTTCACTTGATGTTTTCACATCCTCTCCTCGGCATTGCTCACTGTATAGTGCATACATTGAATCGAAGCCAGGCATCGATGTGTGTTTTGGTGTGTGCGAAGTGATATCACAGCACGCACGCATCTCTCACTGGCTCTGTTGTCCTTTGCTGACAGCTTATTGTTTGCCATTTCCAATAGCAAGCGATACACGAATTTTCCATTCGAGAAGGAGCAAGTTGTCTAATTCTGTGCCATTTCGATATAAGGTTACATATAACTCTTCCTTTCTAGGAAACCGAAGCGCGCGCAGATGAATCTAGTTCTGTGCGTGGGACAGAAAGCTGCGCAAGTTGTACGCTCTTCGTTCTCGTGAACCCGTGTTAACTGCTTAATATTACAAAAGTCAGCGCATCAAGGGATATTCTACTTACGCACCTTTATTTAATCGTCTTCGTTTTTTCATTATCTTACTTAGTTTTCATCCCCACAATTCAAAATGAGTTCTTCCACTCAATGAAGCCATCAAGTTCCTTCGATTTGTGCATCAGAATTAAAAATTCATCTCTTGGATCAAACCGCAGAAAAAGGGTAAGCTTCTAATTGTTTCCAAATTTATTTTGTCAACTTACAGCATTTAACTGCAAGTCTAGGTACATGTATTTGGAAATCCCGAAAACAAAATCAAAGGAAAGATTTGGTCATATGATACAATCGATAAATCAAAAGTTGGTTTATTGACCATGAACACGTAGAGACATTTCTATGACTATACTGCTATCTCCTCTATTAATTTTGCAAATACTAGATACTGCAATACTTTGAAAGCTACTAGCGTCATACTTAATTTAATTTACTGGCAACAACAAAATATCTCAATTCCTCTCGGTTCCTCTTAGCAGCACATTTTGGGAATCCTTTATCTATACATAAATATCATAGCTATCAAGAACTCCTAAAATGTGCTGCTAAGAGGAATTCTTAGCATATTGAATTCAAAGTGAATAAGTCTTGGGCATGTGACATCATTTGTGTGATGGAAAACCCAAGACCTATTCACTTTGAATTCAACATGAGAATGTGCATGCATATCAGTTTTCACGACGACGTTTCTCGTTGAAAAATCGATCAAAAGTTGATTCTGTCGTGAAAAGAATCATAATAAAATGTTGAAATGGTAATACACTGCTTTTAATTTTGTAATTTCTGATTGCTTTGAAAATAGCACAAAAATCTGGGCATGTTGAGACAAAATAGTTGCATGCTAGAAACTATGAGCATGAAAGAACTTAAATCGCATTAAAACCATTTCAATTTAGCACTTCAATAGTAGGATCAATATTTGGATGACAAATAATTGAAAAAAAATTTGAAACAGTTTAGATGGAGAATATTTTTATCAATGCGGACAAACTATTGAGCTATTCGATATCTGCTTAAGTTATACAATTTAATCTTGTTTCTGAAAAATGGATTCATCAAGGAAGCTTGTTTAAATAGGTCACTATTTCCATTTCATAAATATTGAACTGAAAACCTGTAGCTAACGCCCATGATATTCAATTAATTTTTTCAGAATCGCTACATTTTGCACACTGTAATAAAGATCAGTTACTGTGATGGGTCCCAACAATAGGTTTGGTTTTGCAAAATCAATTGTAAAAACAACCGAGTACTTGAATATCACAATAAAATTCATTGATTAAAAAATAATTCATAAATTGTTAATGATCACAATTCAACCACTCCTGAATATCTTCATTTGCTATCAAAATTCCTAAGAATAATATCGCTTGCCACATTGTCAGAGATGAAATGAGTCAAAAGCAGTTTTCTTAATAGTCTTTACTCTTTGAGTAGGCCTACCTATAGAATGTTAATTAAGATTAGTTAAGTATGATAATTCTAGCTGCTCTGCACATCAGCACAAAATTTGTCTTCTTTTTACAGGTGCTTATTGCTGAGGCAAACTCGTCGTATCTGTGCATCAATGATACGCTCGGCTGTTTTTTCGTCTTGTCTTGTGATATTAACCCCGAAATACTGGAATTATTATTTACCCATAAATCTCTCATATATTCGCAACGTCCCACCGATCATCAGATTCGGACAAACGTCTTGTGGTCCAACTGAAGATGTTTTTTTTCAGTGACCTCGTATCATCGCTTCAAACTTCATAGTACTAGTGATTGTTTCTCCGTTGAACTGTACATTTTTCGTGACATCACCTCTATTCTTAAAAATGTGATGATGACGTCGCGACGGTGTTCGACTCGAAATGACAGTGTTTCAGATGACGTGAAATACGCATTCGGACTGGGCATGTTTTCTGGTTGGAAGGATTTTCAAATGAAGGATGATCAAATCCGGAAAGAGAAATTTTCTTTATGTTGATAACAGTGATTTTCATCAAAATTATTTGTATCTGATCGTTCGATGTGTGCTACTATATGAACGTCATCCTATACGGTGGTAAAACTTTGTGCATTTGTATGGAAAATTTTATTTTACCAAATGTAACTTCAATCTACAGCGTTATATTCGGTATAGCTCAAAGGGAAGAAGCGTACCGTGCCATAACATATTTGCTCCAGAAGAAAACTCCATAAGCTGAATGAGTGATCAATCCGGTGGGACAATCTGGCATCAAGAAAATGATAGTTTTTAGAATTATAATTTGTTATTCGATCAGAGTCTTTTTTGAAAAATACCTTATTTTACTAATTACAAATAACATGTAAAAGCTCTTCTTTCTAATTTTTTATTCCATAAATTCATTAGAAATGTTTTTTGAATCGGAGATTGAAAACTGTGTTAGAGACTGATTCATTTGCGTTTCATTAATTCACGTTGTGCATGAATTTTCCTTGTGTCTTCAATACATTGCTATAAACATGTTGATTTTATACACGGTTATTTAATTTGCATTTGAATGTTTCTGTGACATGTGCAATTTTATATCGAAGATAATGTATGGCCTTTGCGCCACATCTATGCTGGAGTGACTGGAATTTGCCAGGGATGTAATGAATGTATTTCAATTTGTAAAGTAAGTTCTGCATGTTCGTAAATTTTACAATGTTGTATTCATGCAACATGTAGAATTCATCACTCCACGACAAAAATGTGCTATAAACTTACAATACAGATTGTACAATGATACTAGCATCCCTGGTTAATTTCATCTATTCGATGGTAAAATTATAGATGTCACATGATTTAATCATTGATATTTCATTGACAAAACATGCATGTCTCATAGATATAACATGCATGTCTCATACATATAACATGGATGTCTCATGGATAAAACATGCATGAAAATCATGCATGGCCATGTATGATGCATGCATGATCATGCATGAGACATGCATGATCATGTATGAAACATGCATGGTCATGCATGAATCATACATGATCATGCATGAATCATGTATGATCATGCATGGGAATCATGCATGTTTTATCCAAAAACGGGCATCTAGGGTATCTAAAACAGAGAAGGTATTGTCAACAATTGGACAGATCTCCTTCGACTGCGCTCATAACGAAACAACAATGTGCATCAGATGGTACGACAATCGCTCTGTCACACTGTTGACCACATACTGTAATGTCGAAGAAGGAACGGCAGACCGATATGACAGAAAAATTAATCAAACATTTCAGTTCCCATGCCATCATGCATTTCAGAATACAATAAATTTATGGGTGGCATTGATCAGATGGACAGTTTTACAGCTCAAGTCCACATCAGGATTATTTCAAAGCGGTGGTATATGTACTTGTTCTATCACATGATCAAGTCCATGGTTGTGAATTCATGGTTGTTGTACCGCCATGATTCGTCACTGATCTGCCCAATGCAGAAAACAAAAAAGTTGAAAGACTTTTTGACAGCTTTTCATTTTTCACTTGCCTACAAAGACAAGCAAGTACCTACAATTCCTGCAAAACGCATGCGTCTGTCATCCGGAGATATAAGATATGACAAGTTTGATCACTTCCCGGATTACCAGAATGAACGCAAAAGATGCAAGTATTGCATCGAAAACAAGAAATTTGTAGTTTGCCGAAAATGCCGAGCTCATTTGTGTTTCACGAAGGGGCGTGACTGTTTCTACCATTACCATCATTGCTAATAAACAGTTTCCACGGTTAGCTATTACAAATGCAAGTGAATAGCTGCTTTATTCTGAAGAGCATCAATATGTTTTTTTTGTAAAATATTTGAGCTTTACATCCAGGATGACCCAATGGGTCACGTGACCCATAGCCATATTAGCAAATAGATTTATTCAAATTTCAAGATATTATATATTTGTGGTCAGGATGCATATATAAACAATTTCGGAAAGTATCGCTGACTTTTTGCCATTATTTCTTATAGCGGGTTTTCCGGGGATAATGCCGTTCACTATATTTCCGTGATCATCAGCAGAATTTCCTCTCAGTTACAGTGCTTGTTAGCAAATATTCATTCATTTTGATATTGAACTTAATCCATACTACTTATAAAGGGGAGTCATGTCGGTAGCACATAAATTTTCAAAACTTTGCCATTTTGAGAACTGCTCAAATAATTTTTGGACCGCAGGAACGTTATCTCCGCAAAAAACTGAATCTTTTCATATAAACATTTTCACTGCATACAGATACTTTTTGAGTCGACACTCTACCTACATATACTTACTCTATGGAGAATAGAGAGACTATAGACAATGCATGTAGCAGGCAGAATGGCAACTCAACAAATGTCAGAATGTAGTGGAATTATTTAACAAAAGAACATGTGCTCCGATAGCTTTTTTGAAATTTGGATTTGACTATTCGTCTAAAATAATCTGACTTTTTCGAATCAACCATTTGTGGAGCAAAGAATCTTCTTCATGTTGTCACTTCAATAAGACAGAATCGCGATGCCGCAGAGATCATTGTCAGAGCACAGTAGAATATCAGCGGATTATTGCAGAGGACATTCTCACTTAAATTGTTCTCTTTAGAGAAAGGACCATAAGACAATTAGTACAATGTGGGTCAAGCGATGCAGAGGATAAATGTCTGAGAGAAATGTCAAGATGTGAAGAGCAGGCAAACTCTCTGTAGTTCTGTAAAGGTCATCGGGACAGGCGAGCAACAAAAGAGGGTCAGAAAATAGGAGAAGAGGTGAAGAGGACATTGGAAAATTTATGGCTTGGCAGAATTGGAAAGAAGTTGTAGTAAAGAGATAATTGATGTGACTGTGACGATTTCTCGTCGGCTTGACTCTCAGATCAAAGGCTTAGTGTCATGCAGTGTACTGTCTATCAGGGGAACAGTCATGGACGTCTAACCTTCGATTTTATAACTTCACAAAGTCATGCGGTGAGTAAGGTCAGAGCAATTCACAGGACAGCAACAACAAACGTTTGTTCCATGATGAAAGAAAATGAGAAGAATCTTTGTAGAAAATTGTATTAAAAACCTTGAAAACAAATCATCTCAATCCTCTCAAGTAGTCTGGAAAAGCAGCACGAATTGGAAAGAGATTCTTTCTCGTGTATGTGAACTAATGGGAGTTGAGTTCATCTTTGCTATGATAAAAATGACATTTGCTGCAAACCATTAGCATCATACTCCCCACCAGGTAAGCAGAATGATTTAGAAAAACTGTCATGATCTACCGTGTCAAATGCTGATGATGTGTCGATCAATGCTAGCATGCAAATTCTCCTTTCAATAGTAGCATTTCCTTGAAACTAATATTAAATAATATTATATCGAAATAATATTAATGCGCACTCCTTAACATGTAAATGTACACGCAAGCACCTGTAAATGCATTACTTCACAGTAGCCAATATACTTCCCCCATTACGTTCACATTAAAATACTGCCAATACTACATCCTCTATACATTATATGATTTTCTTTTTTATAAGGGGGATTAGCTAGTGTCTAGTACAAGGTGACCAGATATTTTTCAGTAAAACCGGGACACCACACAAAGTATTATAACGGCCTATATGTCTTACAATTATCTACAGCGTTGCTCATAATTCACCGACCACCTCTTGATTTAACGATTTTTCTATCAAACTGGCCTTGAATTATCATTACCGCTTTTATGTCATCATAATGAATTCTAGCACGATGTTTAAAGGTAAACATAAAGCTAGTTATCATTCCAAAAAATATATTAAACAAAAAAGCATTAATTTTTGTTTTTCAGTTTAATATTTTGTTACTTGTCCATTAGCTGCCAGGACAGCCTTGATCCGTCTGGGCATACTTCCAATCAGGTTTTCACAATATTCCTGCGTGACTTCAGTTATCCAAACGTGGATTATTTTGCGGCGCAAATCATTCAAAGAGCTGGGATTCCGTAGGGATACTTTCTTCTTAACCAGGCTCCAACAATTTTCAATAGGATTGAGGTCCGGGGAGGAGCCTGGCCAAGGACTGAGGACATGAACATTATTATCCTGAAGCCACTTCTTGACTTTCTTTGATTGGTGACATGGGGCACCGTCGTGCATCAGGATGTTGCAGTTTCTGACCGTGAACCAAGTGTGCAGCTTTTCATGCAAGATATCAATGTATCGATCGGAATTAACCGTAACACCCGGAGGCATGATGTACAAGGCAGCTCGACCCTGGGAGCTGATGCCTCCCCAAACCATCAATGATAATGAATGTTTTACCGTTGATTGAACGTAGTACTTGATATCATATCGCTGATTTGGTGGTCTACGAATGCGTTGAACTGTCGGATTGAGCTGGCGTATGCAGCATTCGTCTGTAAAAAGAACATTGCTCCAATCACTTTCTGTCTAATTTCGAAAAGTCCTGCAGAATGTGAGTCTATCTCGAATATTTCGCGCAGTCAATAATGGCTTTCTGACCGGCTTGTAAGAACTGAGATTGAAGTCTTTGCAAAGTCGTCGACGAATTGTGGATGCGCCAGGTAACTCTCAGGTAACTGTGTCTTTATAAAGTTACTTGACGCCTTTGGATTTATCACCACAAGCCGTCGGATTAACTTATCAGTACGCTTTGAAGTCTTTCGTGGACGACCCGGTCTCTTCTTTGGGTTTTCATTGCCAGTCCTGTTCTTTCTTGCTATTGTTTCTTGAACAGAGGTTTTAGAGATAGCCAGTCTCGCAGCAATCTCGCGCTGAGAATACCCTTCCTCACTCAAGAGAATGATATTTGCTCGACGTACCGGCGAATGGTTTGTCATTTTCCTCACGAATGAGGCATTTACAGATGGATGACATTCACCTTGGTAACCGACCAATCAGGTGTCATTGCTATATGATTGGTCAATTATAATTGATTACTTTATAATTTATTGATTAATATAATTTATAGTTATTACTGGCTGTCTTCAGTTAGTAGAATCGACATTGTTAGTTGATATCGACAAAAGCGTTAATTGTAACCTTTATACAAGGACAAATCATATTAAGATTTGCAGTAGAATTATCTAAAAATCGCAAGTGGTCTGTGAATTATGAGCACCGCTGTACATATTCTTGTGCAAGAAATAATAGTTGGTATAAAGCAGCGAACTGTAGAATACCTTGCTGGGGATTGTAGCGAATAACAGTGTGAACCCCCCTTCTTGGCAATCATGCAATCCTTGCTTTTGATGTAATTTTGTGCTTTTAGCTGAGCGTGCTTGTCATTTTCAGTATTTTCCTTCGATCTTTATTCTATAATGAATTGCTTACCTTCTCTTTACTTTCCCGAATTCTTGCTACAAATTCATCTATATGTCATGTTGTATGCATTATATTCATATTCATAGCATATGCATATTATACATGTGTACGCTCGCATGCATCTGTTCATGTCACGAAAGACACTTCTGGGGCGCCGTTGTTACTCCTCTTACTTGCAGTTTAGAATTTCCAGGAGGAAAACGATTGCAATCTTTGGAAGCTGACTCCTAGTTTTCATCTTATTCAGCTTCCCTCCTCTTCATCTTGAACTGAGTTTCTTTTTAAGATTTAAATTGGATGCAATGCTGAGATATCGAGGCTTGGAGGATCATGGGAGACTTTATTAAGTCCGCACTTACATCTCTGCTAGGATTTCGACTGACGTAAATATTCAAATTATGGTTTCTAGAAGAATTTACTTGCCTCTCTTTTTCCGAGGGGAAATTAAGTAACAGCTCTTTTCTGGCCAGCAATTTAAATCGTGGGGGGGAGAGGGGTGTCACAACACCACCACAAATGCGCCCAAACCGGGACTATCCCGCAAAAACAATTAGTCTGATCACGCAGATCTAGCAATATCACAGTATTTTGGAAGTACATCAATGTTATGATGCTATGTTTTTCGGTCATAATAACACCTGCCCTCAACGGTGTTCATGGTCATCAGAGTTGAATCCGGGTGGGTCCGTGGGTTCTCCGGGTCCATGAAGCCGGACAGGAAATTTTCTATTCTGTCGCTTTTTTGTAGCTCTAATTAGGGATGCGGAGTCGGAGTCCCGGAGTCCTATCATTTTTGCTGGAGTCGGAGTCGAAGTCCTATCAAATTATGGGACTCCGGACTCCGGCCTATAGCTAGACCCGAAATATAATACAAGCAAATTATTTATTCTTGTGCATAGCTGTCACTGTCTTAATGTCAACAAAAGTACAGTGACAGCAGTGCATACAAAGCTTGTAATAGTTGAGGGAATGAACCGTGATAGTGAAAAAGGATTGTCTTTTCAGTCGGTGATTTAGTAGAGAAGACAAGCCCTCCTAGCCTCGATCACACCTACGCGCCAAAGGTCACATCAGAGACAAAAATGATATTTTAGTTTGTTTGAGAACATTACCTCTTACCCTCACGTCAATCGTGTGTGATGGCTCCTCTAAAGCGCATATTAAAATCGAAGGTGTACTCATATTTTTTGGAGAAGGATGGGGGAATTCCCTGCCTGGTAGAGACTGGAGAAAAACCGTGTGAAGCACACATCAAGAAGATGGGAGGAGCCGAGTCGCATACATCCAACTTCAAGCTGCATTTGATAAACTTTCATCGAAAACGATTGATAATTGATGCAACAATGATCTCTAAAAATAGGTTCAGGTAAGCCTATAATGATCTGTAATGTAGGTTGCCAGCTTATTTAAAAAACTGGGCTTTATATACTTGCTACCCGGAGTCAGAGTCGGAGTCCTATCAAAAGCCTTTTGATAGGACTCCGCATCCCTGGCTCTAATATTACATGGCCGCTGGCACTTGTAAAAATTGTAATATAAAATTATTTATGACGTTTGCCTATATAGGCTCCGTAGTATGACTGGACCTACATGTAGCTATACATGTATAGCCTACCAAGGTCCTGCATGGCTACCAAATAGCAAAGCTGAAAGACGATAAACGGTTTTAATTTCCATCATGATTTCTAAATCGTTGACTCCATAGGCTGCAGAGTTATAGCCTAAACAAGTAGCCACGCGGCCCTATGGAATGCATAGCTACTCTCTTTTAGGTCCCAGACCTTTAGTCTAACTACCGATGGATCAAGGTTTATCGCTTATGGGCTTGCATTAAAATTACTAGCCTAATTCTTACGCTATCACAATCGGTCGGCCCGGAAGCTTGTAGGCCTAATAAGGGTATTGAATCTTGTGAATAAGTTATCATACAAGCCTAAATATGGGCCTAGATGTAGATCTGTGCTGACTGTTTTTTAGTTATGGAAATGTGGAAAATTTTTTGGGTCCGCGTATCCGTCCGGTTTGTCCGGGTCCCCGGGTCTGCCGGTCAACACCCGCCCTCCACAGTGTTCATGTGCATGCAAAATGGTGAACATGAAATGAATTTCATGAGTCTTACGCACTATAGAAATAGAATCTATTACATTTAGATGCTCTTTAGGTTCGTGAAAGTCACTAACAGAATCCAACCAGAAATGTACCTCACATCACCCCTAAACAAAAGTCCTTACTACGCTTATGCGATGAAGACTGATAAAATCGGTTGTGACATATGAATGACATTATTATGAATAGAATGCGAACATCAGGAACATCACGCGATGTCAAATTGACTTCCAACTAATGAAATGTGACGCACATAAATGGATGAAAATTTTCCATTCTATGAATAAAGGATGATGACTGATTCCTCAGAAATTTTACTCAAACATTGGCCTGCGCATACGGCCTCTTCTGACATCTCTTATTGGTACATTCACATTCAGCGAATGATTCCAAATGTCTATCAATTCATGCAGACATAGATTTTCTCATCTTTCTCCTTTCATACATCATGCTTGTCATTGAGATGTCTGAAAACGACATCTTGTAACAAGCTTGAAAAATGAAGTTTATGACAATTATGACAGTGACGATTGCGGTGGAAGGCATGGACGGCTCAGGCTTGTAAGTGGGAACTCACATGGGCCGGACGGGGCCTCATGCGTGGGGTATGTGTGCATGGGCCTGAAGCTTGGAAATAGCATATATATATTCTGAAGATTAATAGGATTTGATTTGTGCTGTCACCAGCGGCATTTTATTATGACAAATAGGCTATAATATAATCTACGTATAATGTTATTATTAGTACATATAGATTAGGCTTTGATAATTCCATTTTGTTTATCAAACCTATGTATAAATAATGAAGAATATTAAGTTATCGGAGGGTAGTGCATTGTCTTCTTTATCTGCACCAGTCATAGAATTTAATCATATGATTGCGTAATAGGCCTATTACGCAAAATCATGAGGCAGCTGTCACTTCCAAAAATCCTGGTCACGCCACTGTTTACGATGTTTACATTTTACTATACCAGAAATATTTTACAAATTTACATACTTCGTTTATGATATAATGGCACAGACTATACTTTGTTGTTCTAGGTAATTTATTCAGTACACTATGGGCAATAAATTTGATATACCAATTTTAATGGTTTTTTTAATGACAGCCATCTTAATCATCACATAGATTGACTATTGCATGCATTGTTAACCCACTGAATACTGAATGGATTTTTTTAAAAGTGGTATTCAAATTGTGAAATGCTATTTACAACAACAAGCTGAACGAATTGTCAAAACTTGATGCCATCATTAAAATAAGCATGTGCCAATTGCACGGTGCTGAAAATTTAGGAACGGTCAAATTAGAACATCATAATTATCAGAGCTCGAGGAGACCTCGTGTTATTGGAGCTCTAAATAGACCGGGCAAAAAAATGTCAAAATTATCATAGCAAACCCAAGTACCATGTACATTGTACACTTTGCAATGATCCCTGTTCCTTTCTAGTGTGAAATATGCTGCGTATTTTCCTAGCAGCACGGGGAAGCACTAGGGCTGCATGCATTCGCACTCATATACCTTTGAAGAAACACCTGTTCAGGTTGCCCCTGCTGCGCGTATTGGTCCAGCAGCTAGAGCGAATTTCTGCAGAGAATGAAGCCGAAAATGACACTGACACTTTCACAGAATGATGTACACCCTATGCCTACTACGAATCTGCGCGTCTGCCGAGTTCTACCTGGTTTCTCTTCCTGTCAGACAGGATCAAAGAAAAATACATATTAATCCAATGGGACGCAGTATAAAGCTTCAGGTTGAAATGAAATTTTCTGTGATTTTGCTTATCAACATGATTGGAAGTGACCTGAAGACATCATGCCGAAAATTGTGACTCTGGGCTTAGTACTTTTCGCATAGCAAGATGAAAAAACAAAAGAAATCACTTTAACCAAAAACTGCAATCTCCGTCCCATTGGATTAATCCTGTCTGACAAGAAGAGGAAACAGGGAGAGATCGGAAGACGCACAGATTCGTGGTAGGCATAGGATGTACATCATTCTGTGAAAGTCTCATTTTCGGCTTCGTTCCCTGCAGAAGCTCGTTCTGGCTGCCGGATTACATTCGTCAGCATTCATGAATGGAGAAGGCTTCAAAAATTTCGGAAAGTACTTTAGTCAATCTTAATGCTGTGTTTTAAGCTCTTAGCAGATGCTGATTTAATGAATGTCTAAAAAATGTGGCGTCAGCAATAAATGTGGGCGAAAATTTGTATTGAATTTGACAGAAAATATAAAGTAGCCTAGCTTTATTACTTATGCTTCTATCTTTTCAGATTCATTCAATATTTTCGGATTTTCCGTTGAAAATATTCCTGGGCAGGAAAAGTTGTACTTCACGGCAAATGCAATAGAAGATACTCAGCTTGAATCTATTGCATTTGAATAATTCGCTTTACCTTCACAATTTTGTGCTACATGTAGCTCACAGAATTAGATTGTTTAACTGTGTCAGTTTGCGAGAAGTGCAAACAGATTCAAAGCAATGGCACATGCAGGAACTTACTAGGTGGGTAGAAAGAAATTTTCAATGCCTCACAGAGATAGGAAAAATAGTCGTGCGCCACTTACGGATTGCTGTGAATTTCTCTAAAATGCTTCGATCGCCACGATTCCTTCAGATTAGAAGAATTCAGATCATCGCTCGTACGTTTTCCCGATAATGTTGGGCCCTCCGATCATCATTTAAAAAGTTAGCACGAGCACGAAAAAACGTTCATTAACTTCTATGTAGAATTTGACATTGACTGTGTCTCTTTGGTTGTGCGATCCGGTTGATAACAATCACTGAAACTTCGCCCAATTTGGCGTGTTTAATGTTGAACTGGGGCCTATTTCAATTTAAGGTACCTAACCTTAAGATTCTTGGAAACGACGTTAGTACATTTCAAAGCTTAGGTTAGGTACCTTGGAATATCGTAAGGTCCCTTAAGGTACCTAAGGTTGTGAGTCAGCATGAAGACAAAGACGAAAAATCTTAAGGCGCCTTAAGGTAGTATCTTAGCCTGTTTCAATCTTAGGTTAGGTGGCAAAACTTAAGGTGAATAGTAAGGTAGCTCTTCCCCTACCTTACCAGTTACCTAACATATTACTATCATCCGTAAGGAAGATGATATCGATATTTTCTGACAATAAACATACATCTTAGACATTATTTTACATGCATTTTGTTTATTTGACTATACTGTAAATATGTACATATATATATTTACTGTAAATATGTACATTTAGAATAGTTAAGATAACTGAACAGTTACGAGATAGTCACAGTGAACATATCGGTATAATATTTCCATCGTCGACAATCAAAAACAACTATCAAATCTTACTGCTTTTATGATTTCATTGATAGTAACGAAAAATAACATATGACGCTTACTTGAGCAAAATGAAGCGGTACACGTAATGAAATCGTCAAGCACTTTATTCAGGGAGTATTCATCAGTTTTGCTGTTTTTTCAACATAATATTCCCTCTTGGCAGTTAGCACTTCCATCTTCAGCTTGTGTTCCAGACGATTTTGTATTATCTCTTCTTCTAATTTTTTGCAAGCGAGTTTTGCAACAGTTGCTGCAGTGCATATATCGGTTGTTATTACATCAACCGTTTGTGTCTCAATCTGTGAAGAAATTGATTGATCGAGGGTCTCTTGAGGCTGTAGGGCGATTTCACTAACCTCAGTCTCAATCTCGACACGATTAGGGTCTTCATTTGAAGTATTCACTGCTGAATGTGAAGCACCCGGTATCATAGTCAATGCTGGGTTATCTCTGCCCATGATATCCCAACATAATTCCATGATGGGATCTAACGGAATGGATCTACCACCCCCTGTTGCAGAACGACTACTGCGTATTTTCATCGTGTAGTTTCGTAGTTTAGATTTCAAGTTATCCCATTTTTTATCAATTTGTCAACTTGAATGTCTTCTTGACCTGTGGTAACTTTGAGGTCATCACACAGCTGCTTCCACATAGTTGACTTGTTGTTCACAGTCAATTTGTTATTCACTCGGCTGAACAAAGCGTCAGCTTTCTCTTTCAACATTTGAAGAAAAATCAACACTGTTTCATTCGAAAATGCTGAAGAAGGCATATTTTACGATGACGGAACAATACAGTGAGATGGTCTGCCAAATTGTGATGAAGTAAACTAACTGTGAGGATAACGTCGATACTTTGTTATATTAACCAACTGGTGCGTTCTACAGTGACGTTATTAAGAACTTCGATAAGTTTGATGAGTAATCCATTCCTCGGCTGCTGAATCAAGGCTAAATCGATGCGCTATCTATGTCACCTGACGAATCAGCAGTCTTCAAACAATGAGTGTCGCCGTAAATACATGCACCATAGGCACTTGACTTCAAAGATATCTGAGAGCGTGTTGCGTGAGAGTTGAATAAAAACCACGATGAATGATATACGCCTAATGGAAATTATTGAAGAACTTAACCAATCTCGAGCTCTGCGGCGAAGTATTCTCCATGATCCCAATAATCCATTTGATTATGACAAAACTTTTTTCTTCCAAAATTTCCGATTTACCAAAGAAGCTGCAATCATAGTTATTGAAGAACTTATCCCATATCTGCCTTCAAAGAGTTGTTATTCGAACAGTGTGCCTCCTTATCTTAAAGTCCTTTACACTTTACACTACTTGGGAACCGGTAATTGCTTTTGGAATCTCAATCAAAATAGCAAGATATCTGCAACCACTGCATGGCGTAGTGTTTATGACGGAATTGAAGCTTTATGTCGAAGTGAGATAGTGCGACGCTGGATCCCTTGGTATTCTGCAGCCAGCGCAAAAGCCATGGAATCTCGTTTTTACAAAAAATTTAAGTTGCGTCGAATTATCGCGGCCGTAGATGGTACTCACTGTCCGATGCTTCATCCTTCAACCCATGAGCCTTCATACATCAATCGAAAAGGTTGGCCAAGTGTTAATGTGATGATTGTGTGTGACTTGGACTACATAATCCGTTATTTTGACTGTTCATGGCCTGGGTCAAGTCATGATGCTAAGGTAATGTCGCAGTCCGAAGTTCCTAAGCTCATGCAGCATCTAAAAGATTTCAGTCTTATTGGTGATTCCGGATATGCTTGTCGTACCTGGTGTCTCACACCTTATCCATCTACTTTGACTTTAGATCAACATCAAGGACGATATCAACGCAAATTGTGTGCTTCGCGGGTTATTGTCGAACAGACAATTGGTATCTTGAAAAATCGGTGCCGAATTTTACAACGTCCCTTTCGATCAAAAATTGATAAGTTTGGATCAATTTGCAAGGCTGCATGTGTGATGCATAACATGGCACGTCACTTTAAGCTTGAGATCCCAAATGATGCACATGAACCGCCACTTTTTTTCCAACAACCACAAGATAATTTTGAGTTGGATAATGCCTCGGAAATTGGAAACATTGTCCGCAACTCATACGTCGTTACCTATTGTAGAGCCTGACAATACGAACTTTTAGTGAGTTGGTCAGTGCCGTGATGAGCAATTAAAATGTGTTAGTGATAGATTTCTTTTTGATTTGTGGTGAAATTTTATCAGCTGGGTTGTAAGTAGCACATTCTCATTCCATTCTTATTTATTGCATTGAAATTTTAATGATGTCCTACATTACCTTGACAAACTGCTAACCTATTGACAGATACGCATGTAGATTACTGTGTTAGGTACCTTAAGGGAGCTTGTTAGGTCCCTTAAGGTACCTTAAGAAAGTGCTCCCTTAAAATTGAAATACGCTTATCCACCTTAAGGGAGCATGACATTAGGTACCTAACCTTAAGGTAGTAAGGTTAGGGACCTTAAATTGAAATAGGCCCCTGGCTGTTCATTGTTCGATTGCTATGGCATTATGTCAGCGGATTGTGCCATTTCATCAACGTTACATGTTCCAATGCTTCCTTTCTAGTCAAGCAGAAGAAGAGACCACCTGTCTAATTCTGTGATGTAGCTAGTGGCCTAGCATGCCTATGATCATCTACTGCTTCTTTCGGATGCTATATTTGCAAAAGCATTTTTTATGAATTAGCTGCTTATCCTTATACTGAATAAATGCACATTCTATAGAGGAGATATTCCCAATTCATGTGATCTTTGACAAACGTTTCAGACACAGGATATAAAAAAGTGCATGCATGTCGCATTTTATGAGGAAATGATATCATTTTTAGTTTAAAACCTTAGGTGCCGATTCTTCAGATCAAATTAAGGAGGGAAAAGCTCAAGCAGTGCAAGGGAAATGTGAAATGTGATTCGGTTTGCAATCCTCAATTGCACAAACATTGCGAATAAATCATTAAATTGCCTTTTGATATCGATTTGTCATGTCGGTTCATAAATGTTATATCATGTGTCAAAATAGCTACGAATCTGACAATGTACTTGTGAAATGCAAATTACAGTATCAAAAGAATAGAGGTCAGCTAATTTGTTTCTAAAATGATGAATGCTCAAAGATCCACGTTGATTTCAAAACATGAATATTTTGACCACAGAGACAAAGCAATTTATTGCTGTGATTTTGACACGCCGGCATGCAGTGCCAAAAGCGACATATAGCTATATTACATTAATGCGTGTTGCTTATTGTCTACTGGAGAGCAGTCCGAACTTCAACAAAAGACCAAACTCCTGAATCTGAAAGTTGCCATGCAGATTATCAGTTGATGTTAATTAGAATTCGTATTTATGTTAAACGTCACTTTATCCTACTTTGAACTATCTCAATTAATGTAAATATGAAAAAATACATAGCCTAAGTGACGCCATTGGCCAGAAAAAAATCATGTGAACCGCACGGGAAGGTAGAATACTTTCGGGAAAAGTAAGCATTTACAACTCGAAGATTCAATTTTACATCTAAATGATATCATTCCATGCTGCATTCTAATTTTTACAATTACTAAGCTGGAGCCATCTGGTGTATGGAAAATGTCATCCAATCTTCCCGTAATGTTGTTCACTTCATACGTCTTTATTCTTTTTGAGAGGATTATGTTCCATTTTGACAAGCTCCATCATAATCAGAAGGACGAAGGAATTTAATAAATCTATTTTGTCTATAGTATTTCCGCAAGGCCAACGCATTTTTTATCTGATTAATCAAATTGAATCAATACATTCATTTTTGAATGCGTTTTAATGAGAATTTTAGCACGGATTACATCATCGTCAACCCCTCCCTGTTTAATCGACCGTAGTCATTTGGATAATTCCATTTCCAAAGACCGATTACGTAATTGTTGGATGACCCTTTAATAGTACATGTATGTGTCGCTTGAGACAAATGCCGCACATGTTACTCAAGGATACTTGTTGCAGAATGTTAGTACACTTGAAAAACTCTTCAAATAAGCCCAATACATTTAAACACAAATGCAGAAGTCTTTATTCCATGCTTGTTTGTTTCAATTTTACAATAGCCATTGTGGTATCAGAAAAATGCATTTCTTCCCACAATTCCCTGCCACTTTAACTATCAATCGACTTGTTAAACAGGAAGGAGGAACGTGTTTCCATATACTGACACCATAACCTAAATCTTCACTCAATTGCCTAGTCTGTGTCTAAACTGATCACTTTTCTGACGAAGACTGAGGATGAACAAGGAAATTCCTTGAGAAGTAATTGACAGGTTTTCATTGCGCTCCCTCTCGGTGAGAATTTCTCCGGAACTCCGCAAGCTTTTGTTTTGTATCAGCAGACTGCAGTGCACCGAAGAAAAAATCAAGTTCATATCTGAGAATACGAGTCTCTAATTAACACACGATATGGAAGAGCTGTCAATCTTGTGTGAATGCACGCACGGCGGATGTACTTCTCATTACAGGGTCGTTAGAATGCAGGTCATGTCTCTCCATTGTCTCTGCTGACAGCTTCACTTCTAAAAGCGTGATTTCTCGTCTTTTTGCGCCCTTTTGGTGGGGCGAATTAGATGGGAATTGTTTAAGATGCATGGAATCCAGACATTGCGTTGAGTGAAAGGGTTTGCACTGAACTGTTTCAATTGGGAAGAATATTATTTTCATTTTTCTCAAGGGATAAGGTGTGATCAGGGACTTTCAAAAATTGATTGCAATTTAAATGCTCTTTCCAGTCAATTGATTAAAATTGGCATTCCTGAGCAATCAATCTATTGCAATCTAAATTTCTGAGCAATCAAAAAGTGTATTTGAATTGCTGATTGATCAATTAATTGAAATTCATCTAGTGACCAATTAATTAATTGAAATTGGAATTTCTGAGCAATTAATTAATTGACATCGATTAATTGAAATTCAATTCAGTTTTGATAATCCCTGGGTATGATGGCTCAGTGGCTCGCGTGCTGACTCTCTCTGTCGAAGGTGCTGAGTTTGATGCTGTCTCCGTCGACTAACAAATGATTTCGTCATATTTACAGTTAGTGTCGATTGCTACAGATGCAGTTCAGAGATGTGCAAGTCCTAAACTTACCTGCCTCGAATACAGAATAGTGTTGATTAGGGAAACATCGGTTCCATTTTCGGCTATTTATCTCAGAAATATCAGAATTTTATTCTTTATTAACTTTTGCAGCAGAATTACAAGTCCAGCCACTTGCACATCCACATTTTAAGGGTATGTTCACGCGGTCTTTTCGAAGTTTTAAGTTTATGGTATCCGTTACAATATACAAATACAGTATACAAAACAAATACAATATACTTTCAATAAAATGCTTACTGAAGTCATCAGGTGAAAGCATAGCGTCAACACGTGTAGAAGAAAAGAACACGGACCTATCACCGAACGCACCAAAGCGAACAAAAGACACTCAAGACATTCAATAGAACGAAAGACAACGCAAGCACAGAAGAACACGATTACTCTAAGAAACCTCTTTATCGATCACCGTGAGACAAACATGTGATCGAGACTACTATTTCAACCAGCGCAACGTAAGACAACACAAAACAGGTGATCCACCAATGATTCATTCAAACAAAAATTACTCTACGCACGTAGGATTTTTTGTAATGGAGAGATGACCCATATCCAAGGATGTTCGAATACTTTGCCTTCAAATGAAAGGCATATCAAAAATGAAGTTTGTCTTGGCAGATAATCTGCGTGATTATAGACAGCTAACAACGGATGCAAATCAGGGTTGGTAGAAACTTTTTCTTGAATTAATCAAATAAACATGTTATCGCTCTAAACATGTTTTTTATGATTTTGTCGTTTTTAGTTGCGGAAAGTTATGCAATTTTTACTCTTATCAGAGTCTGCAGTAGACTTTGGAACATTATTTTGATATTTCGTCTTAAATAGAGAATGGAATATTATGCACTTGTGGTTGCTTGAAATGTGCAATGAATTAACAATCAATTATTCATTTGGTCGCTATATATTAAATGACTGGCATAAAAGGACTGCATGTTTTGCATTCCGCATCATGCATGTTTTGCAGACATCCATCACGCACATGGTAGTAGGATGTCTCTACATACGCGTCGACATCTTCCTACAGTGCTTGCTTGCACGAGGAACTGCATTGCATGTCGAACAGATATTAAAATACACTTTCATTCTTGAAGCTAGAGCGACAATAGATTCCTCAAAAAGACCGAATAACCTTATTTTCTTTCGTCTACAATGAAAAACGGAGTCCCAACGGGATTACTTTTTGTATATCACAGTGTGATCACAATACAAAAAGCATGAAACAATGAACGCAGTTAACAAACTCAATCTTCAATTCACAATTAGAGTCAGAAGTGCAAAGTGATATTCAGATGAATGAGTCAATCCGATCCAGCAAGTATGATTTTTCTAGCATCAATATACAATTTATCTGACAAAGAGTTGACTCAATGATGATTAACAACAATGAAATTAAATAAACGATAGATCAGACTGCCATGCAAAATATGTGCGGCTTGTAGGATTCGAACCTACGACCAAGGTTAGCTAGATCTGTGCTCTGATGAAAGTTAACAACTTTAGCTCTACCTCCATGGATCAAAATTGCATTAAAAGGTCCACACAATTCATCATCTTAAAAAATCATCTTAACATTTTCAAAAGTTTTAGGTGTTTTAAACATTTTTCCTGTGTTTTAGACATGTTTAAATGGGTGCTTCATTTGTTTAAAATACAACCATCTCTCGTAGAAACTGACTTTTATAATTTTTTAGCGATTTAAATATCGAGAAAGATGGGTAATTTGTGATTTTTGTGAAACTGTATTTTGCATTGAAAATTACATCCCAGAGAGACTGTGATGATGGTCATCGCCATACAATTTTCGAATATTATTATGAATTCAGTCAGCATGCACGTCCCGTGTGTTCTCTATAGGATACAGATGAACTTATCGCACAAGCTTGTCATCAAACTGATCAAATGTTGAATTATCAGTGTACGTTGAAGTTCGCAAATTCTTCCTTTAGTAGAAAGTGCATCGCGTTACAATTTTTCAACAAGAAGAAGATTTGTGAACTATTCAGTCTTCTGTCCTTTTCTCTCCAGGAATCTGATACATCTAGGCAAGGAGCTGCGCGGACGGGAGGCGCGTTTGCGCAGGGAAGGAATTGCTAACGAATATTCATGCAAGAGCAGCTTCTATCAGGTGAGTTGGTTGTGCCTCATTTCTTGATTATTTTGAGAGCTATACTAAATCCTATAAAATACACTTACAAACTTCTGATAAGAAGAAAGTGTGTACATAACTGAGAAGAAAGAAAGAGAGAGAAAGAAAGAATGCTAACGAAGCAAATAGGTAGCAGCAATGCATTGTCATATTGCCAGATATGAAACTAAGAACTATTCACAGATGTAGACAACAAAACTGGTGAATATCTCTATCACTTACTACAAAGTGACATCTGAGGACGGCTGCACACTGGTTCTGCTTAATTATTTCATGAACGTTTCTAAACTCATTTCAGGTATGTAGCAAATATTAGGTGGTATAAGTCATTTGACATAATACCAAATAACCGCTCCTCCGATTAAATAATAGGATATTAGGTTTACTAATCTGCTGCCGTGTGTGATGTGTAAATAAAGCCATCTATTAAAAGAAAATAATTAACATGAAACGCTAAGTAAAGGAAAAATAATAATAGGCAAATTGAAATGAAATTATCAATGCAACTTATTTATGCATGACATGTCTCCTCTCCTCAATGTCACATGTGCTAGTTAATGTTTATATCATTGTACAAGTAATCTCATTATCTCAGACATTTTTCAGACTCTCACTCCCAGCATCTTATTTCATGGTAAACAACGGCGTACTTGGTGCAGTGCAGCATTTTACCTTTCACTTCAAAAAATCATCGTTCCCTTTTCATTTACCATTAATCATCGTTCATTGTTCATTTTCTACATAGCATTCCATTCATGTTTGCTCCCAACTTGGGCAATAAACCATTTTGAATTTTGAATTTGAATTTTGAGAGAGAGAGGGTCGCTCTTATAACCAAAAAATGCAATGAGGCGTTGCCCTACCCCTACCGTAATCATTCGAAAGCTTAATATAAAGAATTTGCAAATTGCTGCTGCTGCGCACTATCTGAAATATTTAGATACAAAAATGATAAAATTAGTTTTCTCCAAGGTGGTGTGCCTAATGTTTTTGCTGATTTCGATGAATGAACTCACCCGATTCCTGTGTCTCCTCATCAAAGCAATTAATTAATTCATAGAGCAATTCATATTGAATTTACAATGAAGGATGAGTGGGTTTATTTTGAATTTCACCGAGTTCACTTTCAAGTTGGTTTAGCTAACATTGTAGATGGTTATGTGGTCGTGATCTCATCGGAATAGGCTCGAGCTCGCACTAAAGTCTGATTGATTTTCCATTGGAGCAGGGCTAAAGTCACATTGGAGAGGGATTGAACTCATAGAGGAGCAGTATTGAGTTTACATTGGAGCTTGACTGAGATCATATTAGAGCAGGGCTAAACTCACATTGGAGCAGAATTGAGCTAGCATTGGAAAAGACTGAATTTACAATGCTTGACTGGGTTCATATCTGGGTTCATAACTCACATCGGAGTAGGATTGAACTTATATAGGAGCAGAATTGAGTTAGCATTGTATAAGCATTGTTAGCATTGATATAAGAACAGAGCTGAACTCACATCGGAGCAGGATTGAACTTACGAGTATACAGGAGTAGGATTGAGCTAGCTGACTTGAGTTTACATTGGAGGATGGCTGACTCTGAGCTCATATTGGATTGTGGATCACTGTGATCACAAATGATCGAAAATTTAATGTTGATTTCAGAAACAACTGTGTTCCTTGTACAATTACGCATTTGTAGAATCAGGAAATTAGATCAAGTGATTGCAGCTACCGAAATTCTTGCATTCGTAAATAATCTTGTTTTCTCTTTGCAGAATGCTCAACCATCGGCTCGTGGTCATTTCATCGTTTATCCTGGTTGGGAGTCTGAACGGAGAGCAGGAAAATCTACGAAAATGACCAAATCCAGTTCAGATGGACTTCGTTACTGATTTCTAATTGCTATGAGACAATGATTATACAGGGTGCGGCAGAAAAACCAAGTGTTTTTAATTACGCTATATTTCAGTACATATTGGAAAAAATAGAAATAACTTATGTATACATGTTCTTTGGATCATAGCATTTACGTTTTTGTCCATATTGGACATCAATTTCATATTTTTAGAAGTAGATTTTTTAACTTAAAATTATAGATAGCTCTTTCATGCACTTAATGAAATTATATCGGAGAAAAAACCTAAGTGTTTTGAAAACAAAAGCTTTTAACATAATATTCATTTTTTGAAAATACAAATATCATGACAAGCAGAAATAACATCAAAATTACGAATGGAAAATAACATCACTCATGTGATGACCGTTCTCTTTAACGCAACAACGAAGACGCTCGTGAAAGTTAGTTTCGACTCGCTCAAGCATATTGACACCGACTGATGCGATTTGATTCCTTATTGAATTCTTCAATTCATCGAGAGTGCGGGGTTTGTCCTTATAAACTAAGGACTTAAGCTAACCCCAAAGAAAGAAATCACAAATCGATAAATCAGGCGAGCGAGGTGGCCATACAATGTCACCAGATTTGGAAATGAGTCGATTTGGGAACAGCTCACGAAGAACACTAATTGTTTTTGTAGCAGTATGTGCTGTTGCGCCATCTTGTTGAAACCAGAGAGATCGACGATTGAGACGGCGTCTTCTCAGCTCCGGAATGAGAAACGTTTTCACCATATTGACGTAACGCTCAGATGTCACGGTTACCGTAACTCCTCCTTCTTCAAAGAAGTAAGGTCCGATGATGCCAAATCTTCCAACTGCACACCATACGGTCACCTTGGGGCTGTGTAGGTGTTTCATGAGTAAGCCGGGGATTCTCCGATGACCAGTATATACAGTTTTGCTTATTGACAGAGCCATTAAGGTGGAAGTGTGCTTCGTCACTCATCGCGATCTTCAAATCCTCATTTTCATAGAGAGCAAGCATGTCCTGTGCAAACTTCAATCGTTGGGGATAATCATTCGTGTTCAGTTCGTTTACTATCGCCATTTTGTATGGATGAAAGTTAAGATCTTCATGCAAAATTCGTCTCATCGTTCGATCACTGATTCCCATTGCAATCGCTTGCCTTCTAACTGACCGTTCCGGACTTCGCTCCACCGCTTCTCTGACTGTCAATATTCTGTTGAGTCCGCACTTCACGCATTCGCCCTGGTGGTGTTTTCTTCAATAGCGATCCTTGCGTACGAAGATTATTCACCCATCTTAAGATGGTGTCCCGAGAAGGCACTGAATCATTTCTATTGATATTGAAGTAGCGGCGGAACTCACGCTGGACAGTGGTCACAGATTCATTGCATTTTACGAAAGTGTCGTACACAAAGATGCGATGTTCTAAAGTCCAATCAGTCATTCTGTCAGACTTGTGCTGTTAATGGTTCTTCAAGTTTGCGTGAACTGTTTTAAAACTGTTAATTTCTAACGTTTATTGACATTCAAGATATCGATTGAATCTTGATCACTATGCATAATAAAGTGAATGTGTTAAAAGCTTTTGATCACTATGCATAATAAAGTGAATGTGTTAAAAGCTTTTGTTTTCAAAGCACTTAGGTTCTTACTGTAATATCGTTTCATTAAGTGCATAAAAGGGGAAAATGACTATAATTATTAAGTTAAAAAAACTGCTACAAAAAAAATAAATTGCTATGACCTAAAGAACATGTATACATAAGTTATTTCTATTTTTATTTCTAAATGTAATGAGATACAGCGAAATTAAAAACACTTGGTTTTTCTGCCGCACCCTGTATTTTCTATCATTAATTTCGATTACAATGCATTCATTTAACACTTTGTTTTCGAAATTTGGACACACATGAGAGCTGATAGTGGAGCTGAATTGAGGTTTTCATTGGAAACTTCAAACGTCAATTAAGTTATTATAACGAGCACAACTTTCAAGTGTGGCCATGGAATTAGATTGTTTAACCGTATCACTTTGCTAGAAGTGCTAACTTATTCAAAACAATGGCACATGAAGGAACTTACAAAGTGGTTCAAAAGAAATTTTTGATGCCTTACAGAGATAGGAAAAATAGTCGTGCGCCACTTACGGATTGCTGTGAATTTCTCTAAAATGCTTCGATCGCCACGATTCCTTCAGATTAGAAGAATTCAGATCATCGCTCGTACGTTTTCCCGATAATGTTGGGCCCTCCGATCATCATTTAAAAAGTTAGCACGAGCGCGAAAAAACGTTCATTAACTTCTATGTAGAATTTGACATTGACTGTGTCTCTTTGCTGTGTGATACGGGTGATAACAGTCACTGAAACTTCGCCCAATTTGGCGTGTTTAATGTTGAACTGGCTGTTCATTGTTCGATTGCTATGGTATTATGTCAGCAGATTGTGCCATTTCATTAACGTTACATGTTCCAATGTTTCCTTCCTTTCTAGTCAAGCAGAAGAAGAGACGATCTGTCTAATTCTGTGAGTGCAACATACCCTGAGAGCAACTATCAACTTCGATGATCTCCTGTGCGTGGGCGTTGAAGGATTTGTCGTGTGGCAAATATTGCTGTGGGTTGACAGATAGTGTGACCGGGTCATTACAGTAACTTCGATGAACGCTATGATAATTGCATACTATGGAAGCTTCTAAGTAACTTCTATCTAGTGCGTCAAAGAGGTGGAAGCCCCGGCCTTGCTGAGAAAACCGGCCCCAGCCCTGGCCTTATCGCAGCTTCCAGGCCGGCTAGGCCGTCATTGTTCTTAATGGAAGGCTCAATTCTATGAAACCCTGAAAAAGTGTATAAAATTAATTGAACGTACTATGAATGAAAATAAAAAGAGAGTATACCAAAGAAATTCGATTGTAGGGCCACACCTTCTAGAAAAACAGTATTATACATGTATATGCCTAATAATTATAATATCAAATAGATTGCTTGATCATCTGTTGGATTAACATTCAAAGGAAAGTACTTTCCTACTCAATCTTCTTATCTCAAGCAAACATTATTCTTAGCTTCGATTTATCCTTTTTCTAAATGCTAGCGATGGCGACTACAGAATTTGACTGTTGACTATTCACTGTGTGTGACAGCGGCGCACTGATTATGAAGTATTGTTTTCATTCGGGCATCAAACTAACATGAAAAGTATATACTATACTTTTCAAGTATAATGCACTTCAACTTCTCTGAGGGCTTAGTATGGAAATCCAATATGTTAACGTGTTCACAAACGTCTCTGTCAGAGTTTTGTTCACGTCAAATAAGTTCAATAGTTCTTTTTCAAACTTCTTCAATAGTATTTCTCATAAGCGCTAAAGTACATAAGCATGCAAGGCAAGCAGTTTGCAGTCACCGTGGGAGAAAAAAGACATGCCTTTGCTAATCGTTTTGCTTTGAACATTCGTTCACCTTACATTGTACTTGTGTACTTTTGCGGTAATGAGAAAAAATGTTAGCGCTTGCATATTCGCACTCCCTACATCGCAAGGATTCTAAAGATACCAAGGATGAACATTTTTGATGAAAAGGTGAAAATATAGCATTTTCAGGCAAAAGAGTCATGATTTTGTCATAACTTCACGATATCAGTATTTTTCCTAGGTCATCAATTCTAATGAACTGTAAATCAAAAGATGCTCAGAAAATGCTCGTTCTGCCCGTGCCTGTTTCATTATCATACTCATATGTTTTCTTATTGAAAAATTGCGGCTTGAATTCGAAAAAATTAAGCGATTTTCACATTTTATGCACTGCTCAGCAAATGCAGTAACGGATACAGGTCTATCATAGCTCAAAGCTGAGAATACAGGCTCTCGAATGATGTATGGCATGTTGTTGTGTGTACGATAAGAAGGCATGAGAATCGATTGAATTTCATTCTAATTTGGGTGGTCCGCTTTTTATGATCAGTTCGGAGTCGTTCTTTTGCTTGCAGCATTCTTCATTTAAAATATTACTTCATTAAGTAGGAAAAATATGCCATCACGGAAAATATTCTGAAGATGAATAATGCAACTATAATCAAATCCGGAAGCTGCACGGTATATTCTTGAATCAAAGGGCATCGCAATGCGTAGTCGTTTAATTCCAAGGTGTGATGCAATAGACGGTTTAGTATTATGCTGTAATGTCGTTATTTCAAAGTCAACTTCACGCAAATCCGTGACGATGACGTAATCGCCTTTTGATCGTTCAGACATGTAATCGGTGATCAAGCAATCGAACCAATAACGACCGACAATGCTTCATTCGGGTCAAAGTCACAAATCTCAGACACAAAAGAATAGGATTGTTTAAGAATAATGCATTCAATAAAATCAGAAAGTGTATACCTATTTCAGGTTGATGGTCCCACTAGTGAACGTTTTGCCCCAAAGTTCTTGGGACAATGTTGCGAAGCAAAAAGGTTGTTAAATAAATGTTGAGATTCACACGGTTCTAATGGCGCAACTCCCAACTTCGAACAATTTCTAGAACTCTTACAAATTGCGTTAAAAAAGTCTAGCTTTTAAAAATAATTTCCACGAGTAAGGTTAAATTGGTTAAATCGTTTGGCAAAAAAGCAACTAGTTTTTGAATTTCTATTCTTATTCTAAGATCGATGTCTGTTTCGCTGTCAATCTCTGCAGGGAAATAAAAATTGAATTTTTTTTCTCGAGGTGTTCAGAGCCAGTGTTGTATGATGACGTCATCAATTTAAGAAATTGACGCTGACGGTGTCAATTTGCCTCTGAAAAGCAGTGTCAGCGTCAATGTCAGAATACAGTGGATAAATTTGTCATTGCTAAGATTTGGTCGCTCGAGTTTTCCGTAGACTTAAAAGTAGTTTGAAAGTTTTCTGTATGCTGCATGCTGACGCGAGAAGGGGAATATAATCTGGCAATGCAAAAAAAGTGAAATTTATTATTTGGGTCAGTGTTATATATTGGAGTTGGAAAGGCGTAATCTCGATATTCTCAGCAATGGGTATGCTAATGGCTTCAAAGCAAAGATTTAGGTTTGTCTACTTTATGTGATACTTCTTCGAGAGGTCTATGAGTCATCACTTTAAGGTAACTGAACTGTTAGTGTCAATAATAAAATCAAAATTATTCAATATAACAGACAATTCGCATCGGATGTGTTTGCATTGATATTTCGCTTACAGGCTTATCGGCGAATGTTCCCGACATTTTTTGATATCCTGATGATAAACTCGACTTCACTTTTATTCCTAATTCGCTTTTGGATCTGTCGACATTGTTTTGCTGTCCGAGCGGAGTGCCGAAAGGAGAGATCTTGAGGCCTAGTGTAGAAGTATTCGCAGCGTCTGAATTTGTGTTTTTGTGTGATAACTCTCAGCGCGATGTGCTTCGATTTTTGATATAAGCACAGTGCTTTATTGATGCGTGTCTGTTACGACAATCTGTCATGACAATCTTTTGATAGCACAAGCGTGGAATAGTGTTTTGGAAATTCAAATTCCGCTTTGGAAGATCTGCCTACATTATGTATAATTATTATTTCAATTTTCGTTGTAATAAAGAATTACCACGCGTTTGAAACACTTCTTAAATTAGATTGAAATGTGTTTTAATTTTAATTAGTGGATTTACTTTGAAAAAATATTCAATTATGAAAGACGGAAAATTTTCCGGAAATTTTTAGGACGCTGTACATTATGCGGTAATATCCCGCCCGCTATACTTTAGTGATACGTTCTGGGGAACTCTTTCGTCATACGAATTCACTTATAACGGAGCAAAGAATCAAGTTTGGAAAATTTGGGAATGCATTCCTAACAGCCTGATTATATAGCCCAGGAAACCTGAGCTTTGTGACACCTTCTGAGACCTGAGGGAGGCTCAGTGAACCCCTTTTACGAATTCCTGATTTACTTCCTTAAGTCGACATCACAGTTTTAGTTAATTTCATGTGAAGCAATAATGGCACAGTGATGTATACATTTAATATTTTGAGCGTCGTTCAACCTTTTCAGTAAACAATGAGAAAACATGGTATATAGGCAACGACATTTGACAGAAGATCAGTTTAGTCCGCTATACAGAACGAGTTTCTGCAGGGAACAAGGCCGAAACTCAAATGACTTTCACAGAATGATGCATACCTTGTGCCTATTATGAAGCTGTGCGTCTGCCGAGTTCAACTGGTTCCTCTTCGTGTTAGAGAAGATGATAGAAAAACATATGTTAATCCGATGGGACGCAGATTGAAGTTATTGGTTGAAGTGAAATGTTTTTTGTTTTTTCTTACTTTGTGAGTCACAATTTTTGGCATGGAATGTCATCAGGTCATTTCCTATGTGATATCATCATGCTTCTGATCGGCAATGTATGCAAGAATGTGGTAAAAGTGGGACAACATGTCAGTGTTTGCTGACAGTAAGACGCTTGCCAAATCTTTTTGTGTGTAGCTTCATAGATAAATGTTCATGAACATGATAGGAAATGACCTGAAGACATATCATGCCGAAAATTATGGCCCTAGACTTAGTACTTTTTAGTTGACAAGGAGAAACATAGAATATTTCATTTTTGCCAAAAACTTCAATCTGCGTTTAAGTGAATTGACAGACGTTTTTCTTTTATCTGTCTGACAAGAAGAGGAACTAACTAGAATTTGGCAGACGTGCGGATTCGTAGTAGGAATAGGGTGCAACTCGTTCCTTGCAGAAACTCGCTCTGGCTGCCGGACTGGTTGCATTAAAAGACGGCTTCACAATGTTTGCTGCTACAATAAGACATAGAGTAAGTGTATACATGTAGAGTGGCGACTCAAAAGAAAGTGTCAGCATACAGTAAAAATTTTGATATGAAAATATTCAGCTTTTTTTCGGAGATTACGCACCTGTGGTCTAAAAAAATATTTGATCACTTGTTAAGAAGCTAAATTTTTGCAAATTCTATTCCTGTGTTTATATACTAGCGACGTGAAACCACTATACACGTGTAAATAGTATGAAACTTATTAGATATCAGAAGGATTGAACATTTACTAACAGTATCTCAGTTAGGCTGAAATTGAGTTGATTATCAAGGAAATTTCATGAGCCACATTATAACGCAAGTCCTCATGGAAATGCTGAGATCATACGAGTATTGTGCTTCTTGGCTGGTTTTTAATTCAATTTTCATCGGCATGATTTTGTGATTCGCTAAATTCATGCTTCATTTCTTGGATCTGAATAGTGAATTGGACCCATTTACATCCTTTGAAGTTAATTTTGATCATTGTCTTTGATTAATGATATTTTGCTATTTCAGTGGCATGTAGTTTGTGAGTAGATCACGCTTAAGAAAATTCTCTCTTTAATAAGGCTGAGCATTATAGTCATACCCATCGAATTGCCTATTTAACAAACACTATATCTCCAAGATTGTCATGACACTGAGGATTTACAAAATACTATTATTCTTTCTGTATTGCTATCATGATTAGTCAATTCCGTGGTGATTTTTAAAAAATGCAAAAATTTGCATATCTCACATTTGGTACTGAGTCTCAACTCGAGTTTATTTAATGAGATCGAAACTGCATACACATTGGGGATTAAATTAACACCGAGTTGCTACCCTACCTAATATACATTACTCTTTGCTCTGAAACAGGATGGGCCTATCTACAATGCTTCTGCGAATTCAACTGAAATGAAATGTCATATTCAGAATCATTATCAAAAATAATGATTTTGCATGAACATGAGCGATTTACTTTTCATCATACAAAAAAGTTAAGTATAAAGATTCTTTTACTTGTACGACGTTTCGGAAGTCTTGGTTATCTAACTATGTAGATGGGGATTTTTATCTACTGATCCGTATCTGAATGAGACTTTCACAGAATGTATGTATCTATGTAATGCAGTATGTACATTTACAAAAATTATTGAAGTAATTTTATCAACACACTGATAAGCTCTGAATTCCTCATATGTGCGGACCCCACGGGGAAAATATCAATCCCCATCCTATCCCCATGGGAATGGGGATCCACATTTAATCCCCATTCCCACGGCAGCCCTGGTACTACATAATAGCAGGAGCTAATGACTGTATTTATTTCCACTTTAAATTATTTGATGCTATGAAACCCTCTTCTTTATATTCCTGGATTTCAATATAACAATTTACTTATTACAATAATTCCGAACTTGGGTTATCTATTGCTAAGAGCAAAACAATTACTTTCTTGATTTCCCATGAGTGAGTAAAGACCATTTTTTCTATTCAAGTTCCCTTTCTACCCATCGATCAGTTAATAGCGTTGAATTTATGGATATTATCTTGTGTGCTGACAAGCTTAAAAATAAATATAGTCTGTGATGTCCATTTAAGAACCGACCAAAGATATTAAGTATGGGCCTATAAAGGCTAAATAGGAAATTGACGTATTTTTACCTTGTATGCAACGAGGTCAGCAAGAATCAGCAGATATTGCATGAATTTGAAAATATTTGTTAGCGAGCAATAAAATTTGCTTTTCACTGCCTCTCTTTAGTGATTGCAGAAACAATCAGAGAAACAAAAAACTAACACTTGTAAAAAATTTGGGGAGGCCTTGATTAAATGAATATGACAACAAAATAATTCCTGATGACTTTTCTGAACAGAAAAATGAACCGCGTCTTTACTTGTGATCATGCAGTTAAGTTGCTTCTATGTAATAGATGGGGCTGGCTATGTTTATATGAACTAAATTGCTGTGCCCACCGGTGCCCGGCCTTCTTACTAGCACCACAGGCGATTGCCAAGCTTGGTATTAATCTAACGTGTATATGTGATTTTGCGATAAGAATGATTTTGAATACAACAGAAAAAATGAAAATTGGCTATCATAAAATTTGGTATATAATTGGCCTAATTAAGCAAATAAAAAAACAAGCGACATATGCAACGTCTGTTATGTAATGTACATTGACAAATTTGCGATGATCGGTTCCACCCGAAGGTTGGCCCTAAAATACACTGTTAATTACTTGCAATAGATCAATATTGTAGTTTCACCACCCGAAGGTTGGCCCTAAAATACACTGTTAATTACTTGCAATAGATCAATATTGTAGTTTCAGCCTAGTGAATAGCTCGAAGAGCGTTGTTGACATTGATGAGCCTTATTAAAGCCGATTCCTTAGTGTAATATTCGCATACTCACTGAAATTGTTAACAGTCATGAGTTCTACAGAGGAATTGGGTGTTAAACAATTAATCCCCATTGGCCTTCATGTGAATACTTTTCCTTCCACTTGGATTGATACTACTGCATTAAATTGCTGTATATTACCGTTGTCATCATTAAAAAGAATTTTTAAGACAAACTACTGAATGACAATTCTTGAAACGTGGCATAATATCAGTGACTTATGCTATATATAATATTCCATTTCTGAGGCTTTTTGTCGCATCGTACAGCCAAAAATTAACAACATCTTCCCATTTCCGAAATGTTTTTTTGCCACGACAACCAACGACCGAAACTCGTCTCACAGCTGGGGTCTCTATTTTTCATCTAACCCTTTTCAACAATTAGATAGGAACCGACCATTATTCAACCACCATGCTAAATTACAAGTCAGATGCTTCGTTTCATGGAGTACATTAACAAGGCATTCACGGCGTGCAAGGAGAGGCGGTTTCATTTTGAAAATTTCCCATTTTGTTTCTCGACGGCTTCTGATGCATCTTCAAGAAATTTTTGAAAAATCATGGTTTAAGAATAACACAACTAGCCCTTTTCGATAAAATAAGGAATATTCAAAATGGCGAACAGAAAAGCAGAACTGCATTCTGGTGTTGGATTAAAAAATCCTATCCATTTCGCAAACAGTTTCCCTATGTAGTTTGACCCGATCTTTCCAAATATAAATTCTAGAAAATCATGCGACTAGCCTTTTTCAAGAAAATGACGGAAATTCAAAATGGCGGACATGAAGCCGAAACTGCATTCTGGGGCTAGATCAAAAAGGTCTCAATTTTTTTTCAACAGCTTTCTATGTATTTTGACACTCTCTTTTCAGTTATCAGTGTTGGAATATCATGTGACTTTGCACTTTTCGAGAAATAAGAAGAAATCAAAATGGGGGGCATAAACCGAACATCAGTCTGGGGCTCGGCTAATTCTCTATCAGCAACAAGCCTAGGAGGTCTGATCGATTTGAAGCAGACCACTGATTCACATGCTTTGGTCTGCACTCAAGCGAACATGACACTTCCAAGAAATTTTAAGAACCTATTAGGACCTCCAAGACTTGCTGTTGATGCATATTACATATTAGCCGAGCCCCAGACTGCTGTTCGGTTTCATGCCCACCATTTTGAATTTACATAATTTTCTTGAAAAGGGTTAGTCGCATGATTTCTAGCAATTAGATTTGAAAAGAATCGGTCAAACTACATAGGGAAGCTGCTGACAAAATTCTTGGGAATTATTTTAAACCAACACCAGAATGCAGTTTCGGCTTTTCTGTTCGTCATTTTGAATTTTCCTAATTTTCTCGAAATGGGCTAGTTGTATGATTTTTAAACCTTGAATTTCGAAAATTTCATACAAAGATACATCAGAAACTGTCGAGAAATGTAATGGGATATTCTCAAAATGAAACCGCCTCTCCTTGCACACCGTGAATTATTTCGTTTTTCTTATTTGAAGTAATTTCTGGCTTTCTTTGCTCTCGGTGTTATTTCACTATGTCATGCAATAATCTGTGAGCATAAAAGAGGGGTTGTAACTTCCAACACGATCAATTACTTGCGCCATGACGTTCTGCTTTTTATTAATTTCATTTCTAATGTCAATGATTCGTGACAGTTTTCTATTGGCTCTGTAAATAATAACCAAAACTTGAGACATTAGTATTATTCGCTTCTTTGTGACAGATTCAGACTTTTATATTCAGACAATGGAAAATCTAATTATATCTGTCGATAACAAATGACAGAAATCTTGATAAAGAAGGTTTGTCAGAACAAGCGTTGCAGTATGTAAATAGAATTTAAAACTTGTTAAAGAAAATAAATTATTCAAATATTATAATGACCGTATAAAATTAAGTTCAAGTAAAATCAGTTAGCAGAGCAACATGTCTGAAATGGATGGACAGAAGCATGGGCAGAAAGACATTTTTTAATTTTTCGATGTCATATTTCTACATGTGCATGCACGTGAATTTCTGAAATCGGTGGGATATTTGATGGCTTCCTTTTGCAATTGCTAACTGTATGAAAATTGACAAATATGCCGAGAGCTAACACAAAGTTGTACAGATAGCCAGATCGTACCTGAAACTTTCGCATGGCATCGTACACCTCTTGATTACTACAAAAGTGCTCGTTAACCAGATCAGATTTCTTGTCTTTCATAAATATATTGTGTTGAGAAAAACCCCATGTATTTCCGATGTAGAGAACGTGACGCATTGTTTTGGACACGATTTTTGAACAGTTGATTGCAGATAATTTTGAGTAATTGGACAAGACAGACATTGTGATACATGCGTTGTGAGTTGCGTGATTCTGCATATGTTCCAGGTACCTTGAAATTCATCACGTAGAATAGGGCGATTGGAATGCTATTGAATTTTACTTTAATTCAAATTACAAAAATGTGTCAAATAAAAATATATCATCACTGGCTCTCCTGACGCTGAACTGACTTTTTAGTTGACTGTTTTTAGTTTTTTTGCCCCAGAAGAAGCGTGAATACCCGAAACGTCGGGCCTGTAGATAGTTTTTATTACCATTTTTAGCCAATAAATTCCTTAAGAAGACACCTCCACGTGCTTTTGATATATCAGCACTGTGACGTATGATGTACCAGATCAGATCGAAGATCGAAACACTACACCCATTTTGAATGTAAGTGATGTTGTTGTTCGAAGACCAAACAAGAAAGAATTGTTCAAGTTTTTGAGTGTTATGCACGAATGAGTGTGCTGAGCAAGATGTATGCACAGTACACTTTCTGAAGAGAAGTGTTGCAAATACTTTTATGTTGAAACTAGATGATTTTGATATTATTTGCAAAACAAGTGTGAGGCATGTAATTCAAAACCTTTGTGTGAGCAAAGGAGGACAGTATACTATTGATGAACATTTTGATTTGCACTTAGACACTTAAAGTTAGCTTGAGCCCATATTTTTCATCAAATAGCTCCATCAGCTACATACTAATTGTTTTAACATATGCACTACATGAGCACGAACATCTTAATAGCAGTCTATCAATATTCTTTATAATGCAGCTACTTTATACATGTGACATAAAATTTAATTTTATTCCAAGTTTTGAATATGCGTAAATAAATAGGCCTAATCATCGCCATGGAAATCAATTCCAAATAACATCAATGATAGTTTAATGCTTGAATTTAAATTCTACACGATCTTTCATTGAGTAACTGTAAACAGTAAAAATTTTTTCCGTCGCAAACAATTTCGTCTCTGACAAAATTATCGATAAAAAATTAAACTGGGCTACGAGATAGGAACAGAATTAAAAAAGGGATATACCGTATTTCTTTGAATAAGAGACGCGTCTCTTATTTTTTTCAGATCCCTGATCGATGTGTCTCTTATTCAGGGGCGTCTCTTATTTGTCAAATGTTCAAGTTTTCATTCTTTCATTAGAAAAAGATGTCTTAGTTTTTTGCTACTATTCTCTTAGGTAACCTTTGCATTCCTCACTTAGGCCTATGTCATGGGCAAATTTCGCTAGTAATTTTTCTTACATATATACGCTTTATCATAATTCAGATATTTTGGAAATGAAAGGAGTTTTATGGTTTGTAGTAGCATATCTTGTAGACTCATCTAATACATTCATATACCAGTACATGTTGGCCACTACACATGTAGACTAGATCTGAATTTACCGAAACGAAAATACCGATAATCAAGTAGTATTTACAGCAAAAGTTGCCGACCGGTACATGACTCCAAATGCAAAGGAAGCTACCGTATAATGCCTCCTTAAATAGTAGATGAAGTAACCTTAAGTAGGCCTGCATGTACGTATGTACAACATGCATGTACTGCATGTACAACAACAAGAAGCCTTATATATTATACAATTTTGGTCATGATACCCGGTGTTTACTAGTAGACTGACTTATTTTACCAAGATAAGTAGGTCTAATAATCGCTCAGGCGGATGTAGCTACCACATTACAATAGCCTGCATGTAATATGTATATAGCAGTCTATTTTTTGTACATGCGTTTCTTATTCAAGGGCGTCTCTTATTATATTTTTTCCTCTCACGGATGCGTCTCTTATTCGAGGGCGTCTATTATTAAATTTTTTCTTCTCACGGATGCGTCTCTTATTCGAGGGCGTCCCTTATTCAAGGGCGTCTCATATTCAAAGAAATGCGGTATGTGTACACATGTGTGTATATGTGTATGTATGTAAATTTACAAGGACTAGGAAGTTATTCCTTAAGTTAAGTCAGTCAAACAGTTCTCTACAATTGCGGATGAGATGACAAACAGTTTCGACGACGATTAGTCTTACATAGCGGAATGATTGCACGATTATCTTTAAATGTTGAACTAAATGAAACGAAGGATGTTCAGGTATTTGACATTTCTGAAAATACTTTTATAAATCTTCAGACGCTTACGATGAAAAAGTGATACATTGTTGTCACAGGAACAAGATTTTGAGCAAATGAGACGATATAGGCCTATATTATATATATAATGATTGTCTTCGTTTCACAATTTAGCATACCGAACAAAGGGGTACAATATAAAAGAACACTCAATATAGTCATATGAAATACCTCCCATAAATAATCATGATCAAAATATTTTTTCAAAACTCTTAAAATGTGCAATCTACTTGAACAACATCAGTACAAATATTTGAAGTGAGTAATTGAATCTCAATGAAGTGTGATCTACGAGCTACATTTATAGCAAGCCTATTATTAGGTTAAAATGCATACTTTTAAATATTAGTGCACATTTCCAAAACTTGATAACGGTATACACATCATAGAAATTAACAGCACCATAGAAAGTCATAGAATGGAAATTGCATGAAAATTATGGCACACTCCGGGGGAACTTAGTTGGGGCAAAAAGCAAATTTTGCGGACTAGTTTTCTTGTTTTCTGGTTTTTTTTCAATTATCAAGACAATTTTGATCTTGATTGTTACCCCTTGTCCAAAGATCATGTACACAAAAGCAATAGTGAATTTACAAAATAGTGCAGCGACAGGATGACAGAGAAGGAAATCCTTTAAAACGTTCTGTATGGTCATCATTTTTGAAATATAGCTCATATAATCAATCAAGAGCATAATCAGACAAATATGCAACTTGTAATGTCCATTTACAGATCATACATTGCTCCAGCTTGAAATCAGAGGCCAAGAAATCTTACAGTATTCATTTTATTTTGAAAGATTCCCTTGTTCATTATACTTGAACAATTTTCAAAACCTTTGCATGCCTTCGAATATGAGCCTCCATAATATCATCACACTATGTCATATTAATCATTTAGTGATTAATTGAAAAGTTCCAACGACATTTCATTTATCTGATAAATGACTGTCGCTAAAGAAGCTTTCGATGTGTTTATTCCAAAAGAGCGCTAGGTTTCTTGACCGTTAGGAGGAGAAATTATCATATAATTAGAATTTTAATCTTTGAATTCTTGAAATGTTCTTACAACCAGTACACCGACTACTTTCGATTATGACTCTGTGAACCAAATTTCAATTCGTATTTCAGTGTTGAAAAATTTGAAAATAGTTGTCAATGGCTCGTACAAATAGACACAGCATATTAATCCATGGAATAGCAGGCTATTTCACATAAAACAATGCCACCATCTCACTTCAAATTATCTCCATGAAAATCCTGCAATTTGCTGTCAACAACTTCCACAACCAACTTGGCAAATAGTTTGACTATGATATAATGTTTTAGATCGAATATGATCTTCAAACCATAGATTTTTCCATGTGCCATCATTGTGCATAGGCAAGATATCAAACTTCCATTCTAGTGTATTATTATCTACTTCTATGATACACATATTGAAATAATGTCGATTCTCCGTTATACTCCGGCAGCCAGAACGAGTTTCTGCAGGGAACGAGGCCGAAAATAAGACTTTCACAGAATGATGTACACCCTATGACTACTTCGAATCGGCACGTCTGCCGAGTTCTAGTGAGTTCCTCTTCTTGTCAGACAGGATCAAAGAAAAACACATGTAAATCCAATGGGACGCAGATTGCAGTTTTTGGCTAAAATGAAATTTTACATGCTTTCTCTGATTAAACGAAAAGTACGAAGCCCAGAGTCATAATTTTTGGCATGAAATGTCTTCAGATAATTTCCTTTCATGTTCATGCACCCCTGTCTGTAAAGGTATTCACATTTGGATTTGGCGAGCATCTTAATGTCGGCAAACGCAAACATTTTGAGCTACTTTATCCACATTCAACCACATTCTCACATACATTGCCGATTAGATGCATGATAATAACACATGCACATCATAGGAAATGACCTGAAGACATTTCATGCCAAAAATTATGACTCTGGGCTTCGTACTTTTCGTTTAATCAGAGAAAGCATGTAAAATTTCATTTTAGCCAAAAACTGCAATCTGCGTCCCATTGGATTTACATGTGTTTTTCTTTGATCCTGTCTGACAAGAAGAGGAACTCACTAGAACTCGGCAGACGTGCCGATTCGAAGTAGTCATAGGGTGTACATCATTCTGTGAAAGTCTTATTTTCGGCCTCGTTCCCTGCAGAGACTCGTTCTGGCTGCCGGACTATTACGTCGGTGACGACAGCTTCAATGGCAGATATCTTCTAAACCATAAGATGTCATAGCTGCTCTTTATACCAGCCTCTAGCCCATACTATGTCTGCATTTGCATTTGATTCGAATCCATATCGTTTTCTTTATTTGTCATAGTTGCCTCTGATTTTCCGTAACTGAAGAAATTGCACTTGTCAATCCGGCACTTTGGGAATACTCCGTGAAAACTCATCAGAGACATCATAGATTGATGTCTATGAATTATTTAGTTAATGTATACAACTATCTATGAATGCATGATACTCTTAAGCCAGTAGGCCAATTATGTACCTGTCGATCAAATGAGCCGCTACATACACCATATATATTTTTCATACCATCTTCATGAAATTGAATGATGATCAAATGAACGATTCCCTAATTTCCTGCATTTGATTCTGAATTTATAACATGACGTGAACAGATAAAATGTCTGGAGAATTTCTGCAATTATCAGATAATGCATCAGAACAACCCCCAGATAAAACAGAAATTATGTGTGTCTGATCAACTATAATCTAATAATAGTTAGATATCAAATAATCTAATAAAGATTATTTGGCATCGTTATTATGAAATCCTTCTCATATTGCGCAATTTTGTTTCTTATATCATTATGAGATGTCGGTCTGCTTTGAAGACCTTTTAGTTGATGTAAAGAAGTTGCGCAACTGTTTTGCAGGACATGTGCTAGTAACCCGTCTTGTAAAATGTCTTGACCCCCTCGTCCGATATCCCTATTGTCCTTGTTGTGAACTGTCAAGGTAATTTCCTTTAAAAGTTATGAGATTAAATACATGTTTGCTGAATATCAGGCAATCATTAATACAATTTACTTATCTAGTAATGTTGTCCTGTGAAAATTGCGGTTACCAATAATGCTAAGATTGCTAGGATTGCTAGGATTTGCTGTTATCGTTGAATTCTAAGTTTGTGCTAAAATATAAAGATGTTGAAAGCTGCATGCATTTTGACAACAAACCAAAGGTCTGCCGCATTGAATAGATACCTAAAGAAAAGATAACTATGAAGTCAATAAAGGGCGCCCGGTATGATGGAATACAGATTGCATGAAAATACTAAAAAAAACATTGAAATTAGTGGCACAGGCAATCAGTGAAAAACATATAGATATTAAAATCAAACATGTACCAGAATCATACATGAAGCTAGGAGAACAAAAAGATGCGAAAAGTAAAAGGGTAACTCATATAACATATACAAACGAAAATTACTTGCAATCTTCAATAAATTATTTAATTTATTAATTTGTCTCGTGACGAATCAATTAATTGAAAGTGTAGTTTCATTGCAGTCAATTACTTGAAATTGGAAGCTGAACAATAAATCAATTAAAATTACTTAGCAAAGAATTAATTCACATCGATCAATTTTCCCTGCTGATTTCGTTTCATAAGTTATGCGTGCATTTGCAATGAGTGATTGGTTGAAGAATTATAGGCATTACCTTAGCAGAAGACATTGAACAAGTCCTTCGGTCGATATTGGAGCAACACATACATCAACAAAGATGCATCTGACGTATCTAGGCATAATTTGGTCATAATTCCGGACTGTCATATCAATAATATGAAGTAGTAATTTTAGTCAATCAATTAAATTATAATTTAAGTTTTATGCCATGAATGAATGAATAGAAATTGGAATTAATGAGCAATCAATTTATTGAAATAGGAATTAGTGAATAATCAATTGATTAACATCAGCTATGCCTAGTTGAAATTCAATTAATTTTTGATAATCCCTGTGTAACGGTAGTAAGCTTGTGGATCACAAGTACGCAGCAAATATATAATATGTAATGGAAACAATGATTCCGTGATTGCTGCGACATGGGTTTGACGCTGTTACTAGTGGTAGATACCAAGAAGCTGTTAGAAAATTCGTTGTTGATGTAAACAGCAATCAAGCAGTGTGAAGATAAAATGAGCATCCATCGACTCTGCTCCTATTTTGTAAAGTGTCCCGATTTTTGTTCAATCTACTCACCTTCTTGCTTTATCTAAATACTAGAAAAAGATGACTGGGATTAGGAAAGTTGTAGCAATAATTGATTGATATAATGACTGGGCTGCTTTTGTTAAGCAGCGGCTTTTAAATGCACACCGCTGTTCCTGCGTAGAAGCATTGTTCATACTAAACCAAACTCCATTAAATCTGTTCAGACGGATCTTGCAGTTTGCTGGTTTACAAAGTAGGCTATGTAATTTCCGATTTTCAATAGTTAATAAATCATTTGGTTGCTAAACAAGCTGTAGGTCTATTTATTTGTTCTGATGAGTTCGTCACATTTATTTCTGTAAATCTGTTTTCCGGAAGTGTAAAGGTTGTTGCTCAGCTCAGAGCTCTGACGATAGAATAACCTTTTGTCAAGACTACTTACGACAGCAACAGCGTGACACTAAATTGAATGACCCAATTTTAGATACTACAAGTCAGCCATTCGCCAGTTTCATCATCCAATCATGTGCAGCGATGGAAATTTATTGCTAAATTGTACACAACACAGCTGTTCTTTAGAGTGAACTTGTGAGTGAGTGTGGCATCACCTGAGCTGATCGTCGCTAGGCTCTCTCAGTTATATTTGTTGATCCACGGCGTCAGAAGGGGATTAACCCGGAATATTTTACCACGAAGGCATACACATCAAGATTTCACGCTGTTACCCGCGGAATTTGTATCAACCACCTCATCTTCGAGGCCTTCCAGAACCAACCGCGCCACGTTAGCCAGCATGCTAGATTCGACGGAAGGTCCCTGTCCCGTCCAAATGGGCCTTCCCGCATGTATCAGCAGAGCTCCGTCCCCTCCAGGCTTTACGTATGACTCGAACTGTCAAATGGCAGAGAACTGGTGTTCGACGCAAGTTAAAGTTACTCGGTTTTCTTATCTTTGGTCTATTCACAACTTCAGCTTCTGTCGCGAAGAGATGGGTGAAGTGTTGAAGAGTTCCACCTTCTCCGCTGGACCGAACGATAAACTGAAGTGGTAAGTGTGAAATTTCAAATGGGAAGTTAGTGGGTTTTCCCGTAGAATAGGCCTATTTAATCGACTTATCTTTCATGAAGCTGAAGGCCAGTCAGTGTTGCAACCTCAATTTCCGTGATAGTCCAAGTCGTCTACAACAGTCAAGTCAACCTTAGGCCTACTGGTAATACTAAGATTTCTTCGGTTACACAGATTGAACTGAGGTCTATCTTTCAAGAAAAATCTGCCTATCATCCGCTTACATCGAACAGATGTGATTTAGTCGCTGTTCAATCAACTTGCAATTGCATTCATTGGCACTTAGCGAGGTAACATGAATTGAACACTGTCCGGTTCATAGTCTGATTTTAAATGACGAGTGTCATTCAACTCGCAACACGAGGTGCAGGATTGAAAATCGTGGAGGGAGTAATGTCTATTCCTTTATCATAAGATATGAGGAGACTTTGTGTTATCGTCTTTCACTGACAGTCTCGTAAATTTTCTCGAGCTCTAATATAGATTTTACCGCCCATTAGTCCGAGAAATGCAGTCAATTGCATTTTATCGCATTCAAATATCCAAATACCGCTTTCGGATATCATAATAGACCGTCTAAGTATTCAAAAAGTGCATTCATTAGTCAAAAGAAAGCAATCATGTGTCACACTAGCATACTCAAGTGTCACGCTAGATCAATCATTATAAATTTGTTCATAAAGTATCAAATGGTAGAATTTTATCAGCACCAAAAAATATTTAATAGCTTTGCTTATGTTTAATTAACTCAGGTTTTTAATTTCAAGAAAAATTGGTTAATTTCCTTATATCACCACTTAATGTGCAAAGAAAAAACAATCATCTATCCAATAGTCTATAATAAGCAAGTCTCTATAATAAAAAGTCATTCATAAGCAATTACACAAGAATGTCAACCTTCTCTATACAGGCAGGAATGTAACTTTGCGAGTGGTTGAACCAAGCGATTGACTTCTGCGGTGTAACTACCGCTACTGACTGCTTGGCCAGTTGTGTCAGAATTGACAATCTTCTTTCATGAGATTCGTTTATCAACTGGTCCCGAATCTCTTCCAACTGATTCTTTAGCGCCCATTTAAATGCACTGAATGCATTCTCGACTATGTTTAGAAAGGGTGAGTAGGGAGGAAGAAAAATGCATTCAAGTACGTCTCTCAGATCAGGACCACTTTCGGCTTGGCTTCTGCTTTCGATCGAATGACAAGAGGCATTGTCGAAAATAAATCGAATCGCGTTTTCGTGGGTGGCTGACAGAACTTCGAGGAACTGTCGAAAACGGTCTCCAGTCATGCTGTCTTCTAGAATATCATGGTGCAGAAGGCCTCTGGTATTACTGACGGCAAGTTAAGTTTTTGCCTCGTCTCCAAGCTATTGTCCGCACAGCTCGCGATCCAACTATCGCTCTTCCTCGAGTTCTTCGGCTTCATAGATTGATGCCACATTCATCGATGAACACCAGTTCATTATTTAAGCCATTGAGCATTAACCACTGAGCATAGTCATGTCTTAGAGTTTTTACATGGTCTGTGTTCCTCTCTGAGGGGCAATCTTCCATTTTTTTCATTACAATGAGCCTTCCTTTCAAACAACGACCTAAGGAAGTGATCGAGAAAGGAGGCTTATTGGGGAGGCGGCGGCGAAGTTCTTCATTTATTTGGCGTAAGGTGAAAGCAGGTTTCTCCTGCACGATTTCAGCACACGCGTTGCCAATTTCGTCATCAATCTTATGATGTCTGAGGCCACCTCGAGGAACAACCACGACACCGTCGCGAAGACGTGCACGGCGAATGATCGCATAAGCGGTATTGGACTTAATATTTAATTCTCTGCCAGTTGTAGGTAGTCATCTCCCCTATCTGCTGCATCGCAAAGCCTTTGCTTATCTTCCGCACTGATTCTTTGTCGCATCTTGACACATGAATGAACATTTTGACAAATGCTTGCTCTATATTGACTGTTAAACAGTTTTTACTAACAATGGACAATCGAATGCGTTATTTAGACACCCGATTGAACCAAATGGACAACTGCTTGAAGATAATTGACAACTGATTCCGTTACATTGATTGATGATTTGATTCAATGGACATATGGGTGGTAAAACGTGTAGAACAGGGTTATTTGGCTTCTGCATTGGATCTGCATAGCCATGCGCAAGGAGGGTGGGGGGCAACGGGGTCATCGCCGTGTCTTAGTAGTCGGCTATTTTTCTGCAAGAATAAGCGTAGTTTGGTGATACAGTTCATATTTTATAATTTTCACCGATCGAGCTTGCGTGGGATGAGTTAGGTAAAAGGGTGAAGGATTTGTATACACATTCTCCTACCAACCACTTTCTGAAAGATTGGTTGAGGAGCAGTGGGAATGCATTGAGCAAGAGAGATCGGAGGGACTCCATGAACTTGAGAGAATTAGTAGATTTTGAGATTGCTTTAATGTTAGGGGCGGTCATGCAGGTTGCTAGATATAATATACGTTGGAAATATATTTTCAACATTTAAAGTTATAGTTTTGATGTTACTTCATAAATGAAAATGATGGCTCCTGTAATTTCTAAGTGTTCAGATTTTTTGTCACGCATAGTTATGTATATATGCTATAATTGTACAGTTCAAATTTGTACAATTCATGCTGTATTTGTCAATACAGCACCTAAATTGATTTCCTTGTAACTGTTAGCAACATCTAAGAAATGAAGCAGGATTAGGGTAAGGTTAAATCGAATGTTGGCTGTGGGTTCAAGATTGTTTGAACAGCCGGAGCTCAGCTTGTCCGATTTTAAGTGAAAAGCGGTATCTTCAGATACTACCGGTCACATGTGTGGAGCTGATGACATGGAGTGCTCGCTTCTCGTTATTGTGCATGAAGAAAATTACCATGTACTGATAGTGATACTGTGCAGGCCTATAATATTATTAGAATTGATGGTAGGCTAGATCTTCCGAACTTAAAATTTTGGCGTTAGATTAGTTCTTGATTTGACAAAGTCAGTTAAATATTTAAATTACGCGGGATGCCTGCCTACATGTAACTGGAAAATTTGTTTCGACCTCTCAAAATATGCAGGTGCAATCATTTTACTATCTACAGAAATATACGAACCAAAAATACAATTCGATGGAAATTTACAGTCCGTGCAGGCCAACGGTGAAGTGCAGTTCATACTAATCGATATTGACTTGTGGTATGTTAGCCGAAAGCTTGAGGGAATCAACTAAATGGGTCGTGACCTCCTAGGTCTTGTGTAGCTGCGGGCATCCTTTGGTGCACTTTATTCCCCCACCAAATTTTCTAGAAGTCTGCACACAGCAATGCGAAGGTGACATCCACGTCCTAGTAAATGACTGACATGTAGGCCTGTCCTATGATTATAATCATTCTGTGTATTCTGTCAATGATCAGGGGAATTCCAGTTATACATAGTTGGATTCATCGCTTTTGCTGCTTTGCTTATTACTTTGAGGTTGAACAAATTGATATCACCTCCAAATCATCGAATCCTTTGGGAAGGTTCATTCTTCTCGTAACCGTCAAGCTTCTCACCTTCAACTGTAGGTAATTTTCAGAGATTCAGTCGGAATGCTAACCTTTCATGTTAGTGGAATCTGGATTGATAGCAAATCAAATCTAGTAGGGTCTGTATTCTATGATTTGGAATAATATTAGTGCCGGTGTCGGGCCTATTTTGTTTATGAGACTATTTTTTGCATGATGCTGGGAAAGACATGAAGCGAGCGCCTTTCTCATCGCTGAATTTTCCATATATTCTTCCAATCTTAAGTGAGGAGTGTTTTTTAAGAGTTGAGAGTGCATCTGTTTTTAGTCAAAGTTTTAGCCAAATAAAATTTTGAACCCAAGTCTCCGGAATGAAAAACAAACACCTGACCACTAGGCCATTGCTGCATTTGCTTATGGCATTTAGCTAGAAACCACGAGGATGAATGGAACACAAGGGAATGAAATGTGCAATTAAGAAACAGTTCCGTAGCGTAGCAACGTAGTTGCCTGAAAGTTCTTCAGTTCTTAGAGGACATTTTACCCTGATTTTTGATTTACCGGTTCCTGAGTTTCTTTTGAATCAAACTTTGCTTCGCATGTACGTAATTGCTATTTAAACTACATGTGTGCAAGCGATCATGATGAGAAAGTATGATGTCACTGGTCGTCAGGAACTATCAATATTAATTTCATGCTTCGTTGTTGATCAACATGATCGTTGAAAGTTAAGGTGCTTATCATAATTACTATCCCCCGGCCACGTGCATGCCAACATACAAGGATTGCGCGCGCGAATGGCAGGAAAAACAGACTTCATGCAAATCGGAGAATATACCATCTAAACTGTTAATAAATCTATGTTTTTGAAGCTAATTTTTCCGTCTTCCTAAGCTATGAAACGTGGAAATCTTGGCCATCCTAGAATTCACATATTAATAATTCAGAGATTGAAAGATCTACATCGTTTCAAGCTGAACTTCCTGTTCCGATAAAGAATGATGAAGCTCGACGATAACGTGAACCCAGAGAACAGATGCTCGTTATGATTTCAAGTAGAATATCATTGTTCCGTGTTTTCGTTTCCGGAGTTGTTCTTTCACTCCTGAATTTGATCTCATTGTCGTAAATGGAGGTTGGAATGTGGATGCGATCGACTTACTCACCTATCGACATCCATTAATGTTTTCTGATATTGAGAGACACAGTGCCTATATTAGGAGGCTATGTGAAGTGGTAGGTAGTTCAGTTGGTTGAGGGCAGTGCTGGATTTGAGCTTGACAGCAGTAAGGGGGAGTGGAGCAGAAAACGCAAATTTCGACCGGAAGTTTTTGGGTCATAACCAATGCCGGAAAAAGAGGTGATCAAAAGGAAGACGTTATCAATTCGATCCTTTTAGTACCACTCTCATACTCGCACATAGAGCGCCCGTGAGTAATATTGAAAATAGCTGAGGCATAAATGGAATGAGGAGGATGTGTGTGATGGATAACAGGGACTCTCCAATGCATGCATATGGTGCTGACCGTATTTAGTAAAATAATGCTTCTAACAGGGTCCGTAGATACCCTTGTGAATAGAAATTCATGGTAGGTCCATGTATGTGAAGATCCAACATTCCGTAGAGGATCATTCTGTAATTTATTATAACTAGATATATAATGAATTCAGAAAAATCGGACTTGTATCAATATTCAAAGAGTGAAGGCAAATATTTTTCCCAAATCTGATTTTCTGAATTAAGAAGAATTTTATTATCTCCATCAATATGAAAGAAATATCATGTATGCGTTGTCGACAAGACCCTGAAAAAAACAAGATAGCATTCTGGATTCCACTCCTTCTGTGATGCTTTCGTTACCTTTAATTATTTCATTTAATTAGCACCTTGCTCTGCTTCTCGAATCCATTCGTCATGTTTCTTAACAAAGAAACTTTGTTATTGTATAATTATTAAAGATATCTGCATAATTAAGTTTATGAAGAATCGCAGGGAAAGTGGGCCTCCTACACTGGTTAATGTGTCTCATATTCATAAAAATGAAAGATTGATAATCAATCAATTCGATTGACGCAAGGTAAGGGTTATATACCGCAAAATATTCTTCCCCCTCAGAGAATGAAGGCATATCTTCAGTATCGGGGATACGACGATGCAGTGTAGGGGAACTTCCGCACTTTCCCTCCCTCAAATCCAACAGTAGTGGAGGGCACAATTTGGTACGGAAGTGTAGAAGGTCAATGGTACGAGTTTGTCGGTCTGGGGCGAAAGCAACCGCACTTCCTCTCGGTCACTAACCACAACCTGGCGAGATTTGTCACTTATCAGTGTGCGAATTCTGCCTTACCCTGAATTTACTAGTCTGGGTTTGCTTCCTGCCTTACGATTTGTGTATGTAGATATCTTTCATTGTCTACAAGAGGCCCATCAAATTCTCCTTCTATTGCGCTGATGTTGGAATTCCGGAAGTGAAGTGCTTCCAAGTGGTAGCAGTGTTGTAGTCGTAGGATACCGCGGGGCAACGCCGTTATGCCACTGGTACCGGTAATTTATTTTCTACAGCGTTATCCCGCTGCTTGCACAGTAAGAAATAATGAAGTTTTTATTAGTTAGTTGTTAACGTTGTTCTACGAAATTCCAGGCAGAGTTACCTCAATAATCTAGGATAAATCTAGGACTGCAGCACTTAGTAGTGGGACTAGCAGCCTGATCAAAGGACGTATGATGGGATTTCAATTAATGTTGATTCGGTCAACAGAAGATTTTACTGTTATCGGTGGCGTTCATAACTTTCGGTTAAATATGGATGGATGTATATTAGAAATCGTTGAAGTAGCAAAAGAATTAGGCCTACCACTCGTACATTCATAAAAAATGATGGATACCAGTGTTCCATTTGACACAAAACATTACTAGCATTTCAAATATATGGATATTAAGAGGTAGGCTTCGAAACTGACCTAAATGAATGATAAGTGAAATTCGTCGCATGTTATCGCTTTCCAGTCATTGTATGAAAAAGTGAACCATGTTTGAAGTTTTAAATAGATCATTTGGGTTCATGGATCAGTGCACATCATCGGTTTGACAAAAACAGTTATTTAAGATATATATGATTTTAAAATTTGGCCCACCCTAGTCATAACGCTAAACCAGCTCAATGGCCTCTGTGGGTGCCTCTGCTCGATACATAGATGCTGGAAATCCCGAAGAACTTGTCCACGGTATGAAGGCATGCTCGTACTCATCAGAATCGTGGCCTTGACGGAATAAATGATAAAACCGAAGTTCTTCCTCTAGTCTAGATTCAGTTGCCACCAGGCCTATCAATTTAGAACTTCTGAAACATTTCTAATCTACGCTTTCCAAAATAATCGAAGTTTTAACAAAAGCACGGTTACTATGAAAGAATATTTCTTGTATTTTATAAATACAGCACACTGCATAAAAAGCAGACAGCCTATACATCAAACAATCTCAGGATTACATCTTTGGTATTGTTATCATCGCGCACTCCTAGAAACAATAGACAACTGTCAAAATACATAGTCACAAACAATCAACTTATAAACCGACCCTCATCCACAAATGCAAGTGCTTGTGAATAGAATTTTTGGCTATGATTGCAAGTGTTAATAATTATTGTTGGCGAAATATTATTTAATGCAAAATTTGCTGCCCTTTCAAGAAATTTCAAGCGAAGTTCAATTCGTGTAACTCGCCTTGTCTCATTACCTCTGTAAAGTTCTCGTGAACAGGCATTGCAAAAAATTAATTGGTTAATAATTAATTGCAATTTAATTGGACCAATTAATTGATTGATAATTTGTATCCAATTATTAATTGATTGAATCATTGAAATTAATTGCAATTAATTGTCAATTAATTGCAATTAATTGGATCAATGTCAATAAATTCCGCCTATGTTAGCACTTGGTACCATTCCTACTTTTTTAAAAATTTACCTTCAACATTTGTACATTCAAACTCCCATCTAGGTCTACACACACTCCTTTGAGATCAACTTCCATTTAACAATGAAAAATCACAGGCGTGCAGATTGCATACATGTCATACATACGCATGTCATACTCGTGTGAATTTTTAGTCTGAGGTGAGGGATGATTGATGACTTAGTACAGGTTGCTTCTATTGTATAAATACAAAAATTATTTAAATTCACCTCATTTCGCATTTTTCACTTGAGAACATAGTTGAGATATTCTCAATAGATCTTAGTACCTGTAATTTGAGTCTTTAATCTAGTCTGATTTCAGAGATAATTTATAGAAAGTCTAGGGAATATCCGTCGATAAAATGTTCCTTTCCATAAAAAAGTCAAAAAATCAAGTCGAGAAAATGAATCACATCTGGGGTTAAATGAATGAATGCAATTAAGGCCCACGTAGGCCTATTAAGAAAATTGGCAATTAATTGCAATTATTTGATTGATGAATTTCCAATTAAAAATTAATTGATTGATAAATTTCCAATTAAAATTAATTGATTGATGGCAAAATAATTGATTTTTTATTTGCCAATCAATTATTTACAATCCCTGGTTTCCACTATGACAAGTACTTTCTTCACTTGGAGTGATATTCTTCACTTGTTTATATCTTTGGTATTCACCACATGTCACAAGGTTAGGGTATGCACTTTCACTACAAGTCAATGCACTTTGGAAGATTCGCAGAGATCTTCCTCATCTCAACAGCATCTACAACATCCCGTAGGGAGTCTCGCTCTCATCTACACTAAATTACCTTCTAAATCTGCGAAAGTAAAATTCCATGATATGAAAAATGTCACAAGTCAATATTTTTTATCTTGACGTTCTGAGAGAGCAGGATAAATTTTCATAGAAGCATGCTATTACAAATGGGTATAGGACAGTCGCCATAAACTCAGCAGATCGGCTATTCCATGAATCCAGGCTGGCTAGAAAGCTGTAGAAATTATTTTCTTGTCCTTCTTGGTTTTCTTGGCCGCAACCTCAGCAGAAGCTCAACAATGCGAAATGAATCTTCACTATTTTTGTGACTTTTATAAACATATCGTGAAACTTCGTACGTATAGAGAATCATCAAAAATATTTTTTAAGTTGTGAAAACGATCAAGGCAAGATTGCAACTTCAAAAGGAAGTCATAAAGTATAAAAATAGAGTGACATTGTATATACCTTTTTAAATGCGGGCAATTTTAAGATGAACTGCAGGCCGCACCAGAAGCATTTATGCGCCGCAGCAGGTTGCCGATAGCCGATCCCTGTCGTAACTCTAAACCCTATCCATGTATTCAGCAATCGCTCTTAAACGAAGTGAATTTCGGTCGTAAGCGAATGTAGTGTAGACGCGCAAATACAGCTCTAATAGATTTGAGTCATATTGAATATAACTTACAGCAAATGCCTATAGGGCTTGCTGTATAAATATACAATGTACATATACCTACAAAATCACAGAAATTTGATTATCTTTTGGATGAAGCACATGAGACATTGATATAATTAAGTATGCTATTTTTATTCAAGATATACACGAAGCGGCTATCTTGAAGTTAATTGTAAAATTAAACTGTTCTGAAGATTTTTATCAATATGAGCCTTTTAATCTGGCAACCTTAAGCAAAATTAGACAGCATCATTAATGGCCGTCTACCTTCGTATCAATCGTTTTGCTTAACATGATAAGACGTAAAGATTGTAGGTGATAAGATAGCAAAGAGATGCTACCATTTGGACCTTTATAAACAGACATCTACTATGCGCAAATAAAATTTGGACTTTTGTGACGATCTGCGCAGTGATTACGTATCATATGCTCAAACACTTGTATCGTGATTGGGCACTTAATCAAGTTCAATAGAAGCTTATGGTAAACTTTTAATGAACAAAATAATTGTGGGAGAAATGTAGGCCATCATCGAAGAATGCAGGACTGATCTAAAGTCGCAGGTATTCCATATTCAATGCTTCGTTGAGGCACGAGCTTTTCTGCTCCAGTGGTGGGCAACCAAGTTGGGATAGCGGGCCACAAGGAGTGGTCCGCGAAAGGCCCCGGGCCACCAATTTTAAAAGTCAGTATTGTATGCTTTATATTCATTTGTTCCGTACTTTTAAGTGCACACATGGGCTGCTGTACCATACGTTCATAGTGGTCGTATAACATAACAACATTTTGCATACAGCAGTATTGTACGCAACTAGATGTAATTTGTTTAATATTAAGGAATGATTATTTACTTTCTACAATTCATGCGAGTGCTGAGGAGCAAACAAGCGTTTAACAAAACGTGTAAGTTTTTCTTTTGTGTGATTACAAGGTAATTTGACTTTTTTGTGGATGTGACTGACATTACCTCATTGCGTAGAGAAACATGCTCAGCAGGGCATCGAATACTATGTGGCTTAGCATAAACTCGCGCAGGTGATGACCATTTAGCGTTTGTGCGAGAAGATATTCATTATGAAAGGAGCATGGTTGGATAATTCGAATGTAGATTTCTGTCTGTTTGTGCCATCATATTGCTCACTTAGTTGTGAATTGATGGTTTTGAAAATCCTAAAGAGGATCCTTCACCCTTAGATGCACCTCACAAAGGTCGATATCGAAGTGAATCATTTTCACATCATTGATTCAAATAATGTCAGCGGGCCACTTGAGATATGAGAAGCGGTGGCGGCCACCCAATATGTCCCGGTGGGCCACGCGTTGCCCACCACTGTGCTACGCCATGCTTTTGATAATTGATTGAAAGCCGCCCGAGCACTATTAAGACGTCGATTTATTTCATAGTGCCGCGCATTCGCTAGAAATCCAGGTCCCGAGGTAGACGAAGTCGTCGGTCATTTCGATGCGGACTGAGTTCGCTATCAGATCATTTGTTGGTGTTGGTTTACTACTTCATTATTCAGGAATAGACACGAAATGGATATATCCAAAATCCATGTTTCTTAGAAACATATTGCTAGTTTACATTTCCATTTTTGTGATTTAAAATGGAAGCGATCTAAAAGGCAAAGGCCCCTAGCTGTAATTTTTTACATTGACGACGACAGTTAGGCGCAGGGGATTACAGATAATCTTATCTTGTCACATTCCTTTTTATTACATGATTATATGCAAATATCGGCAATGATAAAATGATATCATTTTATTCTAAGGAAAACTGATATCATTTTACATCATTTTATTTTTGAAAAATGATATAAAATGATATCATGAAACATTTTTGTTCCATTATGGCTTCTAATCATAAATTATTTGCATTTTGTATTGAAGCATCTGGATTATTAGGATTCTGTTTAATAAAGACCGCCGCTTTCTGGGATTTGCTGTACATGTACACTGTATATCTCATATATTGCTGGTTACTTCAGACTTCCAGTAGGTCTATGATTGAACACTGAACTCATTAATAGCTGTCTTGATGTTTTTGAAGTCTTGATCATAATCTAAATATTTTTAAACCTTTTTCGTACATTAGATACTGTTGGCCTAACCAACTGCATATTGCATGCATATTTGTAATTCGAGTGCATGAAGCTTAAATCAAAACTTGCGATGTCTAATGTACAGGCCATACGCCCTACCTAAGTTTTGATATACAGGAAGTTATGTATGATTAAACTGCTGTCTTCGGTCTTCCATTATTTGGAATATATCGATGCTGCATGCAGTCTAATTTTAATTTCATTGCAAAGAGCAGCTAAAGTAGCATGGTAGCACTTGGCAGTGTAAAAATCGAAAAATTCGTATGGATTTGTCTATTTACGGTGTAGGCCTATGTATATTTCATTAAAAAATGGTATATTTTCATTATGAAAAAATAGAATGACATAAAGTGATATCATTTTAAAAAAATGATATCATTGCCGATCATAGATTATATGCATAATAAAATATGGAGATAGATTTAAAGGCTTTGTTGTGCTGCATGGGAGATTTTTGTTTCGTCTCAGCACACACCCGTGTTTCGCTTCAGACCAGCGACCATGTATGCATTACAAGCGTCTCAGTGCCTTCAACAGAGTCAAAGTGAACGTCCTTTGACAATCAATAAATGCGTTCAATGAGTTGCGCTCCCACCTAGCATTGCGTAAAAGCTGAAGACTGTCTGTTACTGTTGTTCAGTTACATCCTGCGACGGCTTGTCATGAATTTGGTTCGAATTTAGTTTCGAATCGTTCAGCTCTATTATCGACATGACTGCTCGCCACTTTTGACGTTGTGCGTTTAAAAAATTGAGAACAACCTGAAACATGATCCGTTCACTTGAATAACCATGAGTAACTGATATGATAAAGAAATTTGAAGAAACAAACAGTCTATATAGCAAGTATCGAAGTGACAACGTTGAAAAAAGCGGGAGATTGGATTCACTTCGAACGGCTGCAGGAGTTTCCTCCCAGTGCTGCTTTAATACAGGACAGCGATCGAATAGGTATATCATCAGTGTCTGTTCGTCGAATGCTGAATCACACTTCACACGTTCAAACTCATTTACGCACACTCTGACTTTCTCAGAATATCAGTTTGCGCCTTTAGACATGGAGAACATTTTGAAGCCTGATAAGGCCTATTTCTCATTAGACAATTCATCTCATTTCTTCTCATTCTCAATTTCTCATTAGACACGTAAATAGCACCACTATCAAGCATCACTAGCTATGTCGAAGACATTTGTGTCTTCAATTACAAGAACTTTGATCAATCCTACCCAAAATTTATCCAATTGACCTCTTGACTATTAGAAGCGGTAACAGTGACAAATGCGTTGTTTATTTGGACATAAAGATCAATATCATACACCACGGATGTCTGCCATAAAGTTGATGAGTTCAGTTTTCCAGGGGTTCTTTATACTTTTCCGGAAGGTGACATGCCAATTATACTAGCTTGAACATCTTTGCTGTCCAACTTATCAGGTTTGTTAGAATTTCTTCAAAATGCTTCCGCCTTCATCTCCAGAGCTAACGGTCTTTTCAATATTTTCAAGAATAGGGATTATAAGGGTAATCCACTCGTGAATTCCTGCATCAAACCCTTCTCGAGAAATAGGCTTCTCGTCTAAGTTCGGTTGTTTTTCACCTCGACACATACCTTCCATCATAGGAATATTTGGCCAACGACTATTGTCCTTATGTTATCCTGTATCCAAATTTAATTTGCAATTAACTTTTTAGCCGTGTTTCCTAATGTTTAGAAGGACCTTCCTCGTGGTTCTTCCGATTTGGTCGGCGTTGTCCGCCCTGTGGTGCAGGTTAGACTTGCACTAGGGTATGGATCTATATGCTTTAGGTATTAACTTGTATTTATGCGCACTGGGCTACTAATCATCGAATTTGTTACATGACTTTCACCTTGGGTAATTAAGCTTGTATTCTTCCGCTTCCTGGATTCTTCGAATGTTTTAACCGTGAGGTGATTAAATTAACTGTTTGATATGGGCATTTGAAAAGCCAACGCAAAGAATAACCAACACCGTTGATGGAATTTGAGCATCAGATTCTTCTGCGAACAATATGATCACCAGGCTTTGATTGGATCGACAAGACAACGATGTACAATTTATTCATGCGAAAATAAAGAATGTAGGAAAGTTTATTTTGTGTGTGTAATACATCAAATGAAGAATTGTTTGATCTCTGATACCCTTCCAATAAATACCGTCTATGAATATATGCAATATGCACTTCATATCTGTTGCTCAATAGTAAAATAGAAAATCATTACTAACAAGTTAAAAGCTTTAAATGATTGTGATATATAATGATATTGAATATTGAATTAACTTATATAGTAGTAAATGACAAAGCTTTTCATGTCTATCTCTTTCTTCCACTCCGAATAATCAGGACATGATATTAGATCAACCTATTACTGTTGAAATGAAATGTTCTCGAAAGACAACGTCGAAAAAGTTCTGTCGAAGAAAAGTACGTGTCGAACAACCGGGGTTAGGGGAAATACCAACTTGGGTTTAGGGGAACGATTGAGTAATGTAAAGGATGATCCCAGAGAAAAAGAATGGCTGCTACAACGCTTTGGCATTGCCATTATTAGAGGCAATGCTCAGTCCATTCTTCGTGTTTCCTAACTGTCTTTTTTTACCCTATTTTTAACTTATATTTTATACTGGTATTTTTTATTTTTGAGTATTTCTAGTTGTATTGTCTCATGTTCATGTGCAGGCTTAAAAGCCATTATCTTTAAATATAGCTATCATTCTTTTTAAAAAAATAGCAACCATTATAATGATGACAGTAGTTAGATTAAAGTCAATATCTGTGTCATCGCTTGCATAGAAATGGCTGATTGTATGGATCGCCTCCATTTTGACTAAAATGATAAGAATATTTTAGTAACAGTACCTTTATTTTCCTTTGGATATCTATCTGATAAGAGGTGTGGAATGAAGTAGAAGAGAATACATTAAAAGTCATAAGGTTAGCTCAGTTACATGATACATTCATTGCGCATATAATTTAGGAGCAATCACTGTCGACGAAATTGACCAGACGTCGGGAGATCATAATGATTTTCAACCAAAAAAGCGTAGCAAAAGCTTCCCAAAGTTTACGGTCGTCGATGAAATGAAGTTAAATGAGTAAAAGACAGATCTTCGGCGTCCAGCGCCTTAGGTTGTCGATCTTGCAATAAAAAGATCCTACAATATGAAATTTTTTTGTTGCAAGATTGACCACTGAAGTCGCTAGACACCGTAGATCTGTCTTATACAAATTCAACTTCACTGTATCGACGACCGCAAGCTTTTTGGGAGTTTTTGCTACGCTTTTTCTGTTGAAAATCATTATAATCTCCCGTCGTCTGGTCAATGTCGTTAACAACACCATGAACCTTTCATGGCACACGAAGAGCAGTTACATTAGTAATCACTGTTCCTACATTGAATCATCATATTTATAAAACTAGAATTGAAATAGTTTTTATTAAATCCGATTGCAGTCTAATGACTACTGATAGTTAGAATCCAAGGTGTGCTTATTGCATTAATTTCTTATGGTCGCTCTTATGCATTGATAGCTTCACGTATTATGATGAGATCTATTTTTATATCTGCTACATCTATAAGGGTATAAAATGTCCCAGGTCAGTGCAGCATTTTATTATTTTATTATTGGACTTTCAAAAAGGCTCAAATATGATTGCGCAGGTTTTTGCATACTAGCCTGCTTTTCCTATTTATTGGTATAATTTTTCTGATTTCATGGCAACTTTTGGAATTTTGATATCAACCTATTTTACGTAAAGAGGCCGTATTTACGGTAAAAATTTAGCAGTTTGGCCTTATTACCTTTCACCGAATTATCATACAGTGCTGCTTAATTTCAATTATTACTTCCGTGTTCGAACTGCACATTATTTGCAGTTTTCTATCCATAAAGAAGGACTTACAAGTGGGTCTTAAACTTTGAACCACTTCTAATACTGCTATCTGTTGCATAGCATGAATTTGTAGGTGATAAAAGATTAATAAATAATGGGAATCTTGACTATTGAATGACCTTGATAAGATAATAATGATGAGGATCGATAAAAGAATTTGGTATTCAAACAAAATCAATTTAAAGTAATTGCATCTTGAGCATTTCATTCGGTTCAGCTATTCTTATCAACTGATGCCTCTGAACAAGCGCGAAAAAGGTACTAGAATTCAGATTGATGAAATTCGACTGTAATGAGATACGTTTCTTAACAAGCAAATATTTGCGGTTAGCCATTCAAACACCAATTCAATTATATCGACACAAGGGCATTTGTAGTACGTCTATAGGAGATTGCTTGTTGTGTTTTGAGCATTGTCATTGTGTAGAATCTGCATATGAATTGTCACTGTTCTATACCATTATTATACTGTTCTATGCATTGTGATCTTCACAATGTTGGTGCACGTGTCTCAGAAATCTGAGAGATCAGAATTGATTGTTAACATATTCATCAGTTCATTGAACACTGAAAATCGACATCATTTTCTACTAAACATAATGTCTACTAGACTGATGCTTTCTGTGGATAACTTCTCAGACCATCACTGCATTTTCATGTTTTTTTAAATTATTTATTAATTCCTAGCTTTATTTAGACCTCAATTATGCACATTAAGCCTTCCACTAAATTTTTCCTTCACATTCGCTACGATTTGATTTCGGGGCTTTGTATTTTAAACCTTGGTTTCGTTAAGTTGCTTACATATTTATTCCGTGAATGACTCATTTGTTTGTCCGTAATTTGATGAGAGACGATCCTATTGTCCGATGGGTTTCCTTTTGTTGGTCATTATTTTGAATGAACATTGTCTTGGTCACAAGTATCGCTGATGATGTAATAAATTAATACATCGCATGATGTTTTGCTGATGAAAATATTTGTTAACTATTTATATAGTCGCATATTTTGCGTTGATGGCGCTAATGTATGTTTAGTCATTGCTAGCAATATTGGCTAAGGAGAGCGACTTAGAATTCCCCTTTCTAAAACTTCTTACGTAGTTTCGAATGTTTCTGACGAAGAGGATGCAGATAGAAGAAAATCGGAAGCACTAATGATATTTTGGAGAAAATTCGCTTTCATACTCAGATTTCTTGACGAGTTAACTGTAATCTGAGAATAGTGTATGACGCAATGATTGTTGTATTTGTTTTTCAATTCTGCTCAAGTAACCTCAAGTGAGAGCGATGTATCTTCACATGTGGACAGGCTCAAACCATGGACCTTTTCGGTTATCGCACCGAAGTACAGTGCGGCCCTTTATCGGAAGTTCACATGTTCTTTTCCTCCTGCATTTACCATCTCTTCTTGGTTGCTGCCCGTGTGCACAACCTAATCACGCTTAGAGATTTGCTATTCGGGACCAAGTAGTGTATGATGCCTGTTTACTTCATGTTAGCTATTCGAATTTAACTCAGCTTCTATTTTATCAGCCCTGCAATGGATATGTTCGATCTACCTTCTTTGCAGCTTTCAGATATAGCCATAAATAAATTATACGTTTGAAATCTAAATGTATTAGGCCTACATCAGAATTTCATCACTGTGATCTCTCAATGTTGGTATCAGAACTCTCATTTGTTGATTAGTTCTATCATTCTCTATTTTTTCTTATGTATATACATGCACAGAGAGAAATGCTCATGTGATCACACACTTTCAAATAGTCACGAAATATATGCACATGTCTGCTAGTGAAGTCATAGACGTGAAAACTATTTCCTTTTTGTTTGATATTAAATCCACTAGTGAATCGATGTATTCTAAAGAAAGTGAAAACACGTTAAAGTTTACAGAAGTCTAATGTCAAATTTGATTGACACTTAAGTGACTCATTTACATTCAAGAGCAAATCTCAAACGCATGATGATTCATCATGAAAGAGATGTGCTGAAATCACGAGCCCTCTTGTCTGTAAAATATTGAATCCGCCAGGTCAATGTCGCTTTATGTTATTTTTTATAATTTGCAGTATATGGCAGATGAGTAATTGCTAGCATAAGGAGTATGAATCACAGCTAAAAATTAATTAATGTTACTGCCATCTCAGAGAATTGTATGGAATTTCAAATCAATTAGAAAATGGTTTCAAAGCATCACTATTTCATCTCTTCATCTCATGCTTCTTAAGCATTACAATCACTTTTTGATTTGCATCGTTAGCAGCATTGTCTCCAAATTTTGCATGTCTATTCATATTGAAATAACAACAAGCATTTCCTGGAACCGATCTGATTGAGATAGAGAACGAGTGAAGTCTTGCCATTTTCTAAATGTCCACGTTTGCTTATACAATCACAAATAAACGTTATATCTAGAATGCCCGAACATGTTGATGGATTGTGCAAGAGGTTGGCTGCCTTTGCGCTTGTTCATTCTGGCCTTTCGACTCTTATTGTAGAATGCTAGTTTTTGTAGGCATATCGCAGGAAGATGACCACAAACTTGATCAATTTGACAATTAAAATTCTGCGGTTCATACATGAAATTACTATCAAATATCTCTGTTGAATCGGCAACAAGTGAAATCTTTTGTTATTTGTCTGTCAGTGTCTTTTTAACACGACATCGTTATTTAACAACACAAGTCATTATTGTGCAATTTTTCAATATTTTTCATGGAACACATGTTGCTTGGTTCTGATGTGTGAGTGATGAGTGATGACAAACACAAACATGACAGAAATTAGTTCCAATTGGACGCCAACACCGCTCCATTCTCTGTCTTCACGTCCGCAACCGACGAGGATTCGAACACCAGTCTGATAGAAGGATAGGCAAGTGCTCTATTGACACGATCAAATTGACGTCCGTCCATTGGGCTTAATTTGTGTCAGCTTTGCTTAGTTATCTCCTTTCTTTATTTCTTTACTTCCCACTTATATTTTTCATGTTTATCATAACAAGTTTTGAAAAAGAGTTCCTGTGTCTTTCCGGTGATAAATCTGATGTGTGAAAAATTGTCTGAAATGTTTTTGAAAATCACCATGTTTTATACTTGAAAATGTGAACTAACTTGTTTCACAGTCATGAGTTACAACCACAGTTGATTCTTGGTGACTGTTATTTCATTGGTAAACAATCATAAATCATCAGATTCTTCCTAATTCAATGGAGACCTCATGTTTTCGGTAGAATCGAACAGGTGTCTTTGACCCAAATGTTATCCACTTGCAGTTTTCAAATAGTTTTCTAATAAATCAACCAATCGTAGTAGGTTAAGAAGATATATGATGTTTTCTAAAATGGATGGAAGCAAGGTAAACGCGAACGAACATTGCAAGTTTTGTCCTGTTTATTGAACTATCGGCTAGTAAAAAGAGAAGTAATGATATCCATGAATTTTCAGGTGTTTGCGGATTAATCCGAAGGGTCTGGATGAAGAAAGTAAAGACTATCTGTCCTTGTATTTACTGCTGGTCAATTGTGGAAGCAAGGGAGAAGTTCGAGCAAAGTTCCGGTTTTCTATATTAAACACAAAGCGAGAAGAAACGAAAGCAATGGGTAAGTTTTGATGACTTCTACTACTGGCGGATCGTCATTTTTGGTATCCCATTTGAATGTTTGACAATTGTTAGAATTCCGAAATGACATTTATGACCTGGCATGTAAAGGATCGACTAGACTTTTCCGATAAATAATCCGTGGCATTGATTTTAAGCCAAGTTTGCAATAACATCTAGTTGATGAAGCAAATGATCGATGACTCGCTGTGTCAGCAGATAGTAATGTACATAAGCTCATGAATGGCTCACGTAAGTTACAGTAGTTCCAGGGTTCGATGCTTGTCATCTTCAAAGCTAAATCCGCTGCTCGAACTGCCGATGTGAACTTAAATGCAAACGAATGCTGACATAGAGAGTTGTTTGTCGATTGGCTGCTCAACAAGTACGAAATCAGTCATAAATGAAGTTTACAGAACGGGGAGGGATGTCGATCCTGTTGCTATCGACCGTTAGAAGGCGCTGGACGCCGAAGGCTGATGGACACAGACATTCGTTCGGGTTATAATGCGACTACCTACCTATACTATTTGCGAATGCACTAGTCTAGCCACAGAATCAAATTCATCTGCGTGCGCTTCGGTTTCCTAGATGGGAAGAGTTATATATAGCCTTAAAATCGAAATGACACATCACAGAATTAGACAATTTGTTCCTTCTCAAGTGGATAATTCGTGTTTCGCTTGCTATTGGAAATCGCAAACAATAAGCTGTCAGCAGAGGACACCAGAGCCAGTAAGAGAGGCGTGTTGTGATATCACTACGCACACTTCAAAACACACATCGTTTAGCTAACATTCGATTCAGTGTATGCAGTATGCAGTAAGGAATGGTGAGAAGGCGATGATGAAAACATCAAGTGAACTTTTTTTCGCACGCCTGCAATTTTTTTAATTATCATCGGAAGGGCCAACATTATGGAGAAAACTTGTGCGCAATGATCTGAATTCCTAGAATCTGAAGGAATTTTGGCAATCGGAGCACTTTGCTTGATCTCACATTAATCCGCAAGCGACGCACGACTTTTTCCTATCTCTGGAATTAGGAATTCCTTTTTGCCCACTTAGTAAGTTCCTCGATGTGCCGGCGATTTCGAATTAATCACACTAAAAGCAAACCGAAGCAGATAAACAGAATATTTAATTCTGTGAGTCTAGCCCTCAGATTATCGTCTATAAAGTAAATGCCTACCAGATTTGGTATTACCACCCTACATAACTGTAGAATGGTAGTCAGGATCCCTTCTATGTTTGATAGAATTTATTCCCAGGGAAAATCTTAGTGGAGAGGGATTCTATCGAGGATATTTGTGCTCCTACTTCATAATTAATAATCTAGCATACTTTGTAGCGGATAGAGGATGCCTATTAGATTTTGTAGGACATAGGAGCTACGCGCCGACGATTTAGGCCTATGTTTGGAAGGCAATACATCTTCATTCACAAGTATGACCATGATTTGAATTCAGCTTGTAGCCGTTAAAAATAGCTGTTGGAGATACATTATGTAATAAACAACACATAGATTTGAGGTCATTATTTGCTATAATGACCGACCGAGGGCCGAAGGCTCGAGGTTGTTATGACAAATAGTGACCGAGGAAATCTATGCATTATCTGGTATATACATGACTTTTTTCATAGAAGTCTGCACCAGGTTATGAACTTCCATCTAGGAAAATAATTACTGTACCTACTTCGTGGAACATATGGAACATGGAGAGCCTTACAATAGCATGCACGATGTCACATAAAAGTAGAAGATTTCTACTATTTGTTTCGATTCTATATCTATATTATGTCCTCACTCCTCTCCATGCCAAGATCGCTAATAAGCCGATCTCCATGGTCAAAACATTCCTTGACCAAATTGCTTATCACAGGTTGGTAACCAATTATTTTTTTCACACACATACTTCATGTAGTTAATATCTTCTTTTATCAAACCAAATATGATGTCGTAACGAAGCCATACAAATGTGCCTATGATAGATAAATTTGCTACTTGCTACTTGCGTGTTTCCGCTTATCATTGGTGATCTCATAATTAGATATTTCTCTAAATAAGCATCCATAAATTTAGCTATGTGTCTAAATAGGCATCATGGTCAAATCGAAATGAGTTCTGGATTAAAAGACAGGTGTGTAGCAGTTCCCTATGTAGTAAAAAATCACTGAGATACAGTCAGGAAGTTGTTGAATATAATCGCTACAAGAAATTGTCTTGAAAATGGGTTGTCTTCATATTCAACGTTGTCATTCCGTTCAGTCGTTACAGTAAAATTGTCTAAATTATTTTGTCTTGTTTTGGGACAATGTCCCATAGAAGTGGCGTCTAAATGTCTTTTAACTGATTTCCTTTTTCATATAACTGATGTCTGATCACCGAAATTTGAGCACAGTGCGTAGCAGTTAGATATCTAGTTGTCGAAAACATTTAGCTTATAATGTAGCATTGTATCATGGATTTTTAGGGTAGAAATATCAGAAATGGACGAGTCTGAGTTAGCATTAATAAATGAAATTATTTTTATTTGTCTCCGCGCATGTATTGTAGATATCCTGTCGCTTTATTTCACCTGTAAAGCAGATTATTGCTCGCGCGGGAAGTAGTAGTTACTCCAATGCATTGGAAGGAACGTAATCTATTGCAGTTATGAGTGCTCTTGTCCTGCTTAAGTATAGAATGGTATAGACTAGATCTGTGAATAGATATTTTCACGATTGATCAGGCTAAATTTCTATTCTCAAATACTCTTGCTAATCATACACATGTCAATCACAATATATCATTGATCATCATAGCACGACGGCAAATAAAATTCTCCACGCAACTCGTGCATAAGATTGCTTCATCATAGCATTCGAACTCGTGGAACTATTCATTACTTCATCACTATTTTTCTATACGATTGATTGGAGCAGGTAACTGTTTCGTTAAAACACCGGGAATCAACAGTGTGTTCGATAAATTTCAGATGTTTATGGTCAGCATATAATGCAGCTGATTCATCTTTTCAAACTGTTGTGTGCTACTTAATTAATCCTGAGTAGGGTCTAACCAGTTTCAGTTCGATAGATAAACCAGATAATGGAACAAACTCGAATCAAAACTTTTGACCAAAATGTACAAAGGAGTGCTTGCTTCCGTTTCATCTGCCCTTTTCAAAGGATCGTATATTCCAGGTAACTTGGAAATATGGATAAAAGCAACTTTCCGACGACACTTCCCTCCCACCACCAAAAAGCCAATGCTTAAGTGATTTGTGCTTACCATAGAGGTGCTAACTAGTTGCTGATACTGAACTAAGTGCAAATTATGAGTGTATTACGTCAAACTGTTGTCTTAACATAAGCAGTTTTGAGTCGATTCTGACAAGTTATCAGACAATCAACACTAATCATCAAGGTAAAGGTCATATCATGGATACCATTCACCTTCAATAAACCACGAATCGCCTAACTCCTTGTTGGAATGAAAGGTCAGAAATTCAGCACTTTTTTCTATTTAATATTTTGTTACTGTATTCACATCAAACCCCCTATAAATGCAATAATCTTTAACACTTTCCGTTACACTGAAGGTAATATGGAAATGACTTATATCCATTGGAAACAGCAACCTGCGTAACATCTCAATGAGTCGACGAACTCAGGCGCAGTTAATTACCATGTTGATGATTACTCATTAATATACTTTGAGATAGGTTAGTGAAGGTAATGCAGCAATCCGAGAGTCGTCTGGCGATACAAGTAGATTAATGACTCGAATTCTGACTGCGATTTCCAATTGATCAAATGACGACGCCATTTTGTATCATCTGACATTTCTGTCGAATTTGTTTTGATATTTCTGCGATGATGATCATCAACATCAAGGTTAGAGACAAGTTTGTTTATGGATAACTATCATGTAGGCGTTTCGGTGACAATATGGTGTTCAAATGAATGGAATATTTGAACAACCGTGTAATTGTCTAATTACGTACCTACCGAGAACGTGACTATAAGTCATTACTTAGACAGAATTCATACATTCCAACAATCAATCATATCCGAGTTGCTGAATCCAACCGAATTTTTTTTGATTACACGCAATGTGTACGTGTCCTGAATTCAAGGTCGCGTTTATGAAGTCGGAATAGTAATTGATATTGGCAAGCGAGAAGCAATTTAAACGAGTAGTCTCAAGAAAACCAAAAGGTAGGATAATACATGAAATTATTGTTTTCATAACTCATGTGTCTCCATGTTCTGTTATGGCTGCAGAAATAGATTGCTGAAGTTCAACAGTTTAATGGAAGTGCAAACTTATTGAGAACTATGACACAGCTTGGAACTTACTAAGTTGCAACAAAGAAAAATGAAATATCTATTGGTTGAATTGGAAAAATAATCTTTAATCGCTGGCGGATTGCTATGAATTCTTTCAAAATGCTCCATTCGCCACTGTTCATTCATATGCGAAGAATTCAAATGATTGCACACAAGCTTGGTCGATGCAGTTAGCAGGCGGACGAAAAAATGCTCGCAAACTTTTCTGGAACTCTATGAAACTCGCACGCTTTACAAATGGCGTGATTGTTGTTGAACTGTTATCTTCATTGAGAGAATCGAAAATTTCTTCGGGTACTCATAATGAGATGTAATTTTTCCAGAATTTTCGCCTTCCGGCTTTGTCAATGGAACATGTAGAAATTCTACATGTTTCTCACATGCAACTCTACATGTTCCATTGACAAAGCCGGAAGGCGAAAATTCTGGAAAAAATTACATCTCATTATGAGTACCCGAAGAAATTTTCGATTCTCTCAAAGGTCTGTCCGGGTACGTGGAGAACCACATCATGCATTGGTGTCTTCATTGTTTGATGGCTATGGCATTATGTCAGTAGTCAGTGTTCATTGACAGCAGGATGCATGTTGCGATGGCTCCATTCTAGACTAATAGGAGAAGAGACGACCTGTCTAATTCTGTGGTGCCTTGTAGACATGTATTATTTTCATGTATCATCTGCATTACATTGCAGCATATCCGCGTTTCACAAAAATGAATATTTTTTTTATCTGAAGTTGATTACAATGGAAATTGCTTTAAGGTCACGGCACAGCGGGGATTATGAGTTGGGGCATGAATCGCCACCAATGAAAAGCTTAGAATTACATATTATTACCTATTCTAACCCTATGATACAACCTTTGACAAGTGGATCTAACTAAAGACGCGTGCGTGCGATTCGTTCTCAAACGATCGTTTATCAGTGAGATCTGTGTAATGTGAAACTATAATCTTCGAGGTAACCTGGGTAGATCTGAATGTCGATAATTAGCATCCTTAAGTGGTTTCTGTGGCACAGTGGTTAAGTACTTCAGCTATCTTTTGGTCTAGAAAGCCCAAAAGTTTCATTGAAGGTCTGCAGTAAGGGCGTCCGTCCGGATAAAAAGCATCTCAACGCTATAGATGATGTCTGAGCATGTTAGCGCCAATATAGGTCCCTGGCGAGGGGGGAGGGGAGAGAAGTGACGTTGAAGCTGCAACTTGAAATGTGGTTTGATCACTGTGTGCATCTTTGATGCATTTGTCTTATAGCATTCTGTGAGATGAATGATGCCAGTGACATTAAAATTGTGCTGTGTGTGTGTTTGTGAATTTTATGACAGTGTACATTCAAATTCTCTAACATATTTCTTTTCTTCATCAAAATGTGTTAATTATGCAACTAAAAATGGAAGAGCTAATTTACATGAATTATCCGTATGTATGGTGGCATTATGTGGCTTGCTCATTCCGTATTTCAGATTTCAGAATGTTTTATTTCATGAATAAAACTCTTATTCCTTCAATTTATCGAAATATTTATGTATCACATTATTTGATTAGGGTGCCATTTCAAATAACTACACAAATATTCAAATAAGACAGCCTCGATAAGACCTCGACCTCGATACAAGTTTCATCGAGGTTGAAATTCTATCTGCATACAGCTGTCATTTCTAGGATTGAAATAGAATGGAAATTTGCATACTAAGTTTCATTTAAGGGTGAGAGCAGACTTGTGCTGTTAATGTAGTCAATGAAATTAATAGCATTTGTAATTGATAATTACTCAACATAAACGAACGATTCATTTCTACGGATAAATTTTTGCATATGTCGAAAAATTATTTGCTCAATTCTGAAAATGTTACTTCTTGACAATTGCTAGATGAATAAATTGCTAAATCAACAGTTGTCATGTATCATCAACATCGCCAGAAAGTGTGTCATTGAAGTTCAGTATCAAAGTTTGAATTATTCAAATTAATTGAAAAAGTTATGAGAGGTTGAAATGTAATTTACATTGAAGTTATTAAATGTGATGAATTGCATTTTCGTGGATGTGTATTTTAATTGTTATTATGATATTTCATGGGTTACTGACGCATAACATTCAACTGCGCTTCAAAAGATGCCTAAACGTAAAGAGGAAATAACCCTATTTTGCATGTTGAATTCATATTACGAGAGCGAATTCGGATTAAAGATTAACCTTCCCGAAAATGCAACTGTCGACTGACACCTAACAAGAAAATATCGCCGGAAAGCGATCAGCTGCCTTATTGTATTGTATTAGCCAATGGAAATGCGATCTGCATTTTACGTGATATCGCCCTCCGCCGTGAGGAGAAAGATGAGAGATAAAGAATTTCAATTGCTGACATGCAAGTGATAAACATTTTGTTAAAGTACAAGTTGATCAGAGCTAGATAATGTATGTCATTCCAGCGTTTGTTTATGAATAAGAAAAGGACCCAGCCAAAGTAATGTAGACGTAATATGATACTTTCTAGTGAATTCCTGTTCAAAGTTTATACCATAATATAAGTCACTCCAAAAAATAGGAAAAATGTTTAGTGGCTAAAGGGATAACCCTACTGGGCTGAAATTCAGCATGGTATGGTTACCATGTACTTATCGGTGTAAACAGCTGTATATCAGCTTAACATAAATTTCGTAAAAATCTAATTTTTTTTGATGATAACATATGAAAACAATAAATATAATATGTTGATATCACAAACTTCACATGAATTCAAAAATGTCCTATGAAAGAGGTTGACGATTCTAATTTCATACTTTCTTACTGATTTGATAAATGCTTTATTCAATTCTCCTTACGCACGCAGTTTCCATTAGATAGATTATTCTACAGAATTAAGCATATGGTACTTATACTAGTATTCAGTTAATCATGAAATGGTGTAATTTTAAAATGCGACAGTTAGGTTAAAAGATCACATGACTCTTGTTGTTTCAGTTTGAGGTGATTAGCCCATTCGACACGTTTTCAAAAAAAGAAATTTCTGACTGATATCAGAATATTATGCTGATCGGGCAGACGATGAATTAATTCATGTGCATAATATTTTATAAAGCTCTAATATGTGAAACATTGACAGGCCTTCGGCGGTGGTACTTCTTTAGGATAGTCCTATAAGATTAAACATGAAAGCTGCTGGACAACGAAGCACTGTCAACGTTGTAGCAACTTTTTTTAATCCGCCTGAACTAAAAAGTGAAGAACTCTATCTGCACTAAAAATGATCTCTCGTCAATCGATCAATTGTATGTGTAATATTTTCTTACTACTCGTAATTTATTAGCTATGCAGCACACAGATTCAATTTCTGCCAGTGTGCCACATGTTGGAAAATACTGTCGACTGGTGGTGTTGCTGTTGGCACAGATCTAGGCCTTTGAGTGTCACAGCCGCCTTCGTGGTCACGCATTTTCTGACCACTTAGTGAGCCCGCCCTTGCTCACCAGACAACAATAATGTGAATATCATCTACCATGAAGTCGATTCGATGAACGGGCTTGAGCTTCGATGTGTAAGCTCGTTCATACCTTAGGAATCGATGATTAATTTTCGAACGTTCTCGACCGTTAATGCGTTGATATCGTAATACACTATTCCTATCTACGTTGTACTATAGGTTATTCAAATGTTTTTGATGCCCATCCCGCGGAATTTTTAGAACAACATCGTCTTGAAAATTATTAACCGTCAAATTATTTTAAATCGCCGAACTTGTTTGAAGTCAAATCAACAGTTAAATATAAAATTGTGAATTTTCCAATGATGTGAAGCTGAGAATAATGGCCGCATTATTTGCGCTCCACTTTCAACCCTTCGCATTTTTGATGGAAGGGAAATCCCTTATCTGTCGCTCTTGTCTATACAATGATGGAGATGAGTATTGCGAGAGTGAGCTAATTCCTGGACGTTTATCATCCTGAAATAGGTACTTTTTATCACGTAAATACTGGACACGTATTTTCACAGCGATACGCGCGCGTGTTAATCTGGGTTTTAGACTGATTACAGGCAAAGTTACTGCAGTGATCTCGCATCCTGACATTGTAATAACCGCATGCGACGAATATGAACCGGAATCTGGATATTATGTCTTATTCTGTCTTTTACCTGTTCTATGCGGCACCCGTCACAGCGGGCAATTAGGACTCTCTGGAATACATTATGGAAATTAATCGTTGCTGGTGAGAAAAATGGTACAACTCTGTCCTCATTAATTGAACGAGTTTTCGACAGAATTCATATTGCGAATTATTTTTGACTGAAATTCAGGATTAGATCTGACTTGAAGATAAATGCCGCATTTGACGCCTCATGAAGCACTGACAAAGTAACTTTTCAAGTTTTAAATGCAGTCACGGTCTCGATATGAGAACCAATTAGAAAAGGTCAAACTCAAATGACACACACACACATTGAGAAATTGATTAATAGAAAATGCAGCAATATGGCCGTGTCTTTGTTAACCAACTTGACTGATTAAAGTCGTTATCGTGAGATCATTTCTCAGTGTAGTCAATTATTAACTTTTCTCATTGAAATGCACTGTCACAGTTCCGGTAAGATAGATATGATACACAGTGTTCTTAAATTTTTTACGGAATTTTTACCCCTAGCACAGCTACGAGCCATGAACGAAGCTAGGGGTTATTCAATGAAGAAGTAATAAAGTGTATTATTTTAAATAGATAAAAGTAAAATAGCAGATATTCTAATCTGATTATGTTTTCTCATCAGAAAACTGTTCTTGAAATCAAGATTGCTTTGGTCCGGGATAGTGGTCTGGGGAAGTGCGAACTAAATGGCTTTTCGAGCGACTCACAGTACGAACGCGTTCTAAGTTGACACGATAGCATGTGAACTCGTGCAGTAGCTCTGCGTGTGCTTCTGGAGAAGATCTTAGGTTTGACTACGCACTCATTTACTGCAGAGCTCCTTGTACCGAAATGGTATCTGTCGCATAGACTGCCTTAAACCATTTCTTGTAGCCATTTCAGTCACTTGCAGAGAGTAAGCCAGTTCATAAAACATAATTTGTTCTTGACTGCTTTGTTAGCTTTCAGTTAAAAGAGTAAGTAGATCTGAATACAGTTATCTTTTTGGCCTTTTGAAAACAGAGTTCACGTTAACGGTATTTCCAATTTTGTAGTATCATCCTTTGATTAGAGACCGTCACAATAAGCTTTTACTCGTAAAGGAATTCTTCAAAGGATGACATTCTATCTTATTTTATATCTAGATACTCTATTCCTAATTTATCTAGGAAATATAGACGGAAATGTACACGTGTATATGCAGAGAAAGATTGTCATCTCATCGCTTTGTGCATGTGATAAATAAAGTAGGAAGTCTTTAATTAGGTTAACTAAATTCGTTCTAAACCAATTATTTTTGTCAATCAAATGCAGTCGAGTCCATATGACTTCTTCTCATGTGCTTAAAATTTGTCATTAAATTTAATGAATGAACATCTTTTCTACAGAGAGTCAAAGGGCCTACCGATTTGTCCAAGGGAAGGATTGGGGATTCAAGAAATTCATCCGACGAGATTTCCTCATGGATGAGGCAAATGGACTACTACCTGACGACAGACTTTCTATATTCTGTGAAGTAAGCATACTGAAAGTACAACAATTACTGAACAAAAAATGATGTCTGAGAAATACTCTACTTCTGTCATGCAACCAGTTAGAATTTCTATCATCTCGATTTACTGCGTTTGCTCGTAGATTTGTTTTATAATTGAAAATTATTTATAATATTCACATTATTACTTAATCACATGCTTATGGACTATTTTTCATGAATAGCATTTATAAGTTTTTTCGTATATTGCTGATTGTTATCGGAATTTGATGCAATGTAAAGTAAAATAACTTCATAACGTTATTTTATGAATGTAACTCATGAAGCATTAATAAGGTATTATCTTATTAATAAATCAAGAATTTACCCCAAATGCTCTCAATCTTGTAAAATTTCAATCTATGACAATCCTTCTTCAGGTGTCTGTTGTCGGTGATACAGTCAACAAAGCCGGTCAGACGAGTGCTCAGGCAGTAAAGGTGCCGGAGGACCGTCTTGCTGAAGACCTCCGACAACTCCTGGAACGTAATAGTTACACAGACGTGACGCTGAGAACTGTGGTTGACAAAACGCAGACACATCTTGGCTATCAAGAATTCCGTGCCCACAAAGCCATTCTTGCCGGTAAGTTTCAAGTCTAATTTGCTGATTAAACAAGAAAAGAGATATACTTAAATGAAGTATTGATTCCTCATGTACTGTCTATGATTAATTAGTCGGAAAGCAGAATTCAATTGATTTAGCAGAACTTATCGAAGAGCCTTAGAGATTGCTTATCGTTTTTTCCTTTGTCCGGCTGTATTCAAGAATTAGGATATCTAGTGTTGCCTCTCAGCTTTGTGCAACGGACCGATTACAGTTCTGTCCAAGTACTAAATCCATCAACTCCGAAGCATCAACCAGATGCTGAAAATTTAAGCTAATGTTGACTATGTTTAGATTAAATATGAAACATCTTATTCGTTTTTTCTTTGCCTAATGTTAAAGAATTTGAGATTTTCTGTCGGAGTATTTCATCGATTCTCCCTGTGAAAGTGTTTTGGTTTACAATTACGTTACGTTTGGACCAATGATTCTCAATTCAAATGATTATTCAGTTGAAGTTCATGAGTCCTTTGATAAGAGCTGCTTCTGCAGTGCACGCGTTTGACCAATCACACAATCCAAAGGGAGACGAATATCTATGTGTATTTCAATTGCTTCCTACCATTGCATGCAATGGCTGGGATAGGATTATGTCCGCTCTAGACTAACCCACACACAAATGAATCTATCTCTGTCGGCTAGTCGGAAATCTGCTGCTTGAAATGATAGTTTTTTATCGTAGGGTTTCACTATTCTACCCAGGACTTGAATCAGTGAGTCTTGTTTCAGATTTTGGTACTTAAGTGCTTTAATTGAGACAGCTTGTGATGTGAAAATTCTGAAAGCTTCACATTTTCAAATGATCAAATTCTCCCACTTTCAAAGGCATTAGAAACAGTCTTGCCTATCTATTGACAATCGGTAATTGCTTTGACATATCAATCATTTACATAATTCAGATGGCCCTAATCTACTTCAGTTTATTCTGAAGCTTGCTACTTCTGTTATTATCTGTTTGATGTGTTAGAATCAACGCAATTCACAAAGCTTAAGTATAGATAGATCAATTCCATAACAGATTAAGTCAGTGAACTTTATAATCACAATAAATGCTGGACAATAGCCAGCGAATCCAAATTTTATCAATGAGGATGTTCCTTTCCAGCTCGATCTCCAGTCTTTCATTCAATGTTCGCGCATGTGATGTTAGAAGGGAAGAATAACGAAGTGGACATCCAGGATGTTGACGCTGTTGTGATGCAGCAAGTATTCAGCTTCATTTACTCAGGGAAGGCGCCAGCTCTCGACAAAATGGCAGATGAACTGCTTCCTGCTGCTGATAAGGTGAGACTTGTTTGATTGATTGTACAATCAGAAAAGAACACAAATTTATCGTCTCGAGCGATGGTGTAGTGGCTAGAGGAGCTGGATGCCAATTCTAAGGTCTTGAGGTCGAGGATGATCGACAAATTCAGTCTTTCAGTTGCTGCTGATGTTCACATCGATGTTGCACCAGACACTGAAAGCATATATCCACAATTGTCTTATGCCCACACGCAGCTCCATGTCTCAGGGGTTATCAAAAATTAGTTGCAATTTAATTGCTGTCTTCAATCAATTAAGAGAAATTGATAATCGTGAACAATTAATTCATTTATCAAATCTCAGTAGATGTAACCAGCACGAGACATTTTTCGGCCTGTTGGGCCTCATCAGTCGTGGGTAGGCTTGAACCAGCAACGTTGGCGCTAGAGGACGTGCAAGCATACCCTCTAACCACAAGGCTACCGAACCATCTGTTGAGAGCGTGAATTAGCCAGGAAGGCACTGCTTTAACGCAGGCACGTGTAGGGCGGACTGGATTCTGCAATCACTTAACACCGCATCCGAGATTTAGGCGCTTCACGCAGGCGCTACTCATTACATGTTAAGAGCTCCTCTAGCTCCAGCGTCGCTGGTTCAAACCTACCGACAACTGCTGAGGCCCAACAGGCCGAAACATTCCTCGTGGTGGTTACATCTGGCGAGATTTGATAAATTTATCAATTACCAGGTTACTTGTCTTAATCAATTCATTGTTATTAAAATTCTGTGCCATCAATTAATTGACATCAATGAATGTTTGATGATCCATGCAGATTTCTTCATAAGTTAGTTATGAAGTAGTACATCCGCAGTGAATAATTGTTTGAGGAATCTTATACAGCAGATGAGCAGACATTGGACACCTGGCAACTCATAGATGATAGAGGAGTGTGCTCTCGCGTGTGCATCTTCCTGTTGCAAAAGGCAGATAATCCATGCGTCCGTGGTAATAGTGAGCTATTGAAAATTCAGAAATTCTCCATGTAGGGGAAAGCGGAAAGGTATGGGCACCTGGGTAGGGGGTAATGGGTGGGAGGTAGGGGCCACCACCCATTATGGAAATTGAAACTGAATGAGTGGAATAATTGTATATCATTTGCATGCTAGTGCTGATAAACACATGTAATTATCAGCTCTTCAATTGTATTGGCTTTCATGTGATATACATGTGAAAAGGTTTCAGGCATAGTTTTGAATTTTTAGAAAATTCTAGATTTTTCTATTTTTTCATAGAAAAAAGGTTGTTACGAAAATGACTTCAGCTGCAGTATTGAGAAAATAGCATTACTCCTTATGTTTTTTCAGCACAATTTTTTCATTGTCCCATAGGGGGAGGCATGGGACACATAATCGGGGGTGGTATGGGCCTGCCCATACCACCCCATACTACATTTATGTAGGAAGTAATCCCCATGTCAAGTCTATAATATGACCTATCTGCATCCTAACTTCTATATTACATAGTGCTAAAAAGTAGTCATATCATGTGTGATCGACAATGTTTCATATCGTTCTATTTTTAGACCCTGGGATTGTCCACGCTTTTCTAAGAATCACATTAAGATCGGCTACATATCTTAGCTCGGGTTTATCCTTCCACACGATGCCACGACTTCATACATTTAGTTGCTAATTTCTATATTTAGATGTTAAGGGAGGAATCCCAAGTTGTTGGTCCAGAGCTCGAGCCGCGAAAGTTTCATTGGAAGTCCGCAGGAAGTGCATCCTGATTAAAAGATCTCAACGCTCCAGAAAAGTCTGACTACGCAGCGCCATCCAAGCCCCCAGTATGGGGAGTGATTGTGTTCGAGCTTCATTTTTTCATAATCAATTAATTGAAATAGAATTAGCTATAAAGTTGAATGAAATTAGTAATTAATTGAAATTCAATTAATATTTCATGATCTTTGTTCTAGTCAGGCATGTCTAGTCCGAGCATGTCCTTGATCAATTGTCGACAATTTCCGCTGTTCACTCCTCGCAGCTTGCCTAGTGATATGCATCATTGACCTATAATCATGCATGCTTCAGTCTATAAATCGCAGCTGTGACGTCTTAATGATTTTTGACATGTGACTATTTTATCAACAAAATTTAATTTGAATTGATCGAGATGAGCTTATTCTCATGTCATCATGGAAAGAAGAGGCCTAGCGTTCGAAGTCCTCATTTGAATGTGCACGAGTTGAACCACCCAAGCCATCATAGGACGATGGTCACATGCGTGAAAGGCCTCGTACACATTGAAAGAAAGACTTCAAACAATTCAATCGCTTCGTCCAATCAATCTAAATCATAGCTAGCCCTCACTTTAGTGACATGAACAATTAATTGCTTCCCATCGCATCTCAATTCCTGACCTGCTTTCACTAGATTCATATTTTCAAATATGACACGCCCCAGGACTGCTAAATTAATTCGCATTGCAGTATTACTTGTGTACTTGACGCTTACGTATATCGCAAAAGCAAATACTTGCTACCTTGTCCAGCTTTTACGTTGGTTATGCTACAGATCCTTTGCGTATCTATTGCAGAAAACCGAAAATAGTCATCACAAAAAAGATCTTTCAAAGGAAAGCGGGTATACTTTGGGTTCGAAATCCTTCTTGATAGACTTACGTGTGACTTCATTATTGTGATCATGAGAATTATTAGCATGATTTTTTCCATGTTTATTCTCACATGATTCAATTCAATTGTTCTTGATAACCGTTGAAATCAAATTATTACCACGGGATTCCTACCATGACATATTGAATTCTTTTCTATTAATAGACTGTTTTGAAAACATTTTATTGATAGCTAACTAACTTCTGCTTTCATGCGTGGGTGGGAGAAGGACAGATTGAACATAATTGAGATTTTAAAAAGTCTTTTGAATGAAGCACACACATCACAGCACGTTAATTACCCGTCACTGCTGACAAACGGAGTGGATATACGACCTTCGTATAGGAACTGCCTACGTGCACAATTGCACATGGTCAGAGGTAGGTAGTGGCATTGACCCCTATATCTATGATCGGCAATGATATCATTTTATTTTTTTGTAATGAAAACATGGCATTTTTAATTAAATATGCGTATGCCTGCACCGTAAATAGATCTAGTCATACGAATTTTTCAATTTGCACTGCCACCATGCTACTTTTAATGCTGTTAGCAATGAAGTTAAAATTAGATTGCATGCAGCATCGATATATGTCTACAATATGCAGTTGGTTAGGCCAACAGCATCTAAAGTACAAAAAAGGCTAAGTATTTAGATTACAGTCAAGACTTCAAAAACATGAAGACAGTATCAATGAGTTCAATGTTCAATCATAGGCCTACTGGAAGTTTGAAGTAACCATCAATATATGAGATGAAGCCTACACTGTACATGTAGAGCTAATTCCAGAAAACGGCGGTCTTTATTGACCAGAATCTTAATTATCCAAGTCCGAAATGTCGAGCTTTGACCGTACTCGTATTTCCAATTTTCAAAGCCTCGTTTACATATTACTAATAATTTATTCATGAGCTTATATTATACTTGCATTATAGAAAGTAAGACAAGTCAGAAAAAACAACTTGAACTTAGTGTTTTTAAACTAGCATCATTTGACAATCTGTGTGATAGATTGACTGACATACAATAGCCTGTTGCCTTTCGCTACGTGAATCAACCAGTGTGGAAGGACATGGGTAGAACAAACGAAAGAAACTAAATTTGCTTCAATACAAAATGCGAAGAATCTATGATTAGAAAATGTAATGGAACAAACATTTTTGATGACATCATTTCATATCATTTTTCTAAAAATAAAATGATATAAAATGACATAATTTTTCCTCAGAATAAAATTATGTCACTTTATCATTGCCGATCTTTGCCCTATATCTCATGCAGTGCAGCCCCGCTTGACGACCACTTCCTCCCAAGAGAGCGCTTTTTCGCAGTCCTGGATTTTCACACACATCTGTTGTTTTGTTCAGCAAAGTCGACTGTGCTCGCCATGCCCATGCATCAGTTAGATCACCATTGATTTCGAATGTTGCTGTAGTTCATCAAAATAGGCCTATTTCATAATATGAAGACCAAATGAACGGCAGATATTCCCGTTTTCTGTGAACTCATATCTTTCCACTTGTCCACTTGTTCACATCTAAAGTTTTTTTCTCCTTGGATTTGTAGGTCGTAGATTTTTTCAAATGATAGCAGTCGTTAAATAGTGGCCTCAGCTCCAGACAGAAGTTAGTGGCTGTCGTCGAGCAGTTTCGGTAGCTGTTGATTTTAGCGTGTGCATAATGCCTCATGTGTATGAGGCAATTGCATGGTAATTTCATTATAAATCATTATCAAATTGCATGGTAAATCACATTGCATGGTAATCAATATGTTAACTTTAATTAGGCCTGCCTGTAGGATTTGAATACTTATCAAGACATAAGTAAGAAGCATGTGTACAGTAGAACATAATTTTACTATTGCAAGCTATGTGTATTGCTAAGTAAGATAAGACGAAAATGCAGTATCGATAAATATCAAAATTAATTTCATCATTGATATATGCCGCACGTACATAATGAACATTTCGCATTATATAAAATGGAAATATTCGGATTATTTATGGAATCTTTAAAACAAGCTTTGCAAAGGATATCACTACCCCAGGGGAGCTGCGGTGTTTAATGGTACCAACATGGTCAAACTTTGCTAGAACGCTGTAATACCTTTGACAGATATTTAACATTCGAGCTTATTTTAAGTAAATATCATCGTAGCTGTAAACGAAATGGATATTGACTGCCATTTCATTGAAGGGGATTCAATTAAGAAATCATTTTTTGATGAGAAAAGATGAGAAAAGTCGGTCAACTATTTCACTAGTTTTAACGTGGTGTTATGAGAAATGGCGGATTTGCGAGACGTGGAGTGCGAGAATTGGTTTAACAGCTCCAAATGATTGCGTCATGATAAGTAAAGGTTGCCCGGCCGTGAAAGCAAACAACCAACCCTTGTGATGATCTTCGAATGGCCGTTATTGCGTCATTGTTGCTGCACTGGTTGTTTGCAAAATCCAACGGATTTGTTTTATCTCAATCTGATTGACCGCTGGTTATCTAACGTCTTTCCATCAGCGAAATGTGTGAAAAAGAAAGCAGTGGTTGAACAATTAGTTGAGTGTGTGTGTGAGAGGTTACGGCAGAAATGTTGCCGCAACATGTCATAACAGTTTTGAAAGACAGTAGTTATTAAGACAAATTGAAATCTGAGCTCATAAAGGATATGATGATGAATATGTCAATGCTTACATTGATATGGGGAAATGCGCCAAGAAGGTGCATTTTCGAGTATTTTCTTTCGACCGTACTCTGGACTGAATATTCAACTCGTATTCCTATTACTTCTACAATCTACATTGAGATGCGATATCGTAGTATATTGTGCAAATATCTAGAACTACATCTCGTGCTATTTTCTATTAAATGTGCCCGTTCAAAAAAGAAAAAACGCATTCTTTAGCTTTCTGTAGATCATATGCTTTTAATCATGCAAAAAATTGTCCAGTATAATACGGATTTTTGGGAAAGCGAACGCCCGAATTTGATCATCATGACACTGAACTTTATTTTGATGATATTTTTGTGCGTGAAGTCATATCCTTGACTAAACAGAGATGTTTTTGATGTTTCCAAAAATTCAATTGTCATCAGACCGACGCTTCGAAAAACCTTAATGTTTGAAATATCAAAATTTGGTGAAATGGTGTGGCTGTCATATCAAAATTCTTTGATAACATGCTGATTTACATAGTTTTTAAACTATCACATCAAAGATTTTATAGCTTTCATTTTTGACACACGAAAATGCAGCTTTGTGGCGGATTTCCCCTTATATGAAAGTGTTGATCAAAATCCTATCACTGGTATATGTAGCGAGATTAAAATATCACCTGAGCATGTGATGCCTACACCGGATATCTGATAAAGTTCGGCATGGGCCTATATTCATACTCTTGTGCAAGTAATGTTTTGATGACAGTTGCCGCATTGTTAAGAGCTGATGCTATGAGTTAGCTGAGATCTCGCATTTATAGACGTGGTTATCCAATAATACTATCTTGCAATACAATGGAATTCAGGAAGTAATAATCATTTTTTGTGTATTACGCGCAGGAATCATAAAAATAAATTGATTCCCTTAGGATTCTGTGATTTCACATTCATTAGGAAAACTTCAGATATCGAATATCCGCTTGATTATGCTATCACATGGATGATGTGAACAGTAAACAGAAATTGCCAATCTTGCTGATTTGCACTTAATTTTTGAATTTCGTAACTTCCGTATGTTAATAGCTTGATAGTGCATACTTTGGGTGTAATATAGGCTACGCAGTGGGTAATAGTTTCATATTAAGGCATATATTACACTTGCCATATCTTCTCATTTTCAAGCAGAAAAAAATGAGAGTATTCAAGAAGAAATACTTTTCAATTACTTACAATGTTCTTCGAAACATTGTGGATAAATGAGTGTATATATCAAGCAGAAATGATATTGTTTATATGCATTCAAGATATCAGAGCAGAAATACGAACCAGTGTATTTCTTAAATTTCCAGTACCTTATCTGTGTTGACATTGGCTGAGTTTTTATAACAGGATTGCATATAAGTCGAGTCAGAATGATGGATGAGTTTCATAGAAATGGCAACCTGACGAAATGAAAGCAAAAGAGAATGTCACGGTTTCAGAATATTTCATGCGGTCATATTGACAAGGCAAGCATGAAAGATCGAAAAGAAAATGAAATTTGTTGCTGAAATTTATAGCTATAGTGAGATTTCTATGTTTGATGAATGAAGATCTGAGGGAGAGAGAGAAATATTTGGAGAAAAATCCCTCACAGTATTCACCATTTGAAAAAGAGCGCATTTTTAAATCATTTTTTTGGCAGAGTTGATTTGGTCGGGAAATTTCAAAGTTATGTTTGGCCTACCATTGTTTGAAACATCAAACATCGTTGCTTTATTGTGGTAGAATCAGTACTTTTGCTTATATTGTGCTGATGCATGATGTTTCCTCTTCTTGAAGATAACATACTTCTGATTTGGGAAGTATTTTTTTGATGAAAAATGAAAATACATGTATGCTTTGTTTTGAGTTAGATAAATGGGCAACTGAGCAGTTCACATTGACCATAGTTATTGACACGTCAATCGACCAACCCCTCGGTGCGGCACACAAGCCGGCGGCAGTGCACTGAATCATTCCTTTTGGAAGATATTTAGACCTGACCTCACGTGTGACCTGATCAGGGATCAGGGACTTCTTGTAAATATCATTAATCTTCAGGGTTATAAGCTTTTAACCCAACGTCGATAGAAGGCTCTCTTTCATACGAGGAAAGTCTGTAGTCAAATTGAAGAGCAATTGAATGCCTACCAGCAGTGAAGAAATTATTTATGACATAATTTTTAAGCAACATTTTACTACGGATTTGAGGGCTCCCCATTTGTACGAGTATGATGTGTGGTCTTCACATTTGTAATATAGCGACAAATCACAAACGCGGTTTCGAGCTTCGACGTAGTGGACGGCCGTAGTGTGATAGAATTCACCTTGTTCCAAGACTTCGATGTTGCTAATTGAGCTCAAAGGTTGCATTGCTGAAATTCCACGTATCTATTGATTCTACTCCTCTGATGTGGATCTCTGTGGACCTGGGCAATTCGCTGTGGTCATTCAGCCATTTTCAACTCAGGTAAAAAGTGTCTAGAAGAAATGAATTGAAATTTTGTTCGGAAGAGAAAAAGATTTGGGAGATTAGAAGGGGTAGTAGCACTCTGGCTAAAAACTGGGTCAACCGCTCGTCTTGTCTATTTACCCGAATGGCAGACATCCTCAATTCCGACCAGCGCTTGCAGTTACTAATTTCATGATGACGCGACGGCCACGCAGATCGAGACATCAGAACGGAGCCTCAATTGATGATTGCAGGGCTTTTGTGAAGGAATTTAATTCAATTTCTGAGCAACGCATCTCACAAGGAATACAGAGCTGCTCATAAATTCTTAAACACCGGCTTGTTCCAATTTTCTGATGTTTTTTCTGAATTTTCAAAATTCAGACGGTTTCATCACATGATCTGAATATCAGTTGTATCGAAGTACATAGCACATAGCCTCAATTTGCGCATCTGTGCCGAATATTTCTATGTTCCCATAATTTCTATTCACTAATCTTTTTCTATGATTGATAAGTTTAACGCAAATTTCTATGAAAAATTGTTGGCAAGTTAAGTAGACATTCTGTGAGCTACTAATTACAAAAATTCAAATGAGGTTATCGTTAACAACTACGTGTACAAGCAACAGACTGTAAATTGGTCAAGAAAATATAAGAAACCTGTCACCTAACTGGTCCTCCAAGGTTAATAAACCAACCACTTTCGTTGAGGTTACTTATTTCGGAGCCAATTTCATACCATTTTATTGTACAAACTTTATGGTTTCTTTTATGAAACAAAGTGACTGCTAAAAATCAAACTTTTTCTTTTCAATTTTATCAAAAGGGTAAATTCAACCAGGTGAAAGCTGCCTCTATCACTCAGCTTTATCTTTCTTATATTTTCCTCGACTTACAGTGACTACCCTTTTGTCAATCAACCGAAAAAGTGCACTTATCCCATAATCTGCGATAAATCATGTCTTGTTCAAGAGCATCTGCCGGTAACGAACCTTCTGCAAGCGGGAATGTCGTCGTGGAAGAGTACATCTCAAAGATAAGAAGCAAACTTGTCACTAAGACAAAAGCAGACTTACAAGCAGAATTGCGAAAAATGGCGAAAAACTAAAAAACTAATGGAGACAAAGCAACTCTTATTGAAAGAATAATAGAAATTCGTCGCAGAGATTATTTAGACTCACGTCGTGCATCAAATGAATGCGCTGAAATAACTTCACAATCAAAGGATTTTGATACATCTCAGTTGATGTTGATGTTTGTGCGACAGCAAGAGAAACTAGAAGAAGAGCGCCGAGAAGAGAGAAGAAGGCAAGAGAGATTGGATGAAGAGCGCAGAGGTGATCAACTTATATTCGGTCAACTTCTATTGGAATTCAAAAAGTCGTCAGAGGCAACGCAAGCAAAGTTGCTACAGACATTAGAGAAGCAATCTCAAAATAGTAATGTTTCTGCCTCTCAAGTGCATCAAACTCGAGAAAGTGATGTAAATCCCGAGAACTTTCTATCCAGGTTTGATACTTTGATTTGTGAGTTAGAAGAATTGCTCCATACCCTTGACTCATTCATTTCTAGTAGTCATTCATATCATGAAGTTGAATCTCTACTTGCAAGATGTGATCTTTCACTAAATTCACTTCGAAAATTGGTTGATGAAAATATACTCCACTTTCAAGATGACCGATTCCGATCTCAGATAAACGAGTCATTCAAGAAAATTTCTAATCAGTTTTATTCCACTACGCCACAAGCCAAGAAATATGTTCAACAATGCAAGAAAATCGAAGATGAAGAAAAGAACGCAGGTTCATTGCCGCCTAATGTAGAACTGCCTCTATTTTTTGGCAATATTTTGACATTTCCCACGTTTTGGGATTCCTTCCAGCCCCTTGTTCATAACAATGTGAGTGTTTCCAAATTCTATAAGATGAAATATCTAAAGGATTCAATGCGTGGAAGTGCTACCGGGACGCTGGATAGTTATGAACTTATTGCTGATAATTACGATGCCGCTGTTAATCATATTCAACATCGTTGGGGAAAACCTGAAACAACAACAAGAAAACTGGTCAGTTCTCTGCTGGAGTCAAGTCGGTCTGCCGATGATTATAAGGGACTACAAAGATTACTCGATAGATCCAGGGCTAAGTGGTCTTTCATCGAAAAGAATAATATAAGCATAGGCCAGTTGTTTTTACAGATTATTGAGCGCCAATTACCTACTCGTCTAGAAGAGGAATGGGTAGAAAAGGTTGCAAGTCCTGCAATCGAAAAGAATCGAACCCCATCAACTGAACAACTGTTTTCATTTTTGGAATCAAAATTGAATGCAAAGGAAGTCCTATTTTCGTCGCGTAAGGGAACAAGAGAATCAAATGATCACGACAACAAAAATGCAAATAGCAGAACATTTTTGTGCAGGAAAAGACGACCATGTTGTCAATCGATTTCGAGTTTATTAAAAACTCATCTTCAGGACAATACAATCAGAGGAAACAAATGGTTATATACAAACTGCATGGTCACAACACAACTCACTTAAAACAGTTGGAAAAAAGCTAAAATTAGAACATGTGCAGCGGAATTGATGAACAGTTCTCATTAATTAGGTGGGCACTGGTTGATTTGATGCACAGTGTTTCAGCGATGCGAGTGTGAGCTGTTTTAAAGATGACCTTGAAGTCCATTAAGCTTGCCTCATGCGGGTGGTGGGTGAAGGGTGTGCAGGTTTTCATCATGAATTATTGCATTTGACGGAGAAGCAGGCGTTGAAAAGGCCAGTAGAAATCGCAAGAGTTATGCTCACGAAAATGAAAGACACTGCAACCGCAAAAGGCAATTATTATAAGCGTGATATCGGAGAGATTGAAACAATTTTACCAACAGCTAGGGCTTTGCTTTATAACGGTGATAAAACTCGAGAAGTGCGGATTGGCTTTGATTCATTGAGTCATATGACATTTTTTACGTCATCTTTAGTCAAAGAAATGAGTCTTGACACAACCAATGCTGGAACGTACAATGTTCAAGGATTTGGCGGTCACGAGTATACTGAAGAAACAGGGAAAGCAGTCAAAACTTTTATCGGTCCTGTGAATGGAGATTCTTCAAAGAAATTCCTTATTGAAGGGCACATCAAAAATGGAAGTATTTGCTCTCCTTTTGATGCTCTGAACATAAATCTGAACGAGTGTTCTCATCTTTCGAATTTGACTCTCGCCGATGAACTTCCTCAACCTGAATCTCCTATCGATATCCTTATCGGTGCCCGTTACTACTTCCAGTTGATGAATGGTACAGTAATACGTCCTGAAGATGATGAACTGGATATCAAGCCTATCGCCATCAACACAATATTCGGATACGTTATTGCTGGTCCATGTCACAAAAGGTTACTCGATGAGAAAGTCAAAAATAAAGCAAGCTTTCTATTGCAAAAATCTGCGAATACTTCGTGCAGTTTGGAGAAATTGGGTCAAAAGTTGGAGCGATTCTGGGACCAAGATGCTATAGGATTAATTGACAAAAGCACGGTATATACATCTGATGAGAAAGAAGCAATGCAGCTATTCAACGCAACAACAACATTCGATGGGGAAAGATACGAAATTGATCTACCGTTCCATCCTGATAAACCTAAGTTCGAAAGCAATTATCACGAGGCTTTGAAAAGATTGCAATGTACAGAGAGGCAATTGCAGAAAAATCCTGGAAGAATGGAGACCTACGAAAAAGCATTAATGGAGTATTCTAATCTCGGATTTGCCAGAGAGCTAAATGAAAGAGAAGCTAACCAGATGATGCAATGCGAACATTTCTTCATTCCTCATCATGCTGTCTTAAAAGAGTCGAGTGTTTCAACCAAAGTGAGAATCGTCTTTGATGCAAGCGCGAAAGCTGTAAACAACGTCTCACTGAATGATGCGTTGCTTACCGGCCCAAATTTGCTTCCGGATATCACATCAGTGCTACTACGATTTAGAATGCACCGATTTGCAATAACTGCTGATGTGCAAAAGATGTTCTCACAAACGAAGTCAACTCAGACTATCATCGATTCCAATTATACCTTTGGAGACATTGCAATCCACGAATTCCCCCAAAAATATTTGCAATGGAGAGAGTTTTGTTCGGAATATCTTCCAGTCCGTTCTTGTGTATTTCTACAATGCACAAGCATGCTAAAGATAATGTTGAGAGATTTGGAGAAGCCTTTTACACATCAATCAGAGAAAACGTTTACATGGACGATGTACACGAAGGTGGGGAATCCGAGGCAGAGGTTGTCGAAAAGTTTAGTGAATTGATTGACTTCTTTTCCAGCGGCGGTTGGAATTTAACCAAATTTGCATCGAATTCTGCATATGTAATGAGTCAAATCCCTATTGAAAAAAGACTGCCAAACCTCATTGTTGAATTTGATGAAAATGATTATGGGCTTGCTGCATCTTTAGGTCTCAAGTGGCATACCGTCCGTGATACCTTATTTTGCAACGTGAAAGAGAAAATCTTGAAACAAAACGACATTGTTACGAAGCAATCCATTCTGAGCAAACTGAGCTCAATCTACGATGTCTTTGGTTTCTTCGCAGCCTTTATCATCAGAGCTAAGATATTGATCCAAGAGTTATGGAAGGCTAAGGTTGGTTGGAATGAAAGCATAACTGGAAATATCGAAAGCAAGTACCGACAATGGACAGGGGAAATTAAACTACTTCAGTCAATTGAAATTCTTCGCTCTCCTTTCGAAAATATACGAAAGGATCAGACTAAGTCTATACAGCTACACGGATTCGCTGATGCATCGCTGACTGCGTATGGTGCAGTCTTCTACCTCCGAGTAGAAAGATTTGATGGCAAGGTAGAGGTCACTTATCTAATGGCAAAAACGCGGGTTGCTTCACTGAAGAAACCCCCAATAGCTCGACTGGAACTTCTCGCTGCGCACAGTCTTGCAAAGTTGAAGCATTTTATTATGAATTCCGTGGGAAAACAGATATCGATCGATGAAATTTATTATTGGCTGGACTTAGTCCGGGAGCCAGCGTGAAGTTGTGCAGGGAACGAGGTAGTACACAAAACTTTCACATAGCATAGTACACCTCTAACCTACTGCAAAACTTCGCGTCTGCCGGATCAGATCATTTGCTCTTAAGAAATAGAGAGGATAACACAATCCTATGTATTTCCAATGGTAAAATTGTGACATCTAAGGTGTTGACTCCATTTTTTCGAATTTTTGCTCATAAAAGTTACACAAATTGGTATTTTGTTGAAGTGGTTATTATAGAAATCATCTACAGATCATGATCTTTCAAATGAGTTATCATTCAGTGACAGAGGATGAAGTAAAGTGTACAAACAGACACTTTTCGTTGGTGTAACTACAAATTTTAACATAGAAATTTCAGGAAAATTGTTGATATACTTTAACGAAAAGTGTCTGTTTGTACACTTTACTTCATCCTCTGTCACTGAATGATAACTCATTTGAAAGATCATGATCTGTAGATGATTTCTATAATAACCACTTCAACAAAATACCAATTTGTGTAACTTTTATGAGCAAAAATTCGAAAAAATGGAGTCAACACCTTAGATGTCACAATTTTACCATTGGAAATACATAGGATTGTGTTATCCTCTCTACTTCTTAAAAGCAAATGATCTGATCCGGCAGACGCGAAGTTTTGCAGTAGGTTAGAGGTGTACTATGCTATGTGAAAGTTTTATGTACTACCTCGTTCCCTGCACAACTTCACGCTAGCTCCCGGACTAACTCTGAAATTTCATTAGCTTGGATTGCAAAGCCTAGTACTCAGTGGAAAAGCTTTGTTCGCAACCGTGTGCAAGAAATACATGATCACACATCAATATCAGACTGGAGACATTGTCCTGGAAAGAATAATCCTGCGGATCTTCACAGTCGTGGTATGAAACTTGAAGATTTGAAGACCAGTGATTTATATTGGAAAGGACCACCTTGGTTGATACTCGATAAATCCAGGTGGCCTACAAAGTCTCAAAAACAAAGCCTTTCAGAAGATGATGTACTTCAAATCGAAAAAGAATCGTATCCGCGGAAGACAATAATTGTCACAACCGACAAAGCGGAAGGTTACCCTGACGCCATTGCAAAAATTAGCAATTATAACAAAATTCTACGAGTAACTGCCAGAATCCTACGATAGAAGAAGAGTGCATTGAAAAAGCAACAAGTCGAGAATGAGTTCCTAAGTGTTGAAGAATTATATGATGCAGAAAACTGTCTTATTCGTCGAGTACAACAAATTCGTTTCCAAAAGGATTACTTTAATTTAAGAAATGGACTTCCGGTGTCGAAAGATTCTTCAATAACAAGTCATGATCCAAGATGGGACAAGCAACGACAGCTCATAATTGGTGGGGATCGATTAGTCCTCTCGTCAATTCCAAATGAAACAAAATCGCCAATAATCCTCCCTCACAAAGATCAATTCGTACAGAAACTTATTCTTCATGTGCATACGACTAATTCACACTGCTTTCAAGATACAACTTTGACCATTCTGAGGCAAAAATATCACATCGTACATTTCAGAGAAGAGGTGTGACGGGCACTCAGAAAATGTTTGATTTGCAGACATTCGAGCACTAAGCCATGTGGACAGAAGATGGGAATCCTTCCTGAAGAAAGAGTTAACATATCGCCTGCCTTCTCGGAGATAGGGTTAGACTTCACTGGAGTTGTGCATCTGAAATCCTACAATAAGCGTACCACAAGAAAAGCATATATCTGTATTTTTACCTGCACTCACAGCAGGATGGTTCATTTTGAATTGACAAATGATCTAACAACCGAAGAATTCTTAGCTGCTTTACGTCGTATGATCAATCGCCGTGGATGGTCTCAAACAATTTTCAGCGACAACCAAACAACTTTCAAAAAGGCGAACAAAATTATCCGATATTCTGTGATGAAGACGATGGATGGATATATGAACGACGAAAGTGTCAACAAGTTTCTTGTGGATAACGGAATACATTGGAAGTTCATTGTTGAGCGATGTCCCCACCGAGGAGCATTCTACGAACGCATGAATCGCTCATTGAAGGAGCCTCTTCGCAAGATTTTGGGAAATGCTTGTTTGAATTACACTGAAATGTATACTTTGCTGACGGATATAGAATCTTCGCTTAATCAACGTCCTTTGACATACATTGGAAGTGATCCAATGAATCTGAACCCGATAACCCCGGCTCATTTAGCTTTTGGTCGACCTCTACGGTCATTCCCTATGATCAAAGAAAACAAAAAAGAGCAGTTAAGTATTGGACGGCGTTATAAACATTTGCAAATGGTTCTCTCGCATTTTTGGAGAAGATGGTCGTCCGAGTACTTACCTACCCTGTCTGAAAGAAAAAAGTGGAAAACTGAAGAACCAGTACCTAAGGTTGGTGACATCTGTTTGATATCAGAATCAAACTCGACCAGACCGAATTGGCCCCTTGCACGTATAATTGAAGCCATTAAAGGTAGAGATGGTCTGGTAAGAACTTACCGTCTACGAACACAAAAGGTGTAATTACCAGAGCGGTACAAAAACTTCACTTGTTGGAAAAGGCCACAAGTGAAAAAAATTGACAATTTGGGCGATTCTGAATCGGCCCAAGGCGGGCAGTGTATCGAAGTACATAGCACATAGCCTCAATTTGCGCATCTGTGCCGAATATTTCTATGTTCCCATAATTTCTATTCACTAATCTTTTTCTATGTTGATAAGTTTAACGCAAATTTCTATGAAAAATTGTTAGCAAGTTAAGTAGACATTCTGTGAGCTACTAATTACAAAAATTCAAATGAGGTTATCGTTAACAACTACGTGTACAAGCAACAGACTGTAAATTGGTCAAGAAAATATAAGAAACCTGTCACCTAACTGGTCCTCCAAGGTTAATAAACCAACCACTTTCGTTGAGGTTACTTATTTCGGAGCCAATTTCATACCATTTTATTGTACAAACTTTATGGTTTCTTTTATGAAACAAAGTGACTGCTAAAAATCAAACTTTTTCTTTTCAATTTTATCAAAAGGGTAAATTCAACCAGGTGAAAGCTGCCTCTATCACTCAGCTTTATCAGTGTAAAATTTCTTCCTTGTAAGTTAAGCTTGAGAAAACGAAGCTTTGACGTCACTTTCTGCTGGGGCTTAGACGCTGCTGACATGACCAGACTAAACTCTAGCGCTATTACACTAATTATGATCTTCCAGCGCCGGCGCTCTGAACTTAGCTGCAAAGGTTAACAAGTTGGAAAGTAGTCAGTCAGTTAGTTGATCGGTTAGTCCTTACAGACACATTAAAGCACTCGCTTGTTGGTTTGGAAATGTGCTATCTGAACATCGAAGAATTGCTATATTATAAATGCACGAGTCAACAGTGACATGAACACATGGTCACTGGTCACCACTATCACAGGAAAGTAGCTTTTAACGAATAGTTAAGTTGCAATAAACTCTTCATATCTACACACAGCTACATCCATTCTAGCTGGCGAGCTCAATGAGATCAGAGGATCCTATTTTGTCTTGTTGTAAGGTATTTGTACCTGTTTGGGTCAACCCACCATCAAAAATCTCTGTCACTAGTCAGCAAGAATTTCCATTTGATTTAAATCGGTAACCTCTCCAACTGCTCGTGGTTTCCATGACATAGTGGGTAAACGCCTGGCCTAGTGATCTTTTGGTCTAGAGGTCGAGCCCCGATATTGTCATCAGAAGCACATCCAATGCCCCGTCTAAAGTCTATGGCAGCATCGTCCAAGCCCCATTAGGGGAAAGCTGACGTTTAAGTTGCATATTGCGTCCAACCGTGGTGGAATCAGGAAGAATCAATGAAAGCGAGAAAGTAAGCATGCAAGTAGCCTTTCCAAACGTGTCAGTTTAGTTGAAGTAGATCTTTTTATGTGTCCATTGGACCAACTCACAATGATATCTCCGGTAGGCGTTCGATGCCTTTTCCTGATGGCTTTTAGTATGTTCCACACCGTGACATTGAATGTAACTGCTCCAGCTAAGTAAGCCTACGGGCGTCTATCTACTTGTCCATTCCTAGCTAATTACAATCTCGTCATGATACGTTCACTCTACCAACAGTTCGCAAGATCAAACCCGGAACACTTGCAGATGGCCATGGAGATAATGAGTTGGGATATTCCACGAACCCATTGCCCTGGAGTGTATGGTAGCAAACTGCTACTAGCCACTAGCAGTAGCCGGTTAATGCATCAAGTGTCTATCAGTGCTTTCATGGTGTCATGCTACTAGAGGCCAATTTTTTGGCGGGTTACACTTCATTTGATCGTCACTCTTGAAGTTAACAGATTGTAGTCTGTTGCCCCTTCATATTCGCTGGTGAATGGTTGTACGCTCGCGACTGTCTTGACGTCTGTGCAATTTATCTGATATCTTTGGGCTTTGTTAGCTTCTTGGTATAAAACTTACATCGTCTGAATCGTCGTGTCTTCGTGCAACGTATTGTGCTCATTAATTGGATCATTGACGGGCTGCTTATGTGGAAATTCCATTTTTTGGCAATCTTTTCAAGTTGCTGAAGTGATATCTGTTCATCGCTGGTTCGTGACACCTTCTTGTGTCTTGGAATTCCCCTGTGTCCACCTGGTCTAATTTTGGCTCAATATTCTTGCGTTGATCTTTGTGGTAGATCTGGTTCTGGTTGAACGTGTATTGCGTCATCATCGATCGCCAGCTTTCTGGATTGCGACCTCCAACGATTCAACAGTGTGACCTTCACTTTTGACAGCTGATTTACGTAAGTCACAGCTGATTTCGCGACAATCAATCCTGCTGTCTAAAAGAACCCTTGTTGAATCGGAAGCATTCAGCAAAGTCTTCATCAACCCCGACTTCACTCCTGCGCAACAAATGCAGCGGAAAATGCTCAATGATGAATTACACCAACGAAGAAAGAATGGAGAAGATGTAATTATCCGTAGTAATAGAATTATTTGTAAGAAAAGCATCTCGGATTTTCATTGAATTTTTTAACGCTACCCAATAACAGTCCTTCTATTTTATTGATAAATTCCCAATCTATAGTACGCAAATTGGACGAACTACATGCTCTTACATCTGCCATGCGTCCTGATATCGTCGTCATCTGTGAAACCTGGCTTCACTCTGACTTAGACGATCAGTTGCTGATAATTCCTAACTACTCCAGCCTCTATCGTCATGATCGTGTAGACGGTAGACGTGGAGGCGGTGTTTGCGTTTACGTGCGTGATGGTCTACAAAGTGAAAGAATTATCTTCGAGAATACAGAAAGAATAGAAGCAGAGCATATCTGGTTGAAACTTCCGCGGTCTGATGTGGTAATTTTGGCAATTTACATTCCTCCCAATATCAGCTCTACACAGTATCATAATATCAGCGATCTGATAATAAGTAATGCTGACTCCATCCTGAACTTTGCACCTGAAAGTGAGCTTATTATTGCGGGCGACCTGAACTAGTGGCCTCTTAAGAATTTGGAAACGAACCTCGGTATCAGTAATATTGTTAATGCTCCTACTCGACGTACCGCGACTTTAGACAAAATCCTGATGACCAAGCGCTTCTCAGAAAATTATAACCAGTCAGTGATTATGCCTCCCCTGGGGAATTCAGATCACTCCTCCGTTTTCCTTCAGTCTAAAAAAGAACGTATTGATGTTACCCGATATGTAAAGATTTTTGACTATCGTCAAAGCCACATCGACAATTTTGTTAATGCATTGCGAGTCTATCCCTGGCAATCTTTTTATCACTTGCCTGCTTCGTTAGAAGAAAAAACCTGCCTTTTCCACGACATTATTGATGACGCAAAAAGTATTATCCCATGCAAGGTTGTGCCGATGAGCAATCGGGACAAGCCATGGATTACGCCCGTAATAAAGGACACCATCAATAAACGTTTCGAAGCATTTCGAGCAGGTGACTATGCTCTTTACAATCACTATAAAGTCAAAGTCAAAGAACAAATCGCGAGGGCGAAAATCAATTGGTCTTCTAAAACTCGTACAAGTAAAACTGGATTATGGAACGTTGTAAATGCTATTACGAACAAAGATAAGAAAAGTCCTTTGGATAAAATTGTTTCGTCATTTGATTCTCCTGTTGAAGCTGCTACCCATCTTAATGACTCCTTTGCAAGGAATTTCTCCGAACCTACATGTTGGTCTGAGAACTCCATTGAGGGAGGTATGTGCTCGGAATGGAATATTGACGTCGATATTGCCACAGTTGAAGACTATCTTTGCAAACTGAAAACGAACAAGTCAGCAGGTAGTGATAACCTTTCCCCGCGTCTACTCAAAGCAGCTCGAGATGTACTAGCTCCACCTCTTACCCACTTGATCTGTCTCTCTATACAAACTAGAAGTGTCCCGTCAATCTGGAAATTGGCTGATGTGACTCCTGTCCCCAAAACCTCTCGTGCATCCATCAATGAACTCAGGCCTATTTCTAAAATTCCTATTTTTGCAAAGATTCTAGAATCATGTGTCCTAACCTCGGTCAAACAGGAACTATTGAGTCTTTATGGGCCAAACAGTTTTGGATTTAAGCCAAAAGCGTCCACTGCTCATGCGCATATTGCTCTGCACAACGAACTGACTATGAACATGGATAAACCAAAGAACATTTGTGTTGCGATGATTGGTTTCGATATTTCCAGGGCTTTCGACTCGCTCAATCATGGCTGTCTTGTTAGAACATTGCATAGTGGAAATTTGCCCCATTCTTTTATTCAATGGTGTATCAGCTACCTAAAAGATCGCAGTCAAAGAGTTGTGTTGAACTCCAATATCAAAAGCAAAGAATGTTTTGTTACTTCCGGAGTGCCGCAAGGCTCAGTCATTTCCCCTTACCTCTTCGCAGCTCACATGGGCTCTTTGACATCTTCGAGCTCCAACAACTTCATGCTGAAGTACGCCGACGACATTGTGACATTGATTCCCTGTGAAAATGTCCCAGACATCGAAACAAGCATACAAAATGAAATCCTACATGTCAAAGATTGGTGTAAGCGAAACGGACTCCTCCTAAATGAAAAGAAGACACAGATCATGTTATTTAAGAAGGCTGCTCATATTCCGCTTACTATAAACTCTATTCATACAGTGGAACTTTTGAAAGTGCTTGGCATAACGTATGATACTCAATTGTCTTGGGACTTGCACACTGATTTGCAATGCAAGAAAGCTGCAAGAAGTCTATTCCTCATCCGATCCCTAAAGAAACTTTGGCTTCCAATAAAAGAACTCATCAGCGTCTACAAGCATCATGTCTTACCAATTTTGGAATATTGCAATCCACTATTCATCGGCTTGAATAGTAAGAATGCCTTCAAGTTGGAAAAGATTCAGAAGCGATTTCATCATGTCATTTGCGGTTGGCATTGCCAATGTGAGGAGTTTCCTTTACTGTCCTCAAGAAGAGAAGTCCAATCATTTTGACTGTTCTTGGCTATGTCTGACGTCAGTCATGTGCTTCACACTTTGCTTCCTCCTGTTCTTCAATATTCAAGACAATACACAATGCCTTTATGTAAAACTCAAAGACGCTACAATTCCTATATTCCCTATTGCACTTCGTTATTCAATCGTACTTACGCATGACTTCTATGTACATGTACGTTCACTTTTGGAAATTAACTCACCTACCGCTCAACATTCATTAGCTTCCTAAATATTTCAGTGCATGTTCACTTGGCTTGTGCTATTTCGTGTCTTTTTATGTATTGTTTGATTTCTATTCTACCAATAAACGTGTATTACTATTATTATTATTATATTCCACTGATGAATAATTCAACTTCATCGCCGTCCAGTGGATTTCCAGAATTTAGAAGTCGAGTTAAAAGAGTATTGACAGTCAAACATCACAATAATGTCTGACAGTCTTGACGGATTTATGCGATCAAAATGCATTCAGGCATCTGTCAATGGTGAATCGAAATATTTTCCAATTTTCATTATGAACAATGAACACGTGACTTTTCTGCAAAAGCGATGATTGTCATGTATCATAAACCTTGAGGAACTCCCGAATAGTTTCTTAAAATAATCTCCTCGCTTTTTCGCACGTTTGTAATCTATCAAAACTCACCGATCGCCCCAAACTTCAACTGCTCCAAACTGAGATTATTTTCTACCTTGTCATCACTGACGATTTGTAATAAGAAAATTCATCAAATTCATTCACAAATTACAAAATCCGTGTAATATGCTGTACTTCATGTAATAAATTTACTATGGGAATAATACAATACATCTTACCACAATTTAATCCGATTAGAACATAAGAAATATGAAGAAGCGTCGACTGACATGATGCAAAAATGATTTTTGAATGTTTTTGAATTTTGTTTTTATGTTAATGAAATTTGAAAACGCAGATCTTACGCGCCAGACGTTTCGCGTGCCAGCCGCTTTATCGATGACAAACTATAATTTCTTTTGACTAAAGAAAATGATAATGCCCGCGCCCCAGCAGTGATATGGTAATCTAGTTTTTACCACCGTATTTATAAAAATATAAAAGACTCGTTTAGAACCTTCATTGTTGGAGAATACATAATTTAGGCAACCCTGGAATTTGTGAGAGGCTTGGCACGTAAGAATGAGTTAGAATTTAGTGAGGCGTCCTTTGAGAAGCCATGATCCGCGAGTGCATACATCGAACTCCGCCATCATTTCTGACATTGGGACTGATAAGGCGTCAGTAATTAAATATGATGTAGTTATTCACACTACAGATAATTACACCGAAAATTTCGTAAGTCTGTCCGATGAGGCGCCTGACAGCTGACGAGTGTCGCATTCTGAAACAGGCAAAATGTCAATCAATGCCGGTTTGGGACAAATTGTCAAATGCTAGACTCGTGCTCAGCAGAGTTCATATGAGTGGCGGTCGCATTAACATGGCCTTTTGTCCCAATTCTGAGAACATCATTACTTTTTGACCTCCTCAAGCTTTGCACAGCTAGCTATTATTGTTGACTCAATAATCGTTTACTGTTTAGATCAGAAAAGATCACGAACTTGTCGGCATCTGCCACTGGAGCTGGAGCTGCTGCGAATGCGGCCAACCAGGGGCTGTTGGGACGTGTGGTGCGATTGGGGAGTCGACCAAGACCTTCTTGGAATCAGTTGGGAGGCGTCTCACAATGACAACAGGAGACAAGAGGGAGGCTGCGTGGCTGATGCAGAGAATTAGTCTCGACATCCAGCGAGGGAATGCTGCCTGTTTGCTAGGAGCAGGGAAATAGGACTTTTTTATGAACTTTTTATTACTTTTAGTGTTCATCCTTTTGATCAGAAAATGAAATCAGAAACTGAGACCAAGTTGTGACTGCATTATTCAAAATCCAGCTTTGGTTAATCGTGTCCTTTATACTTGCCAATGATGTTGACATCCAATGCACTGAGCGATGATTTCCAAGTCGCCTGATTTCGCCGAACTTCCACGAGATCTTCTTGAATAGCACATAACAGAGAAAAGATGTGAATATCACTTAGACAATAACTGACCATCATAAAATAATTTCGCCATTTTTTTAATGTTATCGCTCCCCATTCTCACCAACGCATTTAATTCTCAATTTATTGGTCAAATATGTATAAAAATTCGCATGTAGATAGAAAATGCCCTCATGTAATAATATTTATAGAGATTTTTTTTTCAACTTGTAGACAAATATGAAATTCTGTGGGAGATAGTCGATGATTATCAACTAAAGAGTGATAATGACAAGTGTCCACTTCAAAATCATCGTATTTCCAAGAAACTAGAAATGCGTCGCCCAAAAATTATTTTCATATTTCTTTGAAATGACCGACGCAAAGCAATTTTTTTTACTTTTCCTAGTCTCACCCTATACCTGTAGCCATGATAACAACATCGGTTGGAGCAACCTTCACACACTGGGAACTCTCACCTGATTATGGCTAGTAATTTCCAGTTAGAGCGGTAAGGACAGAATTAATAATAATTTAATCCCGCGGCGGACAGACTCGAACCCTGAACCTTCTGCACTTCAGTACGGACGTAAGCGCGATCCTTAGCCAGCTGAACTATTCTACCACTTGCCATGATTGTAAACAATTAAGATAGAAAGTTAATTCAGTGCTAAGTAGTTACTATGTATCATTCGATTGACATACCCTTGCCTTTGAACACATCGAGTGTTTCCTTCTGCAGTCGGTGCTGTCTAGGTTTGCGGTTTCTCCGATGAATTGCTTTGGGTAGTAAAAGTCGATGGAGCACGTGCCCCAGGTTCTGCATCATTTTTATTTACCTTTTCACTTTTTTCAATTACTTTGTTTGCGTTCGCTGTTTTATTGTAGCCGCACCGTACTCCCCGTTTCATATGCTGCTCGATTCTCATTATGTACATTGGAAAAGAGAAAATTAAAAAAAGACTGTGTTTACACTCGGAAGCACATTGGGCAGGATCCTTTCTGTTATTTGACGAGAGATTTTATTTATCTAACTCTCATTTATTCATACCGAGTGTTCATCAAGAATGTGGAGTGAGTCCATTTTGAAAGTCTTAGGTTTGAGTCGACTAAGGTTTGAACCCAAGTCTCCCGAATGCAGAGTGATCACTCTACCACAAGGCCACTGTGCCGGTCATGCACAAAGCCATACTTGCAAAACCGCATTGCGTGAGCACTATTTAAAGAACCAAGACAGCTGGGTTCCTGAACTTTGTTATTTGACCGACCTCCAAGCCTTAACCTGACTTTATCCTACCACGTAAAAAAAGCTATGAAGGGATTTAACACTTGAAAAGTCAACCTCAGCTTATTTCGGTCGAACGTTCAAAGGAAAAACTGCCGCTTAACTTTGTTGAATATTGTTGCTTAATGTGAAAGCGTAGAGCTGAGTACAGCTTCTTTTTAATCAATTGATCTGCCCGGGTGCTTTTTCCTCAATCAATTGCACATGTCCCGCTGGAAGAAGCTGATGCAGGATATTGAATTTCTCATTATAACCGATTCTACCGGGGTGTCGGCATGCTTCAAAGGCGTCTATAAGTTGATGAAGCGATCCCTTTTGTCAATTACAAATGGCTCCGTGAAAGCCTTTCTGTTAACTTATTTCCGCGGCTAATTCAGCAAATCTATTGAAGCTGTTTATTGAGCAAATTATGACTCAGTCTGAGTTTATGACAGTCTTGAAAAATAGCAAACGTAAAAAGGTGATAATGAATTTGTGATATTTTATTGACGATTTACGATTTAATGTTTTTCAAATGTGATTTTTGTGTTGAAATTCGTGTCGGAATTCTGTCATTTCCTTTCTTATTGTTACAGTATCAATTGGAGCGGCTGAAAATCATGTGTGAAGAGTCCCTAACTAACAGCTTGTGTACAGACAATGTTTGTGAATATTTCATTCTTGCTGACCGACATTCCGCTGAACAACTGAAAACCCATTGTTTGGAGTATATCATGAGGTAAGGTCAAGTCTCAACTTTAATTAATTAAATATGACAGATTTTGGGTACGGCAGGCTTCGCAGCCTTCAAAGCAAATCGGTTAGAGATGCTAAAAGAACTCAGTACGAATACAAATAATCAAATTATCGCCGGAAAATTTTTGACAATGAACGAATATGTTGACCAAAGATGTAATGTCGAGAAGAGGCGCTCGATAGAGTATGACGCATAAGGGAGACACTACGCTACTTCAGGGCTCATCCCAATTAGCTCCTGCACATCCTTGGCTTTCAGCCGCCCCATCTTCTCCATCTCGGTGATCAATTCTTCTAGTTTATAGTTGAATTTAAACTATTTTCATTACATAAAGGCTGCTCAAAGAGAATATTCAACTACTGCGACATTGCAACAACAACAACAATTAATTATACTTTGTGAGTTTAGCAATCTATTATTTGCCAGCTGTCATAACTAGGCTAGACTGCCAAGCTCTTGTGATCAGAATGATCATACATCATGCTACATGAAGTTGTTGATTCTCCGGCTGTCTATTCAGTAATGTTGATTCCATTCTATTATGCGAGCTGCTTATAATTCAGGTATTGTTAGGTATGATAGGTAATGTTGACTGACAATAAGACGTCAGCATAATCTAGCCTGATTGGCGACATCATTCATTAACTTCTACGCCTAAGGAAATTGACATTCCCACAGTCAACAGCTCGTAGTTTGGAACAGCAGATCTCTTGGCTATATGGGAATTGGATTTTTATCATAAAGTCAAGTCAGCTGAATCCACGTTAGAGATGTGCGAGGATCATAAAATTGAAGTTCCGAAAGTTATGAAGTGATCAATTGTACCGGATAATTCTCTGCTTGAAGGTGCCTACGTTGTGCTCAGAATTCAGTGCAGCATAGCCTTACGGTAATTTGATTGAACAGTAGGATCGGAACTTACTGGCATTAGATTTAGTGTCATTCGTTCGTTAAAGTACAGACATACTACAGAGCTGATCATTGCAAAAACGGACCACGTAAATTATGCCGAAATTAAGTTGAGCATCATGTCTTCCAATTGTGTCAAATAACAATGCGTCATTCGAGAGCTTACATTCAGATGAGCTACGATGAACGTGTATCCGTTATATTGTATTTGCTGAGCAGTACTTAAAACATAAAATTCACTCAATTACGATTTGCAAATTTTCAATAAGAAAATATGTGAGTATAATACTGAATCAGACACGGCGAGAACGAGCATTTTCTGAGCTCTCTTTTGATATATTGGTCATCAAAATCGGTGAATTAGGAAAAAATGTGATATCGTGAAGTCATCACAAAATCATGACTCCTTCGTTGAAAATGTTATGTTCTCACTCTTCCATCAAATGTTCACGTTTGGTGTCTTCAGAATCCTTGTGATATGAGGAGCACGAATATGTAAATTTTATTTCAAAAAATTCAATAAGTTCCTTTTCAAACTTCTTCGAAATCTCTTCTCATTACCGCAAAAGTACACAAGCGACATGTAAAGAGAACGAAGTTTCTAAACAAAACAATTAGCGAAGGCATGTCTTTGTTCTCTCACAGTGATGGCAGATTGTTTACCTTGCATGTTAGTGTACTTTTACGGTAATGAGAAAAGGTGTTAAAGAAGTTTGAAAAAGAATTAGGATGAATTAGATGAACATTTTTGATGAAAAAGTAAACTTCACGATATCACAAACTTTTTGTTAGTTAATCGATTTTTGACGACCAGTGTATTAAAAGAGAGCTCAGAAAATGCTCGTTCTCCTCGTGCCTGATTAATTATCATATTCGCATGTTTCCTTATTGAAAAATTGCGATTTGTAAATTGAGCGATTCTCACATTTTGAGGACTGCTCAAATGCTACAATAATGAATACACGTTTATCATAGCTATCTGAAAGCTAGGAATATAGGCTCTCGAATGATGTATGGCACTCACGTTGCTGCGTGAAGGCATGAGGATCAGTTGAATTTCGGTATAATTTAGGTGGTCCGTTTTTTATGATCAGTTCTGTGTACTGTTGTATAAACTGATATTCGCAAGCAACAGAAATTAAAACCGAGTCGCAGTTTATTTATCATACTAGACATTCAAGATCCAAGAGTCGCAAGCGAGGTGCTGTTCTCGGCTCTGTTCTGCTCAGATTTCTGTGCAGACTTCATATCGATGTATTTGCAGCTGTATAGACTAATCAGTAATGAAATGAAAGCAAAACAGGTCGCTCACAGGCAAGCGACTCAAAACTGATGATGATGATGATGATGATGAATGGTTTGACGTCACTACTCCCCCATGCTGAGAGCTTGGACGCTGCTGACATGGTCAGACTTGGAGCGTTGTGATCTTTTAGTCATTCGTCGGCTTCTAATGCATCAGTTCACATCATATGGTGCTGCCTTCATTTTGGTCGGTGCAGATTGCCATTCATGTACGGTATGACAGACAACATAAAATTTAGTCTAACTTTCTACTTTCTGACGGGAGCGAGGAAATTAGTCATCGAAGAAATTACATTGACGAGATTTCCGAAGACCCCGAATTTCAATAATGCTTTGTAGTTGAATGGGTGGCCAGAATTAAACAGCGTGTATTTCTAAGTTTTCGGATTTTTGGAGTACTCTGTCCAATCCGATTCGAGTAGTAATTTCGCAATCCGAATCCAGTCCGATATGACTTCAGGTTCGGATTCACAAATTTCTAATCCACGTGCATATGTAAGTATACCAGTGTATTTTTCTTGACAAAGAATTCTGCACTGAAAACGGACCCTAACGGACAGCAAGAAATTACTGACTCTTATTAGACAGCTGTCAAGATACCGCCAAAGCTCGTCGTCACTTTGGGTTAAGAAAATTTTCTCATTCTCAGCAAAGAACTCCTGGAAAAGTCAAGATGTAAAATATTCTATCTTAAGTGTAGCATCCTCAATAACCTCGATTTGCGTCACAGGATGTAACAGGAATTACACAACTGAGTTTACAACTAGAAACACACTATTTGCTGTATGCAGTAATCTTCAATCTGAGATAATTCAAGTGATACTAATTTGTTTGGCGAACATATTGAGATCAATATTTGACCTTTCCGTTGCCCATGAATTTTATTCTCACTCAAGACGGATAGATCATTAATCTGTAAAGTTGATCTGTCGTCCTTCTATATTGTCGTCCACTGCTAGTTGTATTCCCGGTAACCCATTGAACCTTCATGATGGTGATCACTGGGGCCCAATGTTCGCTAATCCGTGTTGAACAGCAGGGAATGCGGGGATGACCGTTCTCCCCGTCCATCCGCTCCCTAGTTGATGACGCAATGGAGATGATTATGTAAAAGTTCCACTTCTGACCGGTAGGTATCAAGAGTTGCGCATGGTTGCTTGGACACCCCTGTGTATGCGTCACAGAATGTCATCTTTTGATTGCGTCACATGCTTATGCATGTGTTTGATCCGTTGAATTATTTATGTCTAGGCGGAACTAGACCAACATTGTCTTGACAACGTGGTAATGACTGACTGACCGCTCTATATTTGTAAATGATCACGGTTGTTTTGTGGCTAGATTGGGGGAATCAACCGAATTATTCTAGTCAATTGCTGTTGCTTCTGCCACAAAGTTCTGTCAACAATGTCAAATAGAAATGAATGTGATCCACAGAGCAGGTAGACAAATTGCGTCATTCTCAGATAAATGATTTTCTGGCAATCGAAAATTGACTTATTTCACAGAGATGTCGTGTTGTCAAATAATGTGGGTGGAAGTTAAATCGGTGAATCAATTCGGACGGACGTTGTGTAATAAGTAGAAGGGGCAACATTATGTGGATGAATGATGTGAACATAGCTGCGAAGTGAGCTAATGTACTCTATGGCCGTTGTTGTGGCGACATCTTCGGAAGGATTTATTTTGTTTGACAATTGGTTTCAGGACACAAGTGCCTCCTGTCTAAAAATGCTAGTTCGGAGCTATCTCTATCTAATTTATCTTTTGATTGTTCCTCAAATTGTATAGATCAGGAAGACGGTTTTTGCGGTTTTGGTGAGATCAAACATGTATTCTCACGCACAAATTTTCTGCCGAAGCCCTTTTAAGTACATATTTAATGGCAGGCCGGGAGAGAGACACTAAATCATCCCGCCGTGGAGTGTAGCTCAGATTGACAGTGCTAGCAGACAAGTAAATAGACGGCCAAAGATAATAGTAGAGCTGTCAATGAAACTAACTGACAGTCAGCGGCTCAAAAGATCAGTATAGGGAAGTAAAATCGAATCAAATCAAATCGATCAAGAAGGGTAATAAAAAGGAGGAGCTTGCAAAAAGATAGACAAAAGGGATCATTTAAACTTCCAATTGACGACCACAGTCATTCATAAGAATGTGACTGTTTGACGAATATGCAGGTTTGAGTCAAGAACTCTCTACGACAAGGGTAATCTTTCAGTCTGCGTTTGCGGTTTACCAATGTTAAGAAAGGTCCTTAAACATGGGAGAGTTTTCATCTCAAACATATGTTCGAGCTCACCAAATCGTTCTCCTGATCTATACCTGCATAGCTCGATGGCACCGCTGATTGATAATTATCGGTTTCTTTTCATGCTGAACACATTTCTGGAATGTGAAGAAACAAATTCACGGTAGTGGTTTTAGTTAAATGATGTATCATCGTAAAATGATATGCAGTCAGGTGTTTTGCTAAATTTTGTCCACTAAAATCCGCTTTTGAGTGAGTTTTGAATTATGATGATTGACTGGAGTGGAAATCTGACAAATTGTCATGCATATTGAAAATGGATTCATCGACTCATCGAGTTTGCATTTTCGATGTACATATAGAATTTGCTCCAAGATGCAGGCAAAGATACATCAATACTCAATTTCTGTGGGCAGTTTAAGTGTAGAGACTTTCAAATATATTAACTGCTGCAGAGATCAGATATCGAAGCTTATCCACTCTGTATTGGATGAGCAGTGAACAATCATATCTTCTCATAAGAGTTCTTGACAGCCAAGAAACTGTACAGCTGAAATCGCCGTCATTCTGTGTAATAGATTAAGATTAGCTTTAGTGGTGTATTATGTGTTGTAACATCTGATAATCCTCTCAATTGATGGAGTGCTGGTAACACAGAAGTCACGTTTCATTTCGCCTATTGTTTCACTTCACGATGTCAAGGTTGTTGTCTGTGTTTTCTTCTGGTAGTATAGCGCGCCTTTCTGTTTATAATCATTCTCAGTTTCTGATGAAAATGTTCCTTGTTGTGTAACGTTGGTCTCATTATTTTTGAAAAGTTATTTGTGACTGGCACTGATGGATTCAATTTCGACAAGGTCGTCAGCCTGACCTCGTTACGCTCTCGTTGATTGAATGCTTGTTGTTCATGCATTGTTAGTTCCATGGAGGTCAAGGTGTGTTGGACTGAACAAAAGTGTTAATGATGACTGACGGTCACACTGTGGCAGCCCTGGTCAACTCGGCAAGCCTACATAAGAGTATGTGAACGCGAGGTATACTTTGCTCGGAATATAATAGTCTTTGAAAGGAAGATCGTTTAGCATGGGATGTATTTGATAACAGCAATATGTAGCAGGAACTATCAGAAAATAATAACAATTTAATTGCAATTTGCCACTAAAAAATGAAGCTTTAACGTCACTACTGCCCCATATTGGGGGATTGGACGGTGCTGAGACAGTCAAGACTTCTCCGGAGCGTTGCGGTATTTTGAATCCGGATCCCCTTTCTGACGACTTCCAATGACACTTTCGGGTCTCGACCTCAGTATCAAAGAATTGCTAGACCAAGCACTTAACCACTGTGCCACGGAGACCATAAGAGCTCTTTGCCATCAGTGAATTGACATTGCTATTCGTGAACAATTACTCACGAAGATTCTTCGCCATCAACTAATTGAAATTGGACTTTCTGAACAATCGATTACTAATGTCAATTTTTATAATCTCTCCTTATTTCTTAGCATTAGTTAACGATGATGCACATGCACTGTACATCTGCAGTGAGGGAATTTCTAGTTTCCGATGAGTAATTGCCTGAAGGATCCTGAACAGTATCTGAACAGACATTGGACATCGCGCAGCTAATGACCTTGATATTTGTTGTAATTGGTGTTAAATTGTTTATGGACTCCTAGTTAATAGAGGGGTGTGTCGTATCCTGTTGTCGAAGGCAGATAGCACAAACGAGCAAGAGAGAGTATTAGACTATTGAGAACGTAAATCAAAAATGCACAGACGTTAGACATTTTTCAGTAGTCAGTGCGAGCTTCTGTCTGATGGAGTGCCATGTTGCATGAGTCCATCATGCCGTCAACATGGTTGGTGATAGGCGCAAAAATCATGCACAAGTTTCTGAATGACGCATGCCAATATCGCATTATATAATATTTTTGAACACATTACCCGACAATCGCATCAGACAGAAATTCATTTTTGAAAAGTTTATTACTATGAATTAGAGTCAATCAATTAATTAACTAAGAAATTGATGTTATCATGTAATCTATTAATTGAAATTGCAATTACTGAGAAATCAATTAATTTTTATTCCCTGATATGCAGCAATTTGTATAATAATTTACATGTACAGATTTATATCTGTAAAAAATGTTCGTTTTGTAATTTGATGAGACACTTTTAATAGGATTTTATTGTTTCTCGAAATTGTTCCTTTGTGTATTTTTGCGAACTGAAGAACAGATCCGAAGAAGTGGCACCTTCTAAGACGTTTAGGCTCCTCAAGATCATTCCTTTATCGCGTTTTATCTGATCAGATTATCAGGATAACCTGACCAATGACCATCTCAATTGATTGAAAACTTTGATTCCAACGATTTCAGATCTTTGAATATGCTTTTGAATTTAGAGTCGGTGATTGACTGTCGAAGACAATCAGTCTGCTTTCGAGTTCTGTCTTTTGCTTTATGGATTATAAAATTGCAGATATTCATGTATATTTCGGTTATTATAGTGCGTTCATTCAGTGATCAGGCTTCCTCACGGTAGCTGTAAATTGAGTTTTGTCAGTGATAAAATCAAAAATGTCATACAAAATTCCCCAAATTGAGTAACACTGAAATATCGCATGTATATATGATTGCAGTGCAGCCAATAATAGCCATTTAAGCTTTGCGTGATTTTGTGACATCCGTTATTAGTATTTACACTGCAATATGATATCAGTATTTGCCCTTTTGATAGCTAATATGTATATGTTATTTCCCCGAATTATACATGGGTAAGGTGGGCCTATATAATAGTTAATATGGCAATAATTTTTTGGAGTGCAGCTCAGTATGTTGACCATCAGACTTGTTTTCAATCATTGTCATTTATACCACATTAGCAAAGTTAGAACTCCGATTGCTGTCTTGCATCCATCACCTCCCTATCATCTGCGTGTTATAACAAGTCTAGACATTGTATTACATGGTCGTCTCTGGAGCGATCAGCAGCGTTAGAACTGTCAATCCAGGTACCCTTCCTGTTGACTGCGGAATGCCATAATCAGTCTTGGACTGGGTGTCCTATTCATAGCAGACTCTGCTGACCACTTCATGCATGATTGATGGTATAATAGCACCATATCATAAATGCAATTCTACAACACTACAGAAGATGCACAACGAAGTTTGAAATGAGCAAATTTTATGTGCAGATGTCGTGTAGCTATACTCTTCCTTCATGTTTGTGACAATTATTTTTTTTAATATATTTCTCTCTTTGAAATATCAAGGGTTCAGTGAACATCATTTCTCATGCTCGTCATTATGCAAAATGCGTTTTGTCAAAATCAAATTTTGCTCTGAAGGGTGTATGGATTTAGTACATAGGCAGAAAGTTATGTTTTTGTGTCGTGAAATTTAATTAAATGTCAATCATTTTGTGTCGGATTCTTGTCACGAACGCACACCTCTAGTGCAAATTGAAGTAGATCCTATGTATAAAGCATGTGTAGTGTTCGTTTGAAATTTCAAAATGACTGCAGAGAATGAGTTTGTTAATCATTGCGGATATACATAAGCGGAGTTGTTTTGTGCGAGCTCGTGGAAAATTCTCACTCCTATCTATAGATGCTCTGTATAATAAACCACGTCACTTACGCCATACCTTTGACATTGTCGTTCTAATCATAAAACACTGTCTCAAATAGAAATATCTTTCTCAATAAAATTAATCAATGATGTTCACTTCAATTTAGGAGTATAATTATATATATTTCCTGGGTCTACGCAAGCCACAATCCAAATTGATAATAACTATTTTGCGACTTGTAAAGTATGTAGGACCATGTAGCCTAATTTCTTAAATCTAAATAAATTTGGAAAACTCATGGTGAGGATGAGAAAGAAAAATACGGCACTCCCTTTAGTAACGGCTTTTACACCCTCCCGTATAAGGCTATCAACTTTGGAAAACTCAAAATCAAGAATTGGTCTTTTCAAACGGCGTTGATCAGTTGATTATTGATTGGGATGGACCCGAACTACATTATTGCAATTAATTGATGCTCCATGCTGCAGTTGAAATTAAATGATCGCTTGCCTGAACTTGTTTGCAAATAATTTTTGATAACCGCCTTTTTGAAACGCCAATAGAAACGCTCCTCGATACTTAGTTAATCCAATCAACAAGCTAAGATGCAGACATAGAAATAGATAGTTCATCTGCAGTTGACTAGAATGGAAATTGACTCAAGGTCGCGGCACATCTGGGGAACTAAGTTGGGGCATGGATCACCAATGAAAAGCTTAGAATCGCAACCAATGAATGATTCAGCCGTTGAGAAATGTATCTAAGTGAAAATGCGTGAGATTTATGTGCCATTATTGTGTATTGTATGAAGCTTTACTTCCATTCTAGAGGTTTTATTGTTATAAATTTCTATGAATACAGATGAATGTCATAGCCTGAAAATACTTTAAGGTAGATCTTCAATCTCTAGTGCTTCAATCTCCTGCGGGTCGCGTCATGATTTTCTCTTTTCATTTGCAGTCACGCGGTGGAAGTTGCAGACACAACTGGCTACGAAGTGATGACTGACCATCATCCCCATCTCCTCTCTGAAGCTTTCAGAGCTCTCGCTGCACAACAGACTCCTCCTTTAGGACCTCCGCGAAAACGGCTGAAACAGTCGTAGTGCGCAGTGACTCGACCACCCAATCCACTATGCGGCCAAAATTTCTGCGATTTTCGTGTGAAATATCTGTTCCAGTTGGAAGATCTCTTTTTTCATCAATCTGTACATCTGACTGAAGACATTCAATACACAGTGGTTGACGATGAATTAGCTCAATTACAACTAAGATATTTGTGCAATATATCAATCTTGGTATTTACGCATGACTGCGTTAGGCAACATTGTTCTGTGTGTGACCCCATTCTCATGAAATCCATGAATCAGTCCGACGATGCATCCGATGCGAATCCACACAGAAGAGTAGAATCTCATATTGATATCAGAGGCTAAGAGTTAATATTGTATGACGAATTTCCGCATGAATATTGTGTAGTTAGGAACATCTGGAAGAAGTATGGTTAAATTTCGTGGCAGCAGCTGCCTTAATTAGTAAGGAACTCTTGCTGAGTTGTGCTTTGTAATTTAAGTGGAATTAATGCAGAATAATTAATTTCTAATCGTTCGGTGAGTAATAAATGCATTTTATTGAAATAATCTCCAATAAATGGGGCTATTTCACTTTCATGAAGGTCGTTTTATGAAATATTTTACTGCCTTGGTTAACACAGATATCGTCAATTTGTAAAACTCTTAGTTTGTAATTTGACGTCAATGTTTGGAAGGTTTGCCATGAATATTATTTATTGCTGCCAGTGGAACTGTACAGAACTGAGTGACCGATAGAAAGGTTCTTGTTGACAAGTCCAGATGGAATCATTCCAAACTTCCCGTTATATTCATCTGTAAAGCAATTGCTGCAATTGTGGAGCAGACTCGTGTTTTGATAAATATCATTGTGATGAAAAGTCTAATATATCAATTGTTTTTTTGTCAAACTTGGTTTTTATCAATTGTGGAGTATGGATCGGTAGTTTCCGTCTTGAAGTACAAGCCATTGGGCTGTTAGGTGCAAATTAACGAGCGCTTTTTAACAATATTGCTTTAATTCTCTCGACCTAGTGTGTTGCGTCAGCTGACTGACTTTCAACAGGGTTCGCATGCCAGTTGAAGGCCAGGAACAGGAGGGTGTGTCTGAGAGACAGTTGAGAAACAATGTTAGGTTTCACTCCTCTGTATTTTATTGACCAAAGGAAAAATAATTTTAAAAAACTTTCGAGAACGGCCGGCGCTTCCTGCCACAGACACTTCAAGGGCCAATTACTGAAACGGCAGTATGATGCGGCGCGTTAAATACATTGCAATCAAACGGAGTTCTTGAAAGCTACTAAAACTGTGGGAGCTCACATTTTTGGTTAATGGCAGGTCGAAGTGTCTTTAAGAGACGAGCTTCAGTCAATCTGCAATCGATAGCACTTTTACTTCTGTAAAAAATTTCTACATTATCTATGACATAAACATGTCTAATTTTAATGTAGAAATTATTGACAAAAGTAAAAGTGTTATCGATTGCAGGTTGACTTCAGCGACTTATGTTTAGGGATTCGTCTAGAAGTTCCAAAGAAGAGATCCTTTGATTCATGTCTTGCATACAACATTGACATCTCTAAAAGAATAATTGATTCAGAAATTATTCTGAGTAAAGCTATCCTGTGTGTTCACGGTGGCCCCCTGGACGAAAAAACGCTTGTGTAAGCTTTTGTTGGGAAACAAAGTAGGGCCTACGACCAAAGTAGTAAACCAAGTAGTAAAGATGTTAATAATTTCTTACACTTTATTAATTTCGGTCTCCTCTTAGGCCATCATCAGAAGCAGATGATCTATGTACGCTGGATATTATTCAAAGCTTATATTCAAAGTAATATTAAGCCCTATTTCTTGAATCCTGAGTTGACTAAAACCGGGTACTTTAACCTAGAGAGATAAACAGCAATAAACATCATGCCATGTCTGAATATTTATAAAAATGGGGCATAGCGTTAGAGTGACTAAATGGAAAAAGACTGAGAAATTATTTAAACTTATACAGTACATAAAGAAATTCAGAGTAAGCATCGTGTTCGTCTTATCTGTTGATTTTTGGTTTCAGCTTTTTGATGTAAAGTGCCTCTCGTATTCTGATGTTGCAGCTGTCTTCGTCAGATTGAAGAATTTTGAGTGAAATATTGCGCACCCGGCGGAATGCAGTTTAAGAAGTGAAAAAAATGCAGCCAAAATTATTAGTATGTTTCGATTCTGCTTGCCTAGTGGTGTTTGAAAATGCATATTTTTATATTCTTCTATGCCCTTCTTGTCAGAAAATCATAGATCTTGAATGTTCATATTTTCATATTTTTCTCCAATAAATCAACATTTGATTGGTTTCTGTGGGCAATATAAAAAGGTACAGCCGTAGGAAATAATATACATTGTCTATGCCTACTCAAGAATGTCTACTATGCCACGAGAAAGTCGAAATATCGATTTACGACACCTAATACAATCAAGTTGCCATTTCACATAACCTCTGGTCATAATAAGACTTTTAGATATCAACAACGCATCTCACTTCAGATTAATGATTTATTTCTAAACTATTTCGTAGATAAATTGATACGTCGCTTTGTTCGTATATATTTGATCATCTGTGATATTGGCGCAAAGGAAAATGAATTGCTACTGCGATGAACATCTCGAGATATGCATTTTCAAATACCTCTGGGCAGGCATAGTTGATGTTTATTGTTTCTTATGGCTGCCCTTTTTTACACTGCTCACAGAATCCAATCAAATATTGATTTCTGCAGCAAAATAGAATACTTCATATGAAAATTCAATATCTATGATTTTCTGACAAGAAGGGCATAGAAGATTTTAATGATATGTATTTTCAAACACCACTAGGCAAGCAGTATCGAAACACACCAATACTTTTGTCTGCACTTTTTTTCACTTCTTAAACGGCTTCCCGCCTAGTGTGATTGGTGGTATTGCATGAACGCAGCCGTTTGAAGACAGAGCTGCAGTTGTTGGTCAAGTGTTCTTTTATCCTTGTGTGGAGAAATCTGATCGTGTTTCTAATGTAAACATTCTTGCAGACACTACACGTACGTTATTTAGCAAATTATATTCTTTCACAGCCGGTATTTTTAAAGTGCAACCAATGAGAATGTACAATCAGCGTGTTCGTTGGATTTCCTGAGATACTGACAAATTGTATTGCCCTCTCTTACCAAGCGAACATCGATGTTTTCATTTTTGAATATGTGTTATATTTTACGATCAATTTCATCAGACACATAAGGAAATTTGAATGGTTCAGATTTATTCAGATTTTTGTAGTTTATTTTCTGTTTATTTTTCCTAGATTTTGTTTTCGCCCTTTCTGTCACATGATTCGGATAGTCATTCAACTGAAGTGTTCGATCGAAAATAACTGATGTTTTTGTGTTAATTTCTACCATGAAATCCAGCAAGCTGAGTTCACTGTTGTTTTTGGCTACTGGTACGTCAATTTCGAATTTGATGTTCTGATGTTGACTGTTTAGTTGTTAAGGACTGTTTTTTCACGATTTTCAGCTAAAATGAAGCAGTCATCGACATATCTCTTGAATACTGATATACCAGTAACATTCGACAAAGCCTGTCAGAACCTCACGACTTGGTTTGTCTACCGAGCAGAAAAAGACCATCACTCGAACACTTCAAGATCTGGAAGATATGGAAAAGTGTCAGTCTTATACAAATTTCTGGTGACGTGCGTATATAAATTGATCCTCGCCCTATTACGCTAAAATAATGTGTGATTTGCCAAAAAGTGATCTATATCTAATCCTAAAATTTATTTGTTTAGCCTTACTATTTGAACTATCTGCATACTCTTGCATATTGACAATGATATTGAATTCTTGCGACCAACGGCAAACAGCAAAGTGAATGGAAGCTGAAGTTCAGCAAAATATGCAGCTTTTAATTCAGTCAAGTAATACGTTGGAAGAGCTAGTGAGAAGAAATAGGAGATAAAGAGTTGTGTGTGAAAGGACATTATGCAAATCTAGTGTTGCTTATTCATGACATTATGAGACGAATCGCTTTGCCACTACTTGAGTGAGCTAATAGCTGGGCACAGATTACTATTCGCTTTTACTGTATTATTGATACAATTGTATGTTTGGTTTGTGTAATTGAGATTGTCCAACCAGACTGCTTTGATGCAACTATTTGTTCTTTGTAGGCCTATAGTTGGATAGTTTATTTCCAAGCTTAAAACGCATGTCTTCTAACAGCAAATATCGCATCTAACTGTTTGCGCTAGTAATTTTTCAAGAATCGGCATCGCTATTGTCGCTTCTACTAGGTGGGTACATGTATTTCATTTCTGTAATCGAGATTATCAGATCAAGCAGTTTATAGTGTAATTATTTATTTTATATATCTACTACTTTTTCCTATCAGAAAACATTAGTTTTCTTGCTTATGACAGTTGTTGCTTGTTTATATATGAATCAAAAAAGCATTCTTCAAACGTCTTGAATAGATAGGTCAGAAAAAAATATATATATATAATTTATAGATAGGTCTTAACCAGTTACTGACCAGAATACATCGTAAGGCCAGCTTTACAGGGTTGTACATGCATTTCTCGTCATTTTGCCCGAAGAAATACAAGGTCAATCTAATTCGGACCTTATTTTATCGTGTTCGGAGAACATGTTCTCCACACTTCCTATCATAAGAAGAGGCAGTTTTGGAGAATATCCTGATCAAGAACGGCTACCCGCTTTAGTTCATCCGGAGGCACTCAACTGCAACCGACAAGGTCCCGACAGTGGAGAAGAAGCGGCTACTCCTTCGTCTTCCCTACTACGGGCAGCAGTCAACCTATATTTCCCGCGTCTGTCGTCAAAGCAGTGGAAAGCTGTTATTACTAAGTTCAACTGTTGGTTATTTACAAGACTACTCATCTGTGTTCGAATGCTCCAAAGGATCCCATCCCATTTCTCTACCAAAACAATGTGGTATACTCTTATCTTTGTGGTTGCGGAGTGACCTACATAGGGAAGTGTGCGAGGGCCTTACGACTTCGCGTCAAGGAACATTTGCCCAAATGGTTGGCCAACGGTGCTGCAAGACCTCGATCAATTAAATACCCGTCTTCAAGTGTCACCAATCACCTCCAGCAGTGTTCTCATAGGACTAGTGCCTCCACGGAAGACTTTACATCTGTGAAGAAGTGTTGGTCTCAGTACGAACTTTTTATAGCCGAAGGTGTTGCCATAAAATGGTTGAAGCCAATCACTCCAATGAAACATTTAAATTGAGAATGTCAACCTTACTATTTATCTCTACATGCAGTATGTATATAGGCCGATAGACAGAGCAAATATGATTATGAAACAAAATGCAAAAAACGGAAAGTACTTGTAGGCCGCTGAAATTTTATTAATGAACTCTTACAGCCAAAATCAAGCGTTGGCCTCCTACAAGGACTTGCTTTATGTAGCCAATTTCATTTCAAGCAGAATTTTACCATGACGCTGCTGTTGTGATGTTTTAAATTGTGATCTTAGGATCATAAATTAAATAAATCATATCATCGAAGTGATCGAGCGTAAAATAATACGCCTACATGTAGCAACTGTAGACAGCATGCAGGCTGGTAGGCATTTTGCATTACACTTTAAAAGGCTATTCGAACTTTTGAATGGTTCAAACAATAGGCCTAGTTTTGCCAGCTCGGCACCGTTATTGCTGCCAAAGACAAGCGATATCGTAATTGATAAAATGTACAGACCAGGACTCAGTCGCAGGGACGTATGTGGGCACCTTCATGGTCCACGGGCTGTATCGGTCCGAGATCTAGTCCCTCGAGCATGGTCATAGACATCGCATAGAGTGCAGTTCTAGCGCGATCATAGCCACTGAAGATGCAGTTTGAAAAATTCATCAAGTGAAAGTAAAAACGAAAAAATTGCATTGACAAATTACAATGAAATTAAATTCAAAAATTTATAGAGAACACAATAACAAAGAGAAAGCGTGTTGTCACTACATGTGGTTGAAGGAATCATCCTAATCTTTCACAGTTTTGTGCGAGAGAAAGTATTTTAAGTGTATTGGTGACTTTGATTTGGATCATTTCTCATGAGTAGGCCCTACTGTTGATGAATAGTGAACTCCTTGAGTCTCAAGACTTTCAAACGCAAAGTGATTGTGGAGCTTTGTTGTGTAGCACTACAGAAGTTGTCACCAAACCTTATCAATGAAGGTATATAGGTCTGCCTTGTAAGACAAGTTTCTCCATATTTTGCATGGTCACAATTGAACCTACTTCATGTCTTACTGATAATCGATTTAAGAGGTGAGAGCAATCAAATGTTGTAAAAGAAACCATTATGTTGCTAGGAAATTTCAATTTGAAATCAGAGTTCTAGGCAAAGTGGCTATGACGTACTGAGAGATTAATGGATAACTCTGCTGCTTTACATTTCATGATATTATTTCTTGAGCACATGGTGCACATTCCACACGTAATTTCTTTCACCTACCAGCATCTCCTAATTCAGTGCAAGAGAGGACATTCATGCAAGAAGTTAAAGGATCTTATTGGCGATAAAACGATCACTTAAACGATCAAATATTGCAATTTTCTTCGAAGAGGTTTACAATTCCTTATTGACACGACATTTTCCGCGGTTTGCGGAAGACCTGGAACTTATATGCACGGGGATGCAAAAAACCGCTTTATTTTCAAACGTCTGTAGCAGGACATGGAATCAATCTTGAAGTCATATTTCATGCTTCTAATCTAAAAGGTTAACCAACTTAGAATAATGGATATACTTCTATTCTTTCCCCCCACATTTTTCAAGTTTTCCAAAATCATCAGATTTCGCCAAAGTTAGTCACATTGGGTTTAGAACGACTTCATCTGTCACTGAGTGACACTACAGCACGATTGAGAAGTCTTACTTGAACCCTGGGATGAAGGATTGGTCCCGTGGATACTCAGTTAGAATACAAGGTACAGCTGTGATCATGAACTTCGTGTGATTGTTGCCTACAGACAAATGACGAGCAGTTGTCTAATTCTGAGGCTGTAAATGTTCTACAAGTCAGATAAGAGGAGTTTTACACACTCAAAGCTATGCCACGTCAGTGAGAACAGGTAGGACCAAGAGAAGATCGTTGACGATGCAACAATTCCGGGTGTCAACAACAGAAATGTGGGGGGGGGGAAGAATAAAACTACGTAATGACTATTCTCAACGTTTAGCACTGTAACTTGATTGACTATGTTTCTCATATGATTTTCAGATATTTCTCATATGAGGTTTGCTGAGAAAAAGAAAAAACCGATTTTCATATTGGTAATCATTATTAGTGGTACAATGCGATGGTATTAAGATGGCAATTAACAATAGAATGAAATGAAATAAGCGAGTGTAGGCACAGTATAGTCAACGGTTCGTTACTCTTCACTGTAAACTGTAAGCAGACACTTAACAGACAATTTATCCGCCAAATCAGTATTTTGGCTGATGCCACGTGTTCAGACAATTTTTTTCTCTCATCGCACGGACTAATTTATTTTATTGCGTTTACTGCATATCATACTACTTGTGACTAATTATATACTTTTATCAAAATTGGATGGTATCCTTGACAATTTTCAGTCATAAGAATATCCAATGTTTTAGATGAATAAGGTTCTTTTTATAGATCTAGAGACATGGCAATGACATGACTGCATGTTTGACGTATTGATGCCATCTTTTAATTCTGTTTTCACAATATTCTTTACCATTTTTAAGGCTACATACTCATATTTCCCTAAATTCGCTGTTCTCACTATAAAAGATAACTAACAAAGTTTCACAGTAGTTCATGATGTGCATATATGAATGAGAGGGTGAGTGAGTGGGAGTTCGAACGAATACGATAAAGACCGTCCGGGTCACAGAATTAGATTGTTTAAACGCATCACTTTGCTAGAAGTGCAAGCTGATTCAAAACGATGGCACATGCAAGGACTTACTAAGTGGACAGAAAGAAAATTTTAATACCTTGCAGAGATAGGAAAAATAGTCGTGCATCGCTTGCGGATTGCTGTGAATTCCTTCAAAATACTCCGATCGCCACGATTCCTTCATATTCGAAGAATTCAGATCATTGCGCAAAATTTCTCTCGATAATGTTTGGCTGTCCGATCAATATTAAAAAAGTTAGGCGCAATAAAAAACGTTCACAAGCTTTTCTGTAGAACTTTACATCGACTGTCTCTTTGTTGTGTGATCCGGCTGATAGCATTCACTGAAACTTCGCACAATTTGACGTGCTTAATGTTGAACTGGCCGCTCATTATTCGATTACTATGGCATATTATGTCAGCAGATTGAGCCATTTCATTTACGTTACATGTTCCTATGTTTCCTTTCTGGTCAAATAGAAGAAGAGACGACCTGTTTAATTCTGTGGTCCGGGTATAATTAGCTGGCAGTGAATCGTTTCAGAGACAAATTTTTCGAATAGTAGACAGTATTTCTGATATTTTGGCTGATAATTGTATCATCTTGTCTGTTCTGAACAACCACTGTTGGCTGTCTATTGTCTCATATTGTCTATTGTAATCGTCTGATCATTGTCTGGTATTTGGCTGATTACAGTTTGCAATGTAGCTCTACATTAGAAGCATGAAATGCTCGTATGAAATAATGCTTTTTGAATCACCTTGTAGAACAGAAACCAAACGTGATTGCAGGATTTGAATTTCAGTATAATCAGACAAGACGACGACTCCCCAGTTTTCAACTTTGAAAAAGTGGTTGGCTGACAGACGGACATATCAGCATCGAAAGTACATGCATATGTCTTGCCTTTATAACATTCTTTCCCAACATTGGATTAATCGTCATGTCTTGAGAATCCCACGCCGTTTCATGTCATCCCAAAGATGAGCTGTTCCCAGCATGACAAGATTCTCAAGGATTCGTCCGAGCGTAATGACTTCTGTTTTTAGAAATTACAACATTTACCCATGCCGGTGTACGCATCAGTTAATTCTGGGACACGTTCACTTGCGATTGCGATTGTCTCTGCTAAAAACCATTCTTGTGCCGCAATCTCACATCATCACGCACTTGATGGTTACCTGAAAGCCACACGAAATACAACTCATAGTTTGTACAGATGTGATGGACATCTGGCGCCCCCACATCCATTACTCAAAATGCGGGCGAGTTCAAGTCGTTCCCATTGACATTGCAAGAACACGTACGCATGTTAAGATTATTGCAATAAATGTGCAAGATCTTGTCTGTTCATGAAATGAAATCATACCTCAATTATCTGTGCAGACCGTGTGATCGCTCCGTTGCAGGACAAGTGAGAGCGGCAGTCAGGAAAACAGGACGCTAGTAGAGTTTCCCAGATCAGAACTATCCTGAAGCTGTTCCAGTAGTGACAATAGACCGACATATACTCAAGAATGCCAGCATGCAAACATTGACAATGTGTACTTGAAAATTAAGAAGATATGAATTCCTAGTGTACAATGAATGTCCATGCGGATATACAGTAATTGTTTTGAATCCGAGAAATTCCGGTTAGTAACTTTTGACAACGATCTGACCACAGCGAAACTTTGAAATTAGGCGGAAATGGACCAGTAAACAATGAAACCAAAATTCGAAGCAGGTCGGTTTTCGGGACCGAATCTGGCTCAGTCTGAATCAGCATCACGGATCGGAAAATTCTAATTTCATTCACATGCACTATTCATTCTGACTAATCGATTAAATATATTTCTCCTTTTTCCTTGTTGTTCTGACGCCGCATACATGTATGACGCACTAAAATAAAGTTCTTAAAAATTCAAGCAAGGGCTCTCCGAAATTCCCTGGTAGTCTCGATTAAGCTAGTTGTCCCAGATCGGTACAGATAATTGCGTCAATGAGGAACGAATTCAATACCACAGCTTGGGGTATTGTATTATGGGTATAATTATATTATATATTGTATTATGGTATAAATGGGTATCTACAAGGGATGTAGAATAACTGGTCTCATGATATTATTTAAGTACTATGTAATTTATAATCTACTCTTTCTCATCGGCACATTCATTTTGCAGTTTGATCTCCTCCTTTCATCATGGATAGAAATAAAATTCAAACACACTATTTTGTTGTAAAGACTCGCTGTTAAAATTTACTAGTTTTATTTCGCATCACGAGCTATTTCATACTATCGCGCCTATCAATTCGCGAATCGGCTGCTGATTCAAGATTCGATTCAAAATTTTGATTAGAAAATTTCAAATCGGTTCGCCGCGGCTCGCCAAAAATCTTTTTTATGTAGCTTATCTTCGATTGACACGACTGAAGTTGTACTAAGCAAATTACTATGTTAGATTCTCCTGTAATCGGTTGAAGACGTCGGTTGCTAAGCAACAATTTGTTGAAGAAGAAAATATTAGTATATACACTATTTGATGTTGATATAATTCCCAGATGATCATGACCCGATCTTCTATGTTTTCCATTTTCAAGCGCGGGTTAGTCCAGACTTAAAAAGAATAGGTCTCCATTATAGTATCATATTATGCATCACATATTATCTTTTGTGATCCCAACCTTGCGAGTGCACTGTGACCGTGAGTGACGAATCTATAAGTCTACAAATAAGGCAAAACAAGGCCAATGGGAAGTATCAACATGCATAAATTATGATCCAGCGTCAGGAAGTCATTCGAAATAAATTGAGTTGCAAATCACATAGCCTAGATAGCAAGATTACCTTAAAATATTGAAACGGCTACATTTGACTTCTTATTTTTATCTGAAAGCCAAGGTGTTATTGTATCTTTCAATGGCCATTTAAACTGCATGAATTTCGAAAAACTGAAGCAAACGAACTCAATATTTTTAAACAAGTTCGTTTTGGTGTGTAATGAACATATGTAAGGAACCCAATCTACTTACTGAAAGAAAAGCAACTAATTGAGGAAATATTTATTTATTGTATATGTACAACATCATGCAATAAAGACTGCAAAATGACAGTGGTTGAATAAAATGTCATCTAAAAAGTCACTGACTCTTTGTTCACACATATAAAAGTTCACTAGCGGTAAAATGCATCGAAGTTATATATCAAAAAATATAATTTTTACATGGTGTGAGATTCGTAAAAACAGTTACGCTTTGGTTGCATACAGAAGTTGAGCATGCAGCCAGTACATTTGATGAGTGTGTACAGCGGTTTTGCGTACTTGTTTTTGCAAAATGAACATTTCTGTTGTTTTTGCATAAAAATCGGCAGATGCTGATCAGACGGAAAATTCTCTTTGTCATCTCTGTCTAGTGATGCTGGGCGGCCTCTCTTACGACGTTGACCGGATGATAAAAGACTATTTGCATTGGAACTTTGGAATTTCAGCAAAGACATAACGTCTTTTTTTGGGGATGGACATAGAAGTGCAACCTCGTCTGTACAGTAACCAACCGTTAATGATCGCCACGTTGATACAATAAAAAAATAGGTGGTGGTACCACTTGCGAGATTTCATTCTAACTCTTTATAGCGACATCAACATGCCTGAGAGGTCGACTCCGCCCATATTTATGTTGTATGCATCAATCATTTTTGGGCATTGCACCGAAATGGTTTCCTTGTCTTTCCTGCTCAATCTCTGCACAGGTGCTGACAGCTCACTACCAATATAATTCGACGCGAGATTGACTGCTGAACGTCATCACTCAGATGCTCGTCGTCACTTTCATCTCCAATCGGGATAAGTAACTCGGCATCATTTGCGTGCATCCTTGCTATCGCCAAGGATTTAGATATTCGAGCGAGGCGGGTAGACATCTGAAATAAAAGGGTTTCTTGCAAGCAAGAATTGACATACAAAGGACTAATGTCGATTATGGCCTCCTAGCTATTGAACTTGATTAATAATGAGCAAATCCTTATAGAACGCTCGATATTACTTCTATCCGTTATTGCATGGTGTTGTACACATACGGTACAACAACGGAAACCTCAGAAACCGAATATGTAGCTGTTGGTGAAATACTATGATTTTTATCATGCATTTAGTTAGTGATCGATTCTATCAGGAAAAAAATCTGCGAAGCTGTGTACCTTTGAATTCAAATATAGCATCAGTCAATTACTCGGACAACTCACCTTGACTCCAGACGGGTGCAGCAAGTCACGTTCAGCCTCTTCTTGGCGTTAGATGAAAGCAGAATGCATCGATTAGCGTGTGGAAGTGCCACCGCAGCTCTATCAACTAATCAAATCGCACTCACAAAATAGAGCAATCCTATTGGTTGATCAATGAAAGCGCTGAAATTCGTTGTTGTAGCCTACTCGTACAACGTCATGCAGTAAAGGGTTAAAGAAACACGATTGCATAAATTCTCAAAAGGAAACATTTTGGCATGCTTCTTTTAGAGAACCTGTGGACGTGATACTGAAGACTAATGAACAATTATACTACTCGACTCAGCTGAAGTGAAATATAAGAAAATATCGCCCGGCTTTCCAAACATGACACCGACCGGTCTCTGTTTGAAAATATATGTCAAGCTCATCGCTGATTCTACATATGATTTAAGTAGTCCGAATATGGAGGTGGTCCATGTGTAGAAATCAAATTGCTACCTAATTTTTTTCACGAGTGTATTTTACAAATACAGGTGGTCCTCCTTCACTGAAAGGTTGGGCAAAAACTTGTATTGGGCCAAAACTTGGGGTCAAAACCCAAGCCCAAGTTTAATTGAATGAATGAAATGATGTAAACGAAGTGCATTCTTTGTATTTTGTGCTGACATAAAGATTCTTCCATGGGTCAAAATTCCTGTTGGGCCCATGAGAAGTGTGGTATTAGTGGGAAACGATTTATTATTGCAATAATTGTAATAAGTAACCTAAGTGCATGTATTACGTCATAATTTGCTCATAGCAAAGCAATTGTTTTCATTTTATCATTCAGAAATATAAACAAACTTGATGAATATTATAGCTGCGCAGCAAGTGCATGGTTAAACAAATTTAGAATGCGAAATCGGAATGAATTTATTTTTGGATAAATGTCGGCTATCGCAGAAAGTTAGGGGTGCGAAGATAACTGCGAAGATGTAAAATACACGGAATATATAAAAATTCAATATGCACAAATGCAGCAAAATACATGCAAGCTTCCAGTAGATACAATATGTATGAACTTTCAATGCGCGGTATTGTCAAGCCCAGAATGAAATAGCCAGTAATCACAAGTATTTCATTTTTGAAATATCCTGTGTATCCAGTGGAAATTTGATAAAATATCAGAACTCTATGCTCTTATTCTGTAGCTCTCCTAAGATTAAAATAAAAATATTGATTCTTATAACTTGATCTGTATATATTCAGCAGTAACAGAAAACCAAAGTTTTGTATCACTTACCCAAGGTCGACCCGAAACCCAAGGTCCAACCTTGTTCACTGTACTTGGCTGTACATAGGATATCTTCGTGTGATTTTATGACAAATTTTTGCTGTGGTCCCCATAAAATTAAACCGTTTGACCAAGTTCTCTTTTGATGAATAGTCTCTCATCGCTTGACAATACTAATCTGGGTGGCACTGTCTTTTTGACTTCTGGTTTTTCAAACTTGAAAAAACAAAAGTATTTTCAAACTTCCCCCAACAACGTTAGATTTGGCTCAATGGAAAGTCACATTTATGTGATATTGTAAAGAATGTTTCTTCGGAGGACTGAGTTTTGCCACTTTTTGCAAGCATTCTCATATATGACAAATTTTAGCGAAGCACTTCGATTTTTAACAGCAATGCAGCATTTTTTTGGTCTATGGATGATGTCAAGATAATCTGTTATACTATTTTTTGCAATTTCAATGTATTTATTTAACAAGAGAATAAATAACTTGACAGATCATACAAAATAAGAAAAAAAGACAAGCGAATGTTATACTAGATGTCGAATAGGTTGCTGTAACTTCAAACTTTATGTAAATACTGCTAAGTTTTATTCAACAATCGAACAGTATGAGACATCACTTGGGAACCTTTGGGTATTGGCATTTATTGATTTATTTTTAAGAGCTTTTAGGCCTATAAGGCGCTCAAAAACAAACAAGTCACTAGACGATGAAGGGAAAAGTCTTCAGTGACCGACGAAAGTTGTTATGTTGTAGGTCACTCTCCCTTAGGTGGGATGGAGGCTGTTCCAGAAGTGAGGTCCAGCACATGCGAAGACTCGATCACCAAGTCGAGTATGTGACCTTCGTGCGGCACATGTCAAAACGTCAGATGATCTTAGTGTACAATCTCCGGGATTTTGTATTAAGGTGCAGTCGTCTATGATGTAATCCGGAGACAATCCGTGTAGATCTATGAAGACATGAACTGCAAGCGGTACTGAACTTATTTCCGGACTGGGAACCAGTGAAGTTGCTGGAGAGCTGGTGTGATGTGGTCTCGTCGCCGAGATCCAGTGATCATGTGGTCTGGTTCATTCAACACTGGATGAGCATCCAGTGTGCTGTAAAAAAGGGAGCTACAATAGTCAAGGCGAGATGGCACCAAAACGTGAACCAACAGCTTCGCAGTGTCAGTCGGTAGGGAGCGGATGATTGGTCTCAATTGGCTTAAAAAGCAAAAGGCTAAGCAGCAGACTGCTAGAGCATTCGCCGACATTGTGAGGGGATTGTCCAGCAAGTTGTCCTTCTTCTATGTACGTAATCACATTTTAAGCTACGTAGAATTGTTGAGTGCCATTTCTCAGACACATTGGAGTAGTTACACTCGAAGGAACGTCTTCCAGTAGCAACTCAGCATCAATTAAATCCAGGGTGCGAAGTAGGAAAAAGTTACTGGGGGGGATGCCAATCTTCATGTAGGCTATGTGCTGAATGAGACCCATAATTGTCTTCGAAGCGGCTAGGTATAATTCGTCTGGCAAATTTCTGTCTTTCACGCGCTGATATGGAGTTGATTACCACGCTTAGTAGGCTATACATCTAACTCTCTCACAATACCGGTAGGTTACATAGAACAAGTAAATGCGGTAAAAACTCTCATTTATTCAATGAAAAAAGCGAGTGTTTCGCTCGCAATTTTGTGGTGGAACATGAAACACGGTTTTCACCATGCTGAACGATGTGATTTCAGCCAATCCACGACGTACTTAGCAAAGTTTACGTGGGTGATTGGTGGTCCATTGATGTTGAGAAAAAGAACAGCCTTACAAACATTCACACTCAAACGATTCCGATCTTTTGTGAACACATCATTCATCACACTAAAGCCGCTTTCACATTCAGCTGTACACACAGGGAAAATCTTGATGACATTGCAAAATTCTTTGAAGTCAGACGAGTCTAGCCCGGATTTGGCCTCTCGAAATGAGGAGACTGCGTTCATCACATTCTGTTTGAAAATCTCTGCGGCTTTCATGACCTCTCTGTCACCATGGATGATTCGGTCATCAGATGTTGGGCACCTTCTTTTATCTAAAACCGTACAGTCTTTCAAAAGTTCGACGTCGAATCTCGCGTCTAGGTTATCGATGACGGCCTGCACGAATTGTGTTCGGAACTTAGAGTTAGTACTTCCCTTCAAGGTGACTCCTTTGAAGTTCCCATTGAGCTCCAGCTGTTCAGTGAGCTCCTGAGATGATGGCCCTCCATTCTCCCTGTAGCTCTCCAGAACTTTCAGTAGACGCAGGATGTCTCCTGACACAGTGATGAGGTTCGCCTCGACCATCTGCATCTGTAAAATATTGCTGATTTTTTGACGATGTTCCTACTCACTCAGGTGAACATTCATGTTATCACAACGACCATTATGATTATCTAGAATACTTTGCAAAAAAATTACGAAAATCATCTCAAACCAAGCCAGATACTTTAATGGATTATCAGAATACTATTATCAGAATACTTTATAGAAAATCAATTAAATCATCTTACGTAGACCAAACCAGATACTTCAAAGGTGTAAAGATGTGACCAATTTAAGGTGTGATTGAATCATTGATGCAATTGCTGGGAAAGCGGAGTCACAACACCGTAGAATCGGAACTTACTTTCAAGCTGAGTGCTTTCAGCTCACGAAGACAATCCCTTATAACATACATTTGTTCCACGAATTGATGTCGATCGATATGATTTCTCAATCGGGATGCGACAGACGAAATTGCAGGAAAAACTCGTGGAGAAGCGACGAATGATGATGAAAAAACAGAGTTCGGTCAAGACACATGCACTAACTGCTGCCCACGCAGTGGACGGGGTATTAGTGAGTCAGATGTCCTTCATTGCAGCAGCAGCACACACACATGCGCTGCAGCATTGAAGATAGCCGTCAAGTGGAATCGGCTAAAAGCCACTCTGAGAGACAGAAAAAGTAGACATACATTCTGACAGACACATCACTGGGAGGGACAATCTGGGATCCCCCCCCAGGACTAATCAAACCTTAGTATTGGTGGGGATTCAGATGATCACTGGTAGGGACGGATCCCCCCCATCCCCCCTTACTTCGCACCCTGATTAAATCCCCAATGTGCATGCAGTTTCGATTTTATCAAATGAACTCGAGTTGATACCCATGACTAAATGCGAGATATGCAAAGTTTTGGTCTCAAACAAAATACTGTACAGGCCTCACACTTCCAATCAAGGATCGGCAATGATAAAATGATATCATCAAAAATTTTTGTTCCACTATCTTTTCTAATTTCTTCGCATTTTGTATTGCAGCAAATTTATTCTCTTTCGTTTGTTTTACCCATGTCCTTCCGCACTGGTTGATCCATGTAGCGAAAAGCAACATGCTATCGTTTGTCATTCTATCACACAAATTGTCAAAAAACTCATTAATGGCACTGTCTTGATGTTTTTGAAGTCTTGACTGTAATCTAAATATTTTTAGCCTTTTGTACTTTAGATACTGTTGGCCTAGCCAACTGCATAATGTAGGCATATTTGTAATTTGAGTGTACAAAGCTTAAATCAAAACTTGCGATGTCTAATGCATAGGCCATAGGCCTACCTAACTTTTGATATACAAGAAGCTTTGTACGACTAAACTGCTCTCTTTGGTCTTCTATTATTTGGAACACATCGATACTGCATGCGATCCAATTTCAATTTCATTGCTAAGAGCAGTAAAAGTAGCAAGGTAGCAGTAAATCGAAAAATTCGTGTGGCTATGTCTATTTACGGTGTAGACCTGCGTATATTTCACTAAGAAATGGTATATTTTCATTATGAAATAATAAAATGATATCATTGCCGATCATAGCCTCCAATGATAATCAAGGTGGTGGTCATACAGAAAAATGTTCATATAAAGTGCGGTGAATGAAGTCAAATTACACAAGAACTTTATCTGTGACGGTGCTGAAAAGATATCACAAACTGACAAAATATAAGTATAATGAGCTCTTCATTCAAAGTTTAAAGTGGTTACTTGCACGCGCTCAACGATGCATTAGATAGAAGTGCATGAGTGTCCAGTCTCCGAGTAGTTTTGATGTGAGGTAGTACTTAATGTGCTACAAATTCCATGTGATTCGGTGCAATACCGTAAGAAGGGAGAGGGGGCATGGGATTTCAGTTCGCTTCAGAACTCTGTCTGGATAGAGATATGATCGGTCTCATGTTGAATGTCTCATCGGAATGTCTTCCATCATTTACTTTCACAATAGCGTTCTAGATTTAGGTTTTTCAGACATAACCGTCTACCTATGAAATTCATTTAACTTCAGAAAAACAAACTGAAGAGTCAAATTATTGAAAATGAAATGTCTGAAATGCTCTGTGGTAAAGATGAGAACATGAATTTCAAGCACAGCTTTCTTTACTCATCTAATCTTCGTCTGCATTGTTGAATAATTGAAAGAAAATTGATATTCACAGAAGACAGTACGTAGATCCCAAGTCGGAGTCATAAAGGACAAAATGGAAATATTTGACTTCATTCTTTTCTGTATGGAACTGGCGCCTAACACATTTGGCGCCTCGACTTACCGAAGGGTCTCAGCGTCAGATGGAAATTACTGAAGTACTTCAGTCGAACTGAAAGCCACAGAGCAGTCTGGAAACAGCAGACGAATTCTAATTGTTCAAAAAATCTGATTTGATGGACAGGCAGCGTTTTTCAACGAGAAGTATCAAATGTTTATAGAAACTAAAACAATTACTGTAGTGTGGGAATTGTGATCTATGTAAATCAGCGAGCCATTTTTTTATGCCTGAACAATGCACCGGAGCTGAAGGGCCGTCGGACCCCGTGAGAAAGGGGCGGAGTTTCATGACTTCATCAAAACCTTGAATGGAAATAATAATAATGATAATAATAAAAAGCTTTTTTTCCGATATGACAAACGCATGACGGATTACAATTGATGAAGAAAAACAATTATGTAAGTTGCTTAGTAAGTCAGTCTGATTAACGGAGCGGTAGACTGAATAGGAAAAATGTCAAATGGTAAAGTCAGCGTGAAATATTCGGTTGAAAAATTTCCTTTCGATGTTTTTGTTGTTCACTGTTCTTTGTAATGAATGCGGTCTTCTTATAGTCCGGCAGCCAGAACGAGTTTCTGCAGGGAGCGAGGCCGAAAGTGAGACTTTCACACAATGATGTACACCCTATACCTACTACGAATCGGCACGTCTGCCGAGTTCTAGTGAGTTCCTCTTCTTGTCAGACAGAATCAAAGAAAAAAACGCAAATCCAATGGGATGTAGATTGACGTTATTGGCTAAAATGGAATTTTCTATGTATGAAGGTCATTTACTTTCATGTTCATGCACCCCTGTCTATGAAGCTAAACACATTTAGATTTGGCGAGCCTCTCAATGTCGGCAAACACAATCATTTTGAGCAACTTTATCCATTATCAACCACATTTTTACATACATTGCCGATCAGATGCATGATAATAGCACATGTGCATCATAGGAAATGACCTGAAGACATTCCATGTGAAAAGTTATGACTTTAGGCTTAATGCTGTCCAGTTGATAATCGAAAACATAGAATATTCCATTTTAGCCAACAACGTCAATCTGCGTCCCATTGGATTTACATGTGCTTTTCTTTGATCCTGTCTGACAAGAAGAGGAACTCACTAGAACTCGGCAGACGTGTAGATTCGTAGTAGGCATAGGGTGTACATCATTGTGTGACACTCTCACTTTCGGCCTCGATCCCTGCAGAAACTCGCTCTGGCTGCCGGACTATTAGATTCCGGTCGTGGTTTATCTTAGAGGGAAGGAACTTGTCTAGTGGATGCGTTTCGTTAGTGGTGACCTTCTTGAACAAGCGGTTTTCAATTTTTGCAATAGTGTTTTGTATGTTGATCGTCTTGGAGTGCTTGAATTTAATATTTCTATTTACGTAACTCGTAAGGTCTCTTTTCATTTTGGTTTGTGAAACCCCGTCAACTTGGTACCGTGTAAAGGAGACAATTGAGGACAAGAGCGTTGTAAATTGGGTGGACTGACTAAGGCTTCGCACCGCGGTTCTTCATGATTTTGATGGCGTAGACTTTAGTTGCATTTCTTGATTTAATTGTTGATATGAGTGTCCATTTTTGGGAGATCGGTTTATCTGAGGTAATCGTTCAGGTTCTCGTTGAGCTTTCGGTTTTTTTGAAGATAATTTCCTTAGACTTTGATGCATTGATTTTCAAGTTATTTTCTTCTGCCCAGTTACGGATTGAGGACAATTCAATCTCTATGGAGTTGAAGTTATTCGGCGGGATGATAAGGTAGGTATCGTCAGCGTATTTTATAATGATTTTCCCACCTTTGATGGGCACTAGATCTGAAATTACGTCGGAGAATAGAAAAGGACCTAATACAGAGCATTGAATGACACCAGCGTTAATTTTTGATTCTCCTGAGATGGTGCCTCCATAACTTGTGGTTTGATATTCAAAATTTGGCGGCGTTCAGTGAAGAAGTCAATGAGACAGCTGTACAGTTCATTGAACATGTCAAGATTGCACATTGTTCGGAATAAATTGCCGTGTCTCGCCGTACCAAATGCCTTGGAGAAGTTCAGGGAAATGACCTTGCAACGCTGTTGATCTGAAGAAGGCTCATAATAGTGTGGGTAAACGCAACTAAGGCTCCTGTTGTTCCTCCTGATGGTCGGAAGGCATACTGATCTTTGAAAGGTTGCGGAAATTGGTTTATTATTGGATTCAGATATTTGAATTTGATCATTCTCTCTGTCATTCTTGACAGAACGGGGGTGACTGATATAGGACGGAAGTCTCCTGAGTGCCCAAATTCTCGACACAGGATAACCCCTATCCGATAGCTATCCGACGCGCACGCCGGATAACTTCATATTCTAGAGATCTGATAGGGTTATCCGGATAACCATTGGATAAGGAATCACCCTATCCTGGTCGTGACCAGGATATGACCAGGAAAAGAGCGTAATAATACTTAATCTGTTACGTCATTGCATGAGTGACGTCAGTTATCGCTTGATATGACTTATCCAAGCTCTAGAATACGATAGGGTGGATAAGGATAAGGATAGGGTGACGGATAAGGCTAAGGATAACCCTATCGCTATCGCGTGTCGAGAATTTGGGCAACCTGGTGTTTGTGGATGTCTCGTTTATGGTATTGGGACGATATTTGGTGATTTCAATTGTTCAGGGACTAATCCAAAGCTCAGTGGCGTATTGATTATTTTATTCAGCTGCTCGTATATGTAGACGGAAGCCAAACGGAGAAACCACGATGGAATTACGTCAGTACCTGCTGTTGTCTTCTTCAGCTTTTGCAGTGTGCCTCAAAGCATTTCTGATGCATCTTCGGATCAAATTTTAATAGAAGTTCTTTGCATGTGAAGTCTGTAGAATGTTGGTATAATGGTTGTTGAATGCTTCAGCGGATATGGTCGTTTTCTTTTCTGCTTTGTTCTTTTCCCCTTTTGTTATACATTTTACTTCTTTCCAAAGGTCTTTCGTGCTACTCTTGTTTTGTTGCACTAAAATTGATAATGTGTTGATGGACTTTCTTCCTAATAATATCTGCCTTATCTAACTCTCCTCATATAGGCGCTCTTCTGCCTCAGTAGCCGTTTGATATGATGGGTGACGAATCAGGATCTCTCGATGTGACTGCAATCTCTCGTATAGGAAAGAATAGATCTAACAGGAAGTGTAGTATTGCATAGAATTCGTCGCAGGACTTCTTAAAATCGTGTTCCTCAGCTTGATATTGATTGCATCTTCATTGTTGATAAGATTTCTTTCAAGCAGGGATGCGGATGCGGAGTGCCGGAGTATTATCATTTTTGCTGGAGTTGGAGTCGGAATCCCATCAAATGGTGGGACTCCGGACTCCAGCCTATAACTAGACCCGAAATATAATACAAGCAAATTATTTATTCTCGTCCATATCACTGTCACTGTCTTGATGTCAGCTTTCTCCGTCAAACAAAAGTGCAGAGACAGCAGTGCATGCAAAGCTTGTAATAATTGAGGGAATGAACCTTGTAGTGAAAAAAGGATTGTCTTTTCATTCGGTGATTTAGTAGAGAAGACAAGCCTTTATAGCCTCGATCACACCTACGCGCCAAAGGTCACATCAGAGACAAAAATGAAATGCTAGTTTGTTTGAGAACCCTCACGTTAATCGTGTGTGATGCCTCCTCTAAAGCGCATATTAAAATCGAAAGTGTAATCATGTTTTTGAAGAAGGATGGGGGATTTTCCTGTCTGGTATAGACTGGAGAAAAACCGTGTGAAGCACACATCAAGAAGATGGGAGGAGCCGAGTCGCATGCATCCAACTTTTGAGCGACATTTGATAAACTTTCATCGAAAATGATTGATAATTGATACAGCAATGATCAATAAAGATAGGTTCGGGTAACCCCATAATGATCTATGATGTAAGTTACCAGCTTTTTCAAAAAACTATGCTACATATACTTGCCACCCGGAGTCGGAGTCCTATCAAAATGATAGGACTCTGCATCCCTGCTTTGAAGCGTGCTACACTTTTTGGAGTTTTCAGTCTGATTTCTTTTTTGACTCGAACTTTGAGGGATTTTTATTGGACTTCGGGTCTTATACCATCGATTGCTAAATGGTCGGATTTAACTGCAGATTTGATCGCACACACTTTAATTGGAAGGGGGTTCGCTGATATATGTTCTATCCAAGTAGTTGTCCCCTCTTGTCGGTGCTTGGACAATTTCGACTAGGCCGGTAAATTCCGCTATTTGGTCGTTGTCGAAATCGTTGAAGTCGCCAGCGAATATTGTAACGTACTCCGGGTAAAGTGTTCTGAATTTACATAATTTGGCTTACAGGTAATCTAATAATGGAGTTCTACATATTCTTTTTGGCGGATGGTAACATGCTCCGATGATGTATTTGGCAGTACTGAGGTTTGTCTCTATCCAGAGAACTTCATATTCAGGTGATCTGTGGATGGTAGTGTATTGTAAGATGATTGTCACACCTCGCTTCCCTCTTTCTCTATCTTTCCTCACAATGTTGTAGCTATGAAAAGATATAATCTGTTAATCATGATGTTGTTTTAAGTGTGTTTCGGTAATGAAGGCATATTGGATGTTGTGACAGCTAAGGTAAGCTATCAGGTTATTTATGATATGGGGTTTGGCAATTGATGCGGCATTCAAAACGTAAATGTTTGGTATATTTCGAGCCTTGTCTTCACTTGGTTCGTCAGTAAGCGGTATGTCAATGAGTTGGCGACTTATAGGTTTCCTGCTTATCATTGATGCCTTAGGGCCAAACGTCGTTATCACTTCGATGTTGTTGGTATCATGACTAGCGTGCTGATACTTCACTGCCAGTCTTTCACTCTTGCATAATCGTTTTCGTCTACCTCTCTTTCTATTTTTCCACAACGTCGTCTTTTTCTGATATTTTCAGGATTACTCAAGCAAGGAGCACGTCCTCCGTCGCTCCTGCGAGGATACAATTTCAGCAAGGTTTCGATCATTATTTCATGGAAAGTGTAAAAAATATGGAGGTACTACAATCGCCCGAACAGGGCCTCCGTGTTCGGGAAGAGGCAGAGGATGTGGTGAAGTCCTGGTGAAGTCCCTCTCTTCAAACCAAACCGCCACGTTAGACACTGATCTCCCATCAGCCATTCAGTTCCTCGGCACGTGGAATACACCTTGAACGTGGGGAATTTCTGTTTGGGTTTCCTCATAGTTTCTGGCTCAAAAGCCTGAATGCGAAACAGCAAAGCCTTCTTTAGTTGTACGGCTGGTCAGTAAGGTGTCGGCTGTTCATACTTAGATGTTCGTCTACGTAATCGATCGGTTAATCAGGTCATCAGAAGTAGTAATAGTAGAAATAGTAGTACACCTTGCCGTTGGAGAGTGGCCTTCTTCCATCGTAGATGTCGTTGATCACCGTTTTCCCGAATGAGACTCTTCCGCTGTTGAAGAAGTTGCACTTCTTTTCTCCACCGTTGACGCCGTTCATCTTCGGTCAAATCCCTGACCAGGTTGATGCGATGCGATGCGATGTGATGGTTAATTGCGACTAAACCATGAATCATCCATCAGGGGGCAATTCTTCGGTCACTGATCATGCGCTATGACTAGTGACAAGTGACAAGTAACAAGTGATTTCAATTCTTCGACATGATCAGTTGACGTTGACAAGTTTATTTTGATCAGTTTGACGGAAAAAACGGAAAATTGCGATCCTTGGTTCGCTGATTGTCTAGAGAAGCATACACAGCATGTAGACAAAAACGGCCAGGGACTCATTCTTTTGACAGATGTGGTCAAATTTATTTTGAAAGGTAACGTGGATCAGGAATAACTGAATTTATTAGAAGGCGCAATTCACCACAACAAAAGCTGCTGAATGATCAGGGTGTTACGTTTTGCGGTGGAATCTCAATTTTTGTTCTTTTACAAGCGCGGTTTCTCTTATAATCCTCTAAATGGGGCCAATTATTTTGAAATGATCAATAATATTACTGTTCCCATTGAAATAATCGTGCATTTTGGATGATGTTGTTTGAATGCACGACAGTGCGCCATACAGTCAGAGTTCTTTGAATAAGAAATTCAGTAACGGTACTTTGGATTGTTAGAATGGGTGAGTAAAGTGGACTGACATCGAGGTTACAAGACCTTATTCCTTGCGATTTTTTTCTAGGTATTCTTACCAATGTCATCTTATGGCTATTCACAAAAGTTGTGTCCGGTAAATATTGGTCGTCTAATCCCACTGTCAAGTCCCGCCAATTCTGTATGCATGCTATTCAATGCATTCACTCGTGTTTCTTTAGTAGGGCGTTTGGCATCCTCAAGCTTGCCAAACAGGAGGCTTCCATTTTTTCGATTCCCCGCAGCTTCGAACTTTCTGTAGCAGTCATCTCTTGGCAATGCTCTTATTTGCTAGGACTACACCATTTCCAGATTTATTTCAACATTCGTGAAGTATGATTCCTAGCTTATTAGTTGTTTTTCAGAAAAATGAAATGTATTTCGAATTTAGTTAATTGTATTTCAAAAAGATAGTATGTATTTAAGAAATAGTCATATACATTCCAGAAGCGTGAAATGTTTTTCAAAAGATTTTACTTTAATTTCAGATCCGTGAAATATATTTCCTATTTCATCAGTCGTATTTCAGACACATGATTTGTATTTCAGAAATCATGAAATATAATTGAGAAAACGTGAATAATATTTCAGAAGTGTGATTTGTTATTCAAGAGATGTTATTTATATTTCAGATCGGTAAAATTTGTTCCATCTTTCATTAGTTGTTTTTCAGATGCAATATTTGAAATTCAGAAATTGCAAAATATAATTGAGGAACTGAAAGTTGAATTTCAAAAACGCTAGATGTAGTTCAGTTGACATGAGATGTTTTTCATAAATGTGAAATGAATAAAATCATCTGTTAGCTTCATTTCAAAATTGTAAATTATATTTCAGATGCAGCTACTTGAAAATCAGAAATGTAAAATGTATTTAAGGAGCTGTTTGATGTTATTCAGAATTGGAATATGTATTTAAGAAAGCGTCAGATGTTTTTCAGTACTATAAAAAGTATTTGAGCAAGAGTAAATTGTGATTCAGATGACGTAAAATGTATTTCAGAAAGCCTTAAATGTGTTTCAGAGAACTGTCCAATGTCTCCAGACTTGTTGTGATCGAATAAAACTCATGACTTCGGAAATACATCTCATCAGGAACCAATGACACTGAAATAAACCGTAGAACCATGTATAAAATATTGCTGGCAGAAGCTTACCGTGTTGTCTGTTACAATGAATCTCCAAGATAACTGCTGCGTCTGCCACACGTCGATGCTAAGGAAGCCAGTGGCTAGGTGCATACCTTGTCTTCACCTTATCCATGAATCCTGTCTGCAACCCATGTTGGCTAATCCCCAGTCTCGCTGTCCATTATGTCTAGATGAGATAGAAGAGACAGAGGAAGTGGAAAGGAAGAAATACGCGAAGACTACAGAGAAGGATAGGCGACTCATCGTTGAGGCTGCCAACCGTGGAGAGGACTGGAGAGCGCTATCCGACACGCTAGGCGTCAACCCATAGACTGCCTATACTTGGGTGCGCTCAGGTCAGCCTTCTCCGAAGACGAAGGGAATCCACAAACCGAAGATACTGGATGAAGGGGAGATCGAACAACTTGTCTCGTTGGTAGAAGCAAACCCAAGTATAACCCTCCGAAGTCTACAAAGCCACGTGCTGTCGCAGTTCCACAAGTCGGTGTGCACAACGACCATTGGCAATGTGCTGCAAGGGCGATTGTATTCTTTGAAGGCGGTTCACCATCAACCGATGACCATGAACACCATGGAGAACAAGCAGCTGAGGAGAGCCTATGTGTCCACTCTCAACAACTACATTCGAGATGGAAGACAGGTTGTCTGGGTGGATGAAACCAACTTCAATCTGTTCATACGGAGAAAAGTTGGTTGGTCCAAAGTTGGGCATCGAACTGTTGTCCCTCTCCCATCCAGTCGTGGACCGAACGTCCATCTCATCGGCGGAATCGCAGCCAGCGGAGTCATCAAGATGGATAGGAGAAGAAGATCGTTCAGGTGGGAGAACGTGAACGAATGGGTCCAAGGACTACTCCAACAGTGTGACAGAAAATGGCTTTCGACTGCAAGATCTGGTCGTTGCGTAGACAATGCTCCAAGTCACAGCCGCTTGTCTGCGGTATTCGAAGGTAGCGATGCTGTTCTCCTCCGATTGGGACCATATAGCTCCATGCTTAACCCCATTGAAGGCATATGGGCGAAAGTGAAGGCGAGCGTCAAATCAGCTATCCAAGTTCCTACTGTTACAGGACCTCAACTCCAAGAACAAAGGCTGGTTTACTTGAAAAGCTTGATCTCCGATGCCATTTCAACAATCACACCGGCTGACTGCACAAGATCCATCCAGCATGCGACATCGTTTCACGAACCTTCTCTTAACATGCAGGATATGAACGAAGGGCAATGATGACCTCATGTATTTTTTGTAATAAATTTTCGAAATGGAATTTATTCTTATCAATTTCTACATACTGTACCATAGAAAATACACACCTCTTATATACATGTGTATCTGGAAATGGTGTAGCGAGGATTGCAAAACTTTTGCTTATTCCTTCTTATCATTAAAATGAACTTATTGTTTCACATCTATTGATTGACTTAGTCTATGTGTACAACTGTAGACTTATATGCGATTTTTGTGTAATTTCGTGTAAGTCACACCTCCTAAATATCATCACATGTAACTTTGTATACAGCATAAATTTAGACATAATAAGCCTACATCAAGGAATTTCAAATATCATAATCCCACTTTCTTTACCTCCTATTTTTTGGCTCGATTTTTTGCAGGGTTGGAAAACTCAATTTCGACATCAATTCCTAATTCGAAAGTTACATAATGTAGCTACGTGTCCGCTTACTTAGAGATACAGTGTACTGTCTGATGCGGGAATATGATTGTTTTGATTTGATACCAATGTTACATTATAAACTTTACAGTCCTACATGTACCTGTATTTCCTGTGTACTGAAAAAGTAAATGATAAATAACTATTTTGTTACTGACTATGCATTGCACCGTATGCATTGTTGCGCATGTTTCTATTGCATTGTATCGATAAGAAGTTGTAAGCTTAGGCCTACATATGCCTTAGTAGGCCTATTGACATTGAATATAATCCAGTAAGCTAGGCTACAATGATATTTGATTGTACAATTTTAACAGACGTTGAAGCTTGTTTTCTCATATTCTTGGATATATCTGCTTAAGTAGGAATATATCATAAATATATTCAAGGGAAATTATGGACTATTACCGTTCTTATACTACGTACAAACATGAATTTCAACTCCTCATTTAAGCAAACTTACATAAACTTTGGGCAATATGACCGCATTCTGTAATGCAGGCTTCGGATATCTTACTGTTAACACAAGTGAACTTCTCCACGAAATACATGTAACGCTCTGCAAAATCCTTTTGATGCCTTCTGAAATGCATTTAAGGCTTTCTGAAATACATTTTACGTCATCTGAATCACAATTTACTCTTGCTCAAATACTTTTTATAGTACTGAAAAACATCTGACGCTTTCTTAAATACATATTCCAATTCTGAATAACATCAAACAGCTCCTTAAATACATTTTACATTTCTGATTTTCAAGTAGCTGCATCTGAAATATAATTTACAATTTTGAAATGAAGCTAACAGATGATTTTATTCATTTCACATTTATGAAAAACATCTCATGTCAACTGAACTACATCTAGCGTTTTTGAAATTCAACTTTCAGTTCCTCAATTATATTTTGCAATTTCTGAATTTCAAATATTGCATCTGAAAAACAACTAATGAAAGATGGAACAAATTTTACCGATCTGAAATATAAATAACATCTCTTGAATAACAAATCACACTTCTGAAATATTATTCACGTTTTCTCAATTATATTTCATGATTTCTGAAATACAAATCATGTGTCTGAAATACGACTGATGAAATAGGAAATATATTTCACGGATCTGAAATTAAAGTAAAATCTTTTGAAAAACATTTCACGCTTCTGGAATGTATATGACTATTTCTTAAATACATACTATCTTTTTGAAATACAATTAACTAAATTCGAAATGCTTTTTATCTTTCTGAAAAGCAATTTATGTATTCTGAAAAACATTTCATAATTCTGAAATATATCTCATTTTTCCTGAAATAAATCTGGAAATGGTGTAGTCTGACTAGTCTACAAGATAGTCTACGATTAAACTGCCTGTCATAATCATGAAGATCGCAAGTTGCAGATTTCTATGATCGAGGACAGCGAATTCAGACAAATTCATTGTTGATTTTAGAAGCACCGATGCTCTTCAGTTAAGAATTTTCAGACTAAAAAACGTAATGTCACATTTGTTCTTTGGTATCATAATGATTATTACAATGATTCGTAAAATATGGATGCTATATTAGCATAAAATCGAAATGAAAATCTATGACGGAAGAATCTCCTGTTTTACCTATGGTTTGTTTCACTATACCTTGCACCACTTTTCGACCAATCATAGCTCCGCATTACCCAGTGGTCTGCAACAGGATTGACTTGTCATATCCTGACAAGTGGCTGCTGATCAAACCGAAGGATTGAAATCATGGTCATTTTTCAAAATCAACTTGTCATAAATCACTGGTCACTTGTTATTGATCATAAACCGAAGAATTGCCCCAAGTACATGTTCTATCTGTCCAAAATCTAGCACAAGTGAAGACATGGAGGCTACAACTTATGAAAATCGTGATGAACATACACATCATTTTTGGAAGTCGGCCGCGGTGTCATGTCTGTGATTGATGTCCTAATCATGTCCTGCACAGCCCGCCGATTCAGCAGGCCCAATATTGGCCTACAATTCCTCGCTTGGACAAGTATAAATCACGAAGGCCTAATATCCGCAGTCCGCATCGTCCTCCATTCCCTCATTCCGTTTTCTCTCCCGGTCCGCAGCTCGTCATTGCGCTGTCCGCATCGTCCTCCAGTTCTTCATTCCGCTGTCCTACTCGTCATCCTCAAACTTCACAGTTCTCCAGCTTGTCATTTTGCTGTCCTTCCCGGTCACCAACTCGTCATTCCACAGACCCTATCAGCCTCCAGTTCTTTATGTGATCGGATTATTTGTCTCACGGTTCTCTGAATGTGATCGGTAGCATTTAGTGGTCTGCTTTACATCAGAATTTGCCTTCAACATCTTGCTTTTTAAAAGTTCGAGGTAGTTTTGCAACATCTTATACAGGATATCATAAGTAAACATAGCTTTAAAATGTTTACCGATCCATCGCATAGTTACTAAGAGAGAAAAAACTTAAACATCTATTATAAGAATTTTTGCCAACTAAATAAAAAACTTCCTGCTTGAAAAATACACTATTTTGTCAAGCTCTAGTGATCATATCACAAGCCACCTGCCCCCTGAAAGATCAAAATATGATAATCAAAGACAATGATCATCATTAGCTATAAAAGATTTTAGTGGGTTCACATTTCTATTGAGATTGAAGAAATGAAGCACAACTGTAGTGAATCATAACATCATGTCGATGAAAATTGAATTAGAAACTGGAAATTTCAGCCAAGAAGTACAAAAAGATCTCAACTTTTCCAAGATAGATTGCATTGCAACGTGGTTCATAAAATCTCCCTGATAATCAGCTAAATTCCGCTTAATTAAAATACCTGTTAGTAAATGTTCATTCCCTTAAGTTTCATACAACTTATATATAGGTATAAAAACGCAAGCATAAGTCAATAAGTCAATAAATGATTATTTCCAAACTCAATGGAAACATGGAAGAAACATTTGAACAAAAACATTCGTGTTTCAAACATAACTATAAAAACTCAGACATCAAATAGTACATTTCAGGCGTCCGGTCAATTTGAACAACAAAAAAATCGCATCAGGAAGGAAAGGAGAAAAAAATCAGAAGCTCAAATTTGATTCTAAATGTCATTTAGTTTCTGCTCTCTTTAGTAGATTGTCGCAACTCTTTAGCTTTTTGAAGGAATTTAGAAATGCACTTACCGGGTAATTAAGATTTTTTGGAATACGCGTATTCGACTATTTGCTAATATTGCTAATCGACCTTTTGCAATCTTTAAATATGATTCCTTATCAACAATGAACTGTGTATCCCATAATTGAGATAGGCTAAGTTTTGTAAGCAATTGCTTTATTCGCCAGCATCACTCTTATCTACTATCGTGTGCGTTTGAGATAATATTATTCATATATACAATTATGTACAATCTAGCTTAGTATTGTAGTTAATTAAATTTCAATGTCACAATTTACAGGGAAAAGGATAACTTGACATTTATCAGAAGCGGCGCCAGGAATAGTTGGCGCCTAGGATGACTTTGAAAGGTCGGCGTTAGCTCTGTAATCCTGCAACTAGAGCAGTTCTGACAATCTCTTATCGTTCCAACTATTGTTCTATTAGCGAGTGGTTTAAAGAAGATCAGAGCTAGAGAACAACGACGCAGAAGTCAGCTGACTTTACTGACTTAAAGTTCAATAGAAACACTTTTAGCATTTACAATGATGTATCCAGCAAGATAGACAGATTGCTTATAAGATTGCATGCAAATGCCAATCGCATGAGACAAACGAAATGCATCTACTGTACATGTATATGGAACTACAACTTCACTTCATAACTCATAATACATTTATGATTTCAATAAAAATATAATAAATCAATAAAATAGAAAATTCTGTTTTACTCACCAAAATTCGTTTTTGACGATGATTTTATCACAATATTGCTTGACATCTTGTTATACGAAATAAGACGGGATTTGTTCTCTACTATACGACATATACACTACTGTAGGCATCGACTAGCAATAGTCATCACTCTTCACTACGGATATTTAAAATCAATTTAATTAACAATTTTCTTATAAATTGTCATTGGCAACGTAGGTGTGGTCCCCGTGTGAAGAAATCTGATCGTGAAAGTAAGTGTATGAAGACAAGTAAACATTTCAGGGGACATCAAAAGTTTCAGTTTCATGAATTTGACAAACTACATGTAGTTAGCAAAGATAAATACTGAAACCCATAACTTCATTGAAGGAACTGCAATTAGAAAGATCATCAAGATTCAAAAAAAATATTCAATTAAAAAGCTTGAATTTGTGTTTAGTCTGAATTGACTCCAATCGTAGAAGTAGCAGCCGAAGAACCGCACAGACGTAAAAAACATTGTTGGCCACATAATATGCGCAAACAATGAAAGACTTCTTGCGAAGTCTAGTGTGATGCCGTGGTATGAGAAGAAGACAATTACTTATACAATTGTTAATAATGTTAGTCCTGAAAAGCTCCAGTATCTGAAGGCATGGTATCATCAGTCCCAATATGATTTTCGTGCGGTAAATAACCACAAGATCTTCTACATGCAATCTGAAACATTCAGAGTTCTGATCAGCAATCAAAACTTCACATGCACGCATTCCACAGACGGTTCAACTCAAAATATATATTTCTATGACTTAGTACAAATCCAGCATCAAAAGGAAATCCAAGTTCTGCATCACTGACCTAAGGTCCAACCTTGCAGTGTATAGTTTCAGGAAGACAAATCAATTCACAAATAGCTTCCTGACAATGATCGCAAATAATGTCACACTACAAAACACATCCTTTTGCGTGTGTCAATTATTGATTTTAAATATTGAAGCAGTTTCATAGTTAATTCGATGCTATTACAATCGAGGTGAAAGTGATGATACAAGTTGTGACTAAAAATTATTGATACTTTCATGAGAAAAGATGAAGTAACACATCTATCGTCTAAATTTGGATGAATCGTAGTAAAGTAGCTTTCTAGCAATTATCTGACAAAAATGTGAGTCTCGCCGATTGACACATCACGTGATTATCGATGATTATCATAGATATGTAAACGTGCGTGCAACGAGACATTACAGAAGGTCATTTTTGAAATTGCATCGAATGTTTTAACCAGGTTTTACACACAAACACGAATTTTATTTGGTGAGACACTTGCTTATGTTTTAAGTGACTTCCAATCTAAACTCCGTATGACAATGAAATTCTTTCCCGGTCAAACACTTTCCGCTAGACAAAGATGCCATACTCATTCGATGAGTCGGCTGAAGCTTGCAGAACAGTTAGTCCAGAAAAATCAATGTCTATCAGTGAAATGTGACGCTCATTGACGAACTTGTAAGGAGAGCCATTTTTCACTTCGGGATATTGAACAATTAACAGGAGGACTTTAACATGGAGTTGTTCATCCTGGAAAAGCTACGACACTGCTACTTGTGTTTGACCTTGGTTTCTCACACCTTCAACGCACTTATCTCAATTTCAATCAGGAATCATTAAGGAGACCTGAATGAATGAGGTTGACTACGTTACAAGACGAGACCTGGACCGAGAGCGTGTGAGAAAATTGCGTAAGATATGACCATTCGCGGCTGAACCAATTTCATCTTTGATCAACAACACGAGTCGCCATTCAACAAAAGGCCATTCAAGAAGGGAACTCTCAACACGTCGAGGTGTCGATTAGTGTCTGGCAGTTACCATGGTCTAGGCCTACTCACCAGATTTAAACTTGTGTGATAGGTGTCTCTGACTGACTCGAATGAGAAATTATGAAAGTCGAGTTTTGAGATGAGGATGTTGTTGTGGACTATCCTATCGAATTTTTTTCAATCTCTCAAGAGGAGTTATTGCCCAAAATCAGAAAATCTCCTTGACCACACATCTCACATCTCTCCTGAGAAGACCGATTGACGAAATATTGAGAAATATGGTATCAAGTCATCCTCAACAGCTGTGGCTTACTTTCACTTTCTTTAAAACAAAACAGATGATGATCCATCGATGGGAACAATTGCTTGCTAATTACTAAAACTGAAACTACCTTCATTGTCAGAGAACAATTCCTGATTTCGGAGGATATTTCAGGTCACAAATTCGGATTGAAAGTTTCATCCGGATACAAAATTTCTTATCCCTGCCGTATTTTCCCTCGCTGTCATCCATGGTCTTCTCTGATAGGATTTCATTGTTAATTTCCGTCTTCTTGCTGTTGGAATTAACTATATGCTTGAGGTCACGATGGGATTAGAATTATAGACTCGCCTGATCATCGTCACGACGAATTGAAGACACAAAAGACAAGACAGAGAGAAATTGTGAGTGATCTGAACCGTAATCACAGGTATAGAGAGCTGCTGCATGAATTTTGACAAATCACTCCATATTAACTGCCAATACGAGTCAGAAGGTCCGGAATAAATCTTCATCTGCATCAAATTATCCTTATAATTTTCACTTGGATTACAGGTGAGTCTCAATGGGACATTGATGCCATCTATCATCTGCTATAGAGCTGCTGTAGAGCAATGTCCTGATACAAAATGTCTAGATATATATCATTTTGATAATTAACTGGCAGTATAACTTTTATGCATGATCTCCGGACCTTCAAAAATGACACGTCTACACTTAAAACAATAGTTCCACTGGTGCATGCTTATGCAAATAAATTGGTAAACAAAGCAATACATTTACAATTCTGAAGGTGGATTTCCTTTTACGATATGCCATGATATCTATTATGATATGCATGATCTATATGGCCTTCGATTAATTCCACCCATGCATGTAATCATTTGATTCTACATGTATGTACAGATATATCTGTAGAATGATAGAATGTATAACAAACAATTGCCATGACTTTCGATAAATATGAATGTCATTGCAATGAACTATCTAATATGCTCTCTCATAATTTAGGTTTTTGAAGCTTATGAAATATTTGCATTTATAAGTGAATGAAATTTCAAAGTGTTTCCAGAATATCTCCTCTCCGCCAAAGTTTGTTTACCTCATTTATCATTTTAGTATCAACCATTTCACTTTCACATGCGCCATTTTATCAAACCTCATTCCATCATTCTTACTGTTTTGCCTGAAAAGGCTAATAGACGCTCTGAGTTTTGAGAGAGATTTTTGATAAATGTAGTCAGTGGTGAAAGAAGAAGTCTTGTGTCAAAAATGTACGAAAAAATCACGAGTGATTTGGATAACAAAATTTATTCAAATGCATGGATTTACAATATAGAAAACTTTTGATTAAATTAGATTTGAATTTTCTGTGGGAGAATCAGACTGAATGTGATAAAAACTAATTTAAACGAATAAGCAATGATCGACTGAATTGCTATTTCCGAGAGGAATGGATTAACAGTATTAAACAAAAGTTTAAGATATCTCGAATTATACTATTTCGGATTTGATACTACGATGAAAACATGCCTTGATATATCTCAACTTAATCATTGATAATGCTAAAATTACGAACAGATAACCACAAGCTAAATTGTGAAATTGGAATATGCGATGATAGACACATCTACGAAGAATATAATGTATCTGTCCTTATGGCGTCAATACAATTGATGATATTTCTCACGTACTTGTTGAATGTCCTTAATTCTCTCATTTACGTGAAAGATTTCTAAGTGATCTGCCGGAGTTTATTGCAATCAATAGGACACATTTAAACCAACTTTTTGATGCTAATAAGCACAGTAGAAGAAGATCGATTGCCCAATTTATCAAAAACGAGAATCATGACAGAGAAATAGTGTAATGCGGAAACTCAGTGGTAGAAGAGCTGTCCTCTTGCTTTATTCATTCGGTCTCAATCACAGAAGTAGATAGTAGATAGTAGTAGAAGTCTATGGTAATGTTAATTTCTATGGTCTCAATCGATTGTTCGACATCTACATCTATAAAATTTCTAGCCCTTACACGAGTAATCGAGATATCTACGAAAACAACCATGACGTCTATGCAATTTAAAATGCATGAGTTCAACAGCTATGTCTCATAGAAATTGATAATACCATAGAACTACCATACTATCATCTACTTCTATGCTATGTCTATCGATGGTTTCCACACTGAGACAAACGGAGATATTTGCATATGTCCAAATACTATGTCTATGTAATTTGAAGACATTTGTTCGATTGCTATGCCTAATGCTCATAACGAAGCAGTGTTCCAATGTTCATTTTGATTACGATGTAGTTAGTAGAAATACATCAGACAAGACAATAGTAATTGAAACGTAATTGAAAAGTGACGTAATCACATGATAGGAAGGCACGATATAGCTATCAAAAATGAATGAAACTGATGTCTAACAATGAATGATGAGCATTGATCAAATAGTACCGCACAGTACAACAATGCGCAGTACAACTAAACATTCAGTCGATGTGATGAGGTGATCATAAATTTTTTTTTCGCTGAAATTTAATCGATTCTCGTGCTTTCCAATCGTGTCGTACAACAATGTTCCATACATTATTCGAGAGGTGTCATTCCCAGTTTTCAAATGAGCTATGATAGACTTGCGCCGGTTATGGTATTTACTGAACAGTGCTCAAAATATGAAAATAACTAAATCTACGAATCGCAATTTTTCAATAAGAAGGCATGTGAGCATAATAACGAATCAGGCACGGGAAGAACGAGCATTTTTAGCTTTCTTTTGATGCACTGAAGTTGCGTTTCTTTGAATTAATGTTGAATTAAATATTGAAGTTAAGTTTCTTTTGATGCGTGAGATCATCACAAAATCATGACCTTTAGAACTTCCACAACAATTTTGTTTTTGCCATTGAAGTACACAAACCCCGTGTGAGGTGAGCAGACAGAATCAGACAATTAGCGAAGACATGTCATTGTTCTCTCTCAGCGACTACTTATTGTCTACTTTGAATGGTACTTACGTATTTTAGCGGCAATTGCAAAAAATGTTATGAAAGTTTGAAAAAGAACTATTGAATTTATTTTGACAAAATCTACAAATTTCGTGCTCCTCGCATCGGAAGGATTCTGAACATACCAAACATGAACATTTTTGATGGAAAAGTGAAAATATGACATTTTCGGTTAAAAGAATAATGGCTTTGTGATAACTTCACGATATCACTGTTGGTCAATATCTTAAAAGAAAGCTCAGAAAAATGTTCGTTCTCCCTGTGATTGATTCTCGGTCATACTCACATTGGACTACTTTCTTATTGAAAAATTGCGATTTACAAATTAAGATCGTTTCATGTTTTGATCACTGCTCAGCAAATACCACAACAGATACAAGCCTATCATAGCTCAGTTGAAAGTTGACAATGTGAGCTCTCGAATGATGCACGGCACGATTGGAAGGCATGAGAATCGATTGTGTTTCAGCACAACTTAGGTGGTGTCTACTTACCGCTCATTATATATTATTATATTGAACATTCGAATTCAATTTTCACACACAAGATGGTTTAAAACCTGATTTCAACTAGTGAAGTATCTGCTAAATCATTAATAAATTAGTCTCGGGATCCCGGGAGTAATACCCCGGGATTTCGGGACTTACAAGAACCTACGGGATCCCGCGATTCCAGTGGGAGAGGCACTTTCCCACAATGCTTGTCAAATGTGATTAAGGTGGACGCCACTGTAGTGTATCTGTCTTCGGAAGGCTGACATCACTAACATCTAAATGAGCTTCATCTATAAAGATAAGTAATTTGTCCATATACGTCTGCATCTGCACATTAGTTTAGCCTTTGTTTGACTTCCTCCGAGGTTTGCTGATCCGGTGCGTGTTGATTATTATTGATTTATTATTTGATTATTATTGAGTCATTCGTAGATCGGAGTGTATTTGCGGCCTCCACCAGACCTGGTGCAACACGAGTCCGATGTGGATTAGCGCCATCGAAAGGCGACGATGTCGTTATCATCATTCACTCTTCGAATAAAGGGACACACTGTTGAGTCTTGTTCAGAAGTTGGCACAATGATCTTCACCAATAGAGCGTTAGCAATAGCAATGGCAGATGTTCTATGAGAAGCGCGCTATTGATATCCAATAATAGCAATGCATATTTCATCTGCATGTGTCACTTATGAATTGACTTGTTTGACATTTGTTCTACCTAATGCACACAATAGAAAGGTAGAAAAATAATGGAAATCAACGCTTGATCTGACGGGTTGTATTTGATCTACAAGATTAGATTTGCAATCGATGCGTCTTATCAAATTTACATTTGTTCTGACACATTGCTCAGATAGGTGCATTTTTTCCATTGGTCATCGTATCAATCTCTGTCCATCATTATTCTGAGTGGGCTTTCGCAAGGAGCTGTTTCAAATTTACTTTGGTTTTGTGTCGTAGATTTGTATTTAATTTATATTTGCTCTATATTTCAGGGATGCGCAGTCCTATCATTTTGATATCCGACTACGACTCCGGGGTTTGATAGGACTCCCGGTGGGAAGTATATCAGCCTCAGTTCTGATGACCTACATCATAGATCGTTAGAGGCTTACCCGAACATGATTTTAGTGATCATTGCTGCATCAAATCAATTATTTTCTATGAAAGTTTGTCAAATGTCGCTTTCTGTTGGAGGCATGCGACTGGGCTTCTCCCATCTTGCTGATATGTGCTTCACACGGTTTTTCTCCACCAGGCAGGAAAATCCCTCATCCTTCTCCAAAAAATATGAGTGCACTTTCGATTTTAACATATGCTATGGAGGAGCCATCACACACGATTAACGTGAGGGTAAGAGGAAATGTTCTCAAACAAACTAGTATTTCACTTTCGTCTCTGATGTGACCTTTGCGCAGGTGTGATCGAGGCTAGGAAGGCTTGTCTTCTCTACTAAATCACCGAGTGAAAAGATAATCCTTTTTTTACTATCACGGTTCATTCCCTCAACTATTGCAAGCTCTGCATGCATCAGTGTCTCTGTACTTTTGTTTGACGGAGAAAGTTGACAGCAAGACAATGACAGCTATGCACGAGGACAAATAATTTGCTTGTATTATATTTCGGGTCTAGTTATGGGCCGTAGTCCGGAGTCCTGGTGACTTCCAATTCAGCTGGTTCCCATTCAGCTGGTTCCAACTGAGATGGATCTCATTCAGCTGGTTCCCAATCAGCTGGTTGTCTGTTCAGAGTCTCATTCAGCTGAGAATTTTTGGCTCTCTTCCCTGCTGTGACACCCCGTAGATTCTCGCAGTCTGAGTTAAGAATGAGATAAACAAATATGTCATGATTAATTTATATCTTAGTTTTTGTATTAACACTTACACAATTATGAAAACAGAAGAATCAATTATCAAAACTCATATCTATATTTATGATACACTAAACCATCTGAACAGTGAGCTAAGATATAACTTTACTTTGTGAAAGAGATACAACACTACACTTGCTGCAGTAGTCTCAAGCGTCAATATCACCTTCCTGTAGATTTTGCTTCAATCGCTGCAATCTTGAAGTAGCTTTGGCATACTTTCGCCGCTGCTTGGGGGGTGATGCTCCAGCTTTCAGCAAGCGAATAGTCGTCTCCTCGGCATCCTGCACTTCTCTCAGACATTCAATTAACTTGAAGATATTCGGGTGGCGATTAAAGATCTGAAAAGAAATAGAGGAAATACAATTAACTCGTGTTTTGTAATTTTTAGTAAAGATCATAAAGTAAGGGTACAGTGTCAACTTCAACAAAATGTAGCAAGCACTTTATATTTTTACATCAAAATAATCAGTTTTTTTACGGAGAATACCATTCTGAAGTCCAAAAAAATATTGTAATTTGTGATAAATTTGTAATTATTGTATTATATTGTATTGACAGATTATATTGTAATTTGTAAATATTGTAATTTGTCCAAAAAAATAATGTAATTCTATGACATCAATTTCATTTAAATCTCTCAATATGTTAGCAATTTCGTATCGTCTTTCCACAACAAATCTTTCACATGTCAATATTATAATATTCTGACAAACTGTTTTCTTATGTTAAAAATTTAGAGGTATCAATTTTCAACTTATCAAATTATCGTGATGATATAATTGACAGTTATTTTGACAGTATGTGATTGAACCAATTTCAAGCTGTTTCTTGAAAATTCCCAGCTCGTTGAGACTGCATGACCAGCCGGTTGGGAACTCGAATCGTTAGCTTAGTCATCTTTTGATGATGTAATGAACACAAAGACCCATCTCAATGGGAACCAGCTGAATGGGATGCAGCCGGAGTCCTATCATTTGACAGGACTCCGACTCCGGCAAAAATGACAGGACTCTGGGACTCCGACTCCGCATCCCTGTATTATATACATTATATATTCCACCACTATATACAATATTTCACATGAAGAATAAAGAAAGAAATTGTGCGTTCCCCATTAATAAAACTTAGTATAATATTTATGGGTCCACACTCGGATCTGTCCGTCATTGTATGCATGTCGAGGAAAAGCAGTTACAAGTGTGAAAGACCGGTTTCTTTACTGCTTTATCACTTCCACTTGAGCAATTTTACAAGTGCAATGAAGAGCATGAAAAAATTAAACGATGGAGAGGTTCGCAAACTTTTGCTGACGTGAACAGTAGGTTACAGCAGTTCTTAACAATATGCATGTAGGTAAAAAGCAAGCTATCTGTGAAGGAAATGAAAATAGCCATCATTGTACTCTAACATCGCTTTTGATTAGAATAGAAAATGAATCTGCTAAATTCTCGGTCAGTGGAGATTACATCAGTAATCGCAACAGTTACGCAATTTGATTGGTGACAATGAAGCAGAGAAGCTTCTTTTTCGTGAACATTCTATTTTTGCGTGTTATTTTTTTTTGTCATTCGATGGAATTCAACGACAAGTCAAGATAATAAATGAATTTTCTTTCCTGCTACTTTCCGGCACGCAAAAGTACAACATTACTTTAAAGCCAGTGGTTTCGGCGAAGGGTGGAAGCGCTGCAAATGCATCGGATTTTCCATTTTAATCTACCTTGGCATTTATCTTGAAAGAGATTTGTACTTGAAGTCATGGAAGTCAGAACAATAATGATGGATTGCTAATGTAATAAAATTAAAGAAATGTCGCATCTAGTATTTGAATAAAATACCTTGAGAGCAGACGCCCTTGAATCAAAGACATTCAAAATTTAGACAGAGACACCCTTGAATGAGGTCATAGACACACAGATAGAGCCAAAATCGTAAATCTAGAAGCCCCCTCAGCACTTCGCATCACGATTACGGCAAAAACCATATGTCTGAAGACATAGGCTATTAGTCAAAATACAGTGGTCTTAGGTCATAGAGAGTAAACTAAGAGATATAAGACGATAAACCAAAAGGTATAAACCATGAAGCATAAGTCACATGGCCAATAACTTTTTCTGAGTGCCTTCGATCTGAGAGACGAATATAAAAACCAGAATGAATACAGTATGACAAAGCGCAGTAAGATTGTAAAATATATTCTGTACAATAGGTAGATACGTGCATAGATCGATGGTGCCAGTCTGCTTTTAGTTCACATAAACAACTCGACGTCTGACTGAGTAGTAGCGAAAGTTTAAGAAGGAAAGCAATTACTAGCGGTTATGATATATAATCCAAGCACATGCACACATGCACGCAATCAACAAAGCAAGTAGCAAGGCGGTTTTGAATAGAGGATGCAACAACTTAAGCCGCACAAAAAATGGCTTGTTTTGCACTTCAGAAAAATGTGGATTTGTGCAAGTAGATCCTTTAAAAGTATTACAAGTCAGTCGGCCTCGCCATTTCCGCTTGTAATCAAAAATTTTATAATGTATAATTAAAATGATACATAATATTTCAATTTATAATTGAGAATTACAATGCTGTATTTAATCCGTGCGCTATATTTCATGAATAAAAGATGTCAATGTCCAGCATAGATTTCTATAAAATAATTCCGATTTGCTATCGAAAACTGTGGATATATGATTATTAAGCAGTAGCCTAGTCCACAACACAACCACAAGGTCACTTGAAATTTTTCAGTGACCGTTCGTGTATTCAGGAAGCTTTGAAAACCTTATGCTGATTTGCAGTCATCGTCAGTCGAATAAGGTTTTCAGGATTCCGTCATCATATCATTGAAACAAGCTGACAGGCCACGCTATTCGCTCTCGCCAAATCTGTGGCCTTCACTGCAGTGGAAATTGTGTTCTACCATTGACGCCTACTCAACACACTAGTGCTCACCGAATTAGACAGGTCGTCTAATTCTGTTTGACTAGAAAGAAAACATTGGAATATGTTAGGCCTCAGCCACACTGAAAGTAAAGCAAACACGAGCGTCCCGAGCAAACGTATCTCCGCAAGCTATCAATCGCTCTGGTTTGCTTTGCTCGCAGTGTGGCAGTCTATAACTGCTGCAGTGATGACTTTATATTTGCTGCAAAACGTTTTGCTCGGAAACGCTTGGAAAAGCTCGCAGTGTCGCTGAGCCTTAACGTAAATGAAATGGCATAATCTGCTGACGTAATAACCGTAGATAATACCATAGCAATCGAACAATGAGCAGCCATTTCAACGTTAAACACTCCGAATTGCACTAAGTGTCAGTGACTGCTATCACCCGTATCACACAGCAAAGAGACACAGTCGCTGTGATGAAGTTCTGCAGAGACGTTTGTGAACGTTTTTTCGTAACTTTTTTAATTTCTTTTTCTCACTTAGTAAGTTCCTGCATGTGCCACCGTTTTGAATCAATTTGCACTTTTAGCAAAGTGATGCACTTAAACAATCTAATTCTGTGCTAGTGTTTCTTCGAACACTTAAACCAGGGAAACTTAAACCCTGACTTAAACGTTTTCTACCAATTCTTTATCAAAATCAACTTTATTTGCAATTACTTTTAAAGAACATTTCATCAAGACTGAAGGATGTCACGCTGACCATGCTTCGCCCATAGATACTGACGTGTCTTGTTTTGACTTTATTTAGTCAATGTGATATTAGTACATGCACTTCTATTCAGACTTCGGACAGTGGAAGTGCACTTTGTATTAACGAGGAAGAGGAGATCAATGCGGTTCTAATGACACCACTCTCAACCTGGTATGATGGCTAGAACGCTCGCAAATTATATCTGCAAAAAGCTTGAAGCAATTTTGAAAATATATCATGAATCTTGTATTGAAATGCACTTTATGCACACTGTACATTCTTGCATGTTAATTATGTCATGCAAATGTAATTTTTGTCATTTTAAAATGCTTGTGTAAGATTTTTATGTCATCTTTTTTCTAAGCTCTAATAGACAAAATTCGTTCACAAAGGATTTTTCCGTTCGATCATAAACGTTTATTCATTATTACTTATAAGCTGAAGTCAAGTAGCATGTGCAGTAATTTTATGGTAGAACTAATTGGCAAATACGAATAATGATCTTGTGTTTTGAATGCCTAAAACTGAACCGTCACAAAGCTTGTGCATTTTAAACGTGGAATGTTCCTCGTTCATCAAAAGATCGTATACAACTTTTTGCGGATGTTTCTACATAATAACTTTTTAATGTTGGATTTTTTGCTTCGATCGCAGGATATTTTATGTTTCTGTTTTACATGATATAACACACGCACTCGGGCTGCTGTTAGCACATCCAACGTCTTCTGAGGAAGTACATGATTATAGCACATGATACACGACTGCGTGTTCAGTGTACGGAAATGCGCACTATATTCGTTAGACACACGAATAATACACAGATAAATTTCTCAGTGTAATAGATTTCACGGAGCAAAAATTGTAATGTCACATGAATTTAAACTATACTTTACATACGAGATCGAGCTAAATCGCAAATGAACATTTCCAGAAAAGTTTTGAGAATGATGTGTGGTGCATAACTGTGCATGACGCTTAAAGCATCAATTTTCTCGCTGATGGAGGCAAATGCATTCAATTACATATCGTATTCTAATAATAGGTGAAGCATTTATATGGCTGAAAATGCTCTTCAATGTTCACACCTTGAATCAATAGATATATTGAAAGGGCTTACTCACCGTAGTCATAGAGGAGTCGCATTTTCACGAATCTTTCTTGATATGAAAGAATATACAAGTAATTAGAGCTGATCATAAAAAACGGATCATCAAAATTCCACTGAAATTCAGTACATTCTCATGTCTCCTGTCGTACACCAATGCGCCACACATCATTCGAGAGCTGGTGTTCTCAGCTTTAAAATGAGCTATGATAGACTTGCTTCCGTTGTTGCTTTACCGTGCATTGCTCAAAATACTCAATTTACGAATTGCAATTCTTCAATACGAAAACATGAGAAGGGGAGAACGAGCATCTTCTGAGCTCTATTTTGATATGCTGGTCATAAAAATCGGTGAACTCGGAAAAAATTAGTGATATCGTGAAGATAGTATTCACTCTAGAACATGATCTGATCGTCATTTCTCAGAAATAGTGAGCGCAACCATTACAAAAGCAATATTCTGTGATTTTTTGAGTTATTTCGTCATGGGACAATTAGAGCAGAATGGGATGAAATAGACTGAAAATCCCTAAATACCAAGCAAATACGAAGCATCGATACTAAAATATTCTTCGGTATACCTTCGCAGATCAGTTGCTGAGCTTCTCAGTAAATTATTATGAGGTTTCATTGAAAGTCTATAGCATATCAATTGTTAGTTTCGATTTGTATGTGAATTTGGTATCACATTCTATATAATTTTCGTATATAACGATTGTGTTGTGAAGTATGGAGACTGCAGATACTACAGAATGGTAGTTGTTGCCGTGGACTTCAGCTGCCGTCACTGGATGGAAGGATGAAAGCGAGTAATACATTGACCTCAAAGTAATTTGCGCTTTTTCTAAATCACAGTTCATGACACATTTGTCCATCATCCTGCATGTAGATCCTTTATACGATGGGTATGTGGAGATAGCAGGGATGCGGAATCGGAGTCAGAGTCCCGCAGTCCTATCATTTTAGCTGGAGTCCTGTCAAATGATAGGACTCCGTACTCCGGCCTATAACTAGACCCGAAATAAAATACAAACAAATTATTTATCCTCGTGCATAGCTGTCATTGTCTTGATGTCAATGAACTTTCTCCGTCAAACAAAAGTACAGAGACAGCAGTACATGCATAGCTTGTAATAGTTGAGGGAATGAACCGTGATAGTGAAAAAGGATTGTCTTTTCACTAAGTGATTTAGCAGAGAAGACAAGCCTTCATAGCCTCGATCACACATACTCACTAAAGGTCACATCAGAGACAAGAGTGAAATACTAGTTTGTTTGAGAACATATTGCCTCTTACCCTCACGTTAATCGTGTGTGATGTCTCTTCCAAAGCGAAAATGTATTCATATTTTTAGGAGAAGGATGAGGGATTTTCCTTCTTGGTAGGGACTGGAGAAAACCCGTGTGAAGCACACATCAGCAAGATGGGAGGAACCGGGTCATATGCATCCAACTTAAAGCGACATTTGATAAACTTTCATCGAAAATGATTGATAATTGATACAGCAATGATCCAGGTAAGCCTATAATTATCTATGATGTAGGTTGTCAGTTTTTTAAAAAAAATCTAGCCTGATGTACTTGCCACCCGGAATCGGAGTCGGAGTCCTATCAACCTCGGAGTCTCAGTCGGAGACCTATCAAAATTATAGGACTCCGCATCCCTGGGAGATAGGCTTACATAAGTGGTGGGCAACCAATTTTAGAAGGCAGAAGCAGGTATGCTCAAAATTCATTTATTGAGCACCTTTAAGCGTTATTTTAAGGACTGTTGTACTATGCATAGTGGTAGCACAGGGCATAGTTGTATTTGTAAATGCATGCATCAACTAAGCTGTGTCTTGCATTTTAAAAATTGTGTGAATAGACCAATCTAATTACGGAAGCTTTTCTGTGTTATTAAATGGTGGTAATATGACCTTTTAACAGTGTGACAATATTGCCATATTTCATCAAAAAATGACGTTCTGTAACCATGGTCTATAATCTACATGTCTAAATAGAGGTCTAATACTACACCTATCCGCCTACATGCCGTACAATGTAAAATAACATACATAAAAACTGGTTAAACTATGTGACCTATAGGTATACATAGGCTTACGTCACCCAAACATAGACGGCTTCCGAAAACCACTCATAGGCTCCCCTAACGATACTCAGGCGATAATGGATTTCTAGTGCAAAATCGGTGCAGCATATAAATAAAATCCAGAAAGAATAGTTGAAAGAAAAGTTGGCATATAAATTTCACATATCTTCATGGGGTTGGATTCCTTCATGTATTTATAGGCTAATTGCAACGTTGCTCATTACGTGATGAAACATGCTCAACAAGGCATCGAGCACAATGTGACTTAGTACTCACGCAGTTGATGGCTATGTCACTTGCTTTTATACTGAGATATTTATTGCGAACAGAGCATGGCTTGAGCATTCGAATGAAGATGTTTGCGCCATTATATTGCTCAATAAATCATTAGTTAATGGTTTTTCAAATTCTAAAGAAGATCAACCTCAAACTTAGAAGCACCTTTAAAGGTTAAAGTGGGAGTGGGCCATTTTCTCATCACCGATTCAAATAATGTATGCGGGCCATTTTGGATATAAGAATCATTGTTCGGCCACTCTAGTTGGGCCTATATCAACCTTACTTAGGTAATTTTTTGTTGATTGAAGAAGAAGCGAATTTTTCTTGAATTTTTTTGAAGGCTTTTTGATCCAGTCACTTCTTCTGCAACATGCTGTTGAAATTAAAGATGCAATTGACTGTTGCTCGAATTCTTTCCTGAAATTCAAGTAGCCAATTGCTGTTTCATCATCAAGACATTTAAAAATTCATCGAATTTGTACTTGGCACGAAAATCAATCTTACTATGTTTCACCATATTACTTGGAAATTCAAGAGTTTATGTTAGCGTTGCCCTTTACCTTCCTTTTCGGCATCTTTTGGTACAGGGGGTTCTTCGGAGTTTAATATAACATGAGTATACCTGTCGAAACAAAGCAATGAAACTACCTACTCTATTAATTTAGTGCACTAGCTGTTTGCAGCTGCCAGTAATTTCAAGAGTGATGGTCAAACAGACGATGCATTTAATGAGTTTACCTTAGAAATCCTGGCAGCAACAAAATCCATGTCAATAACTACACATAATTAAATGTTTGGTCTAGATCATACAAAATGGTTTATTTTGACAATCTGACTATGTTTCATGCTTATTTACGTCATTGAAAAAAGTAGGATTTTGAAAATTCTGTCCCTTTAATGGTTGACCCTCGCCCCACTGGGGGCGATTTGCGCCCCCCAGGTGAATGTTTTGAATATTTTTAGACCAAGCAAGCTATGGCTACCAGATTTCTAGCAGCTTACTTTGTACGTATTATGCAACTTTTGACAGAAGGATAATAAATTGCACTATACTTTTGGCATGACAGATATTTTAGCATTTGAATGTTTTGGAATATTTTGGCTGATTTTGGTATGTATTGACTTCCAATGTATATTGCGACATCAATTCTTGATGAAATAAGTTGAGAATACATAAAGGATTCTTCCTGTTAATATAAAGATATTCACAAATGCAAAATCTTTGAATTGAAATTATCTGCTTACTATGTATGCATGTTTGAAATTCAAATTTCAAATGTGATTTTTTATTATTTTCGTACTTTTAAGTTTTACATCTGATCAGCAATTATATGTTCAGAAACACATTGCCTTTAGCTTTAGTAAAAGTAACTAAATTGGGTTGTATCTTCACCTGCAAAAGCTAAGTACTAAAATGTGCGAAAATCAGCTGAACCAAAAGTCTGAATTATTTGACCTTTGACCTCATCTATTGCAATGATGTACTCTCAGAGCGATTAATAATCATCTTTTATTAACCACATTAATTAAATCTTTCGACTAGTGCATGGTCTATTAGTTTTGGTTGTCATTTTCCATTTCAAATAGTGATCTAATGGAAATTTGTTAAAATTGTCGTTTTTCTGAATCCCCTTTCAATGCCTATTCGACTGGTGTGTGGTTTGGGAAAATTTGTGCAATAGATTGGAAGATCAGCAGGGGGACGAAATTCCCCCCCCCCCAAGTGGGGCGCGTTCGGAAAAACACCACAGTGGGGCGAGGGTTAAGGTTTTTAAGGTTTTATTGTGTATGCCACTATTGCTTTTCGCGCTTATGGCATAGTCATGTCCGGAGCGGATAATTAGTAATCAGCAGAGGTCAACAAACATATTTCGAAACAGATCGTGAAGTGACAATGACCAAGGTCACATCCCTTACACTAACATATTAAACTTAAAAATACATACAATTTGACGTATAGATCAGAACAATTTTCATTTACCATGGCCACGCCAGATCTCTTAAGTGGGACACATCAAGACTGTCTAAAACTGTCTTTAACTGTTTTTAGATCAGGCGTGGCCATGGTACAGAAAGTTGTTTTGATTTATATGTCAAATTATTCATTTAGAAAATTGCACCAACCGAAGGATTATTTAAAAGGATATGATAGGGTGGGAGTCGTGGGAACAGAGAGAGGACAATCCACGATTAATAAAAAAATGCCTAATACGTGCATCGTAGAACAGACAAAGTAAAATCAAGTCACTGATGTCACTGCATGCACTTCAAATTATCGTCTCTAATTCAAAATCTACTTGCCTGTTTTGCAAAAATTTTTGTATATACATATAGGTAGAAAATATTCTGACCTGATGAACATGTATCTGAATTTTTGTGGCGATCATCTCATTTTCATATATTGAATTTGAAAACAATAGACAAATTTGAAGACGTGGTGAGTCACGAATGTAGATAACCCATAAGTAATTACAATTCCCTAAATCACGAAAGCCTATTCATCGAATCACATTTTTGTCACAATTATCAATGAGATATGGTATAGATGCTATAACCTTATAAAGCATGAAATTTGAAGTGAAAATGTCATACAAAATATTTTACGTCACAGAATTGCAAACTGCCAAGTTTTACTTAATACTGCATTCCGTTATTCGGTAACCTATTTAAACACTTTGGTAATTCATGAGTGACAAGTTGTAAAAGGTTTTGTAATCACATGGTTATCATATAAATCGTATCCAAATAACAGAATATTTGGTATTCAACTCTTCCAAATAGTTAAGTGAGGCCTCAAGATTGCTTCATACGAGTAGAGTCGTTGTCCATATATTGTGCAAGATTGGCATTCTGTAGATGCATTGAAATGTCTCAGTAGTGTTGGAGGTTTGTGTTTGCAAATGCTTGCGAGTTAATGTGATAAAAGAAACACCCTGAACCCGACAAGGACGACATTTCATGTCTACAAATTCAAGATGAAGATAAGATTTTTCAGTTGCAGCTATATGACGAAAATTCAAACATTGTTTTGGGTGACTGCTGACTTCGCTTCGATATAAAGTTGAATAAAAGCACCGAAACACACACGACTTAAGCGTGCATGTTCGATGCACTAGAAGACCGCATTATGCAAACATGTTGCTTTCGCACGAGATAAGGTTATCTAATGGACAACCCGTCAGAAACAGATGCTTAATTGAGATGAAAGTTTTCATTATACAAAGTGTTTCAAAGAAATCATCCGTTTTCATTGTTGTATATCTGTATATTGAGTCATCAGATCCTCGAAATGATGTTTAAAATACTTGCAAGTTATAGATACTGATATAATGCATTCTTCTACATCAGGTTATAAATGGTCCTGTAGTTCATTCTGTGATACGACATGCACACATTTTTAAAAATGGCAAATGTTTGGGTAAATTTTATATTCATGAGATATGCAATTGACCTGTTCATATCCACCTCTGGAGACTCGGCAAACACCAACCAGATAGTCCACCGCATGCCATGCGCTAGCAAGCATATTATTCGTCACTCGCTGCTGCTTCAGCCGTACTGCGATGCAGTAATTCAGTCAGAGTTCCTGGAAGTGGGACATATAAACCTGATCCTTCACACTGCCCGAAGAAAAAATCGTATAAATTGCAATGTTTAATGATCTCGGTGGTGATCTAATCTACAAAGCATCAAATCGCTGACAGACCATTCGCAGCCCGTTTTTCAACAGCTGTTGGACTTTGCGAAGATAGTGCGGTTCTGCACCATTAAGCATAAGCATAGCTCGTAGTTGAAATCATCTTAATCGGAGCTTGAAGCTGAGGGAGAGGTCAGTTTTGTAGCTTTTGCAGATATGTGATGCCGATGGTCACGCCTTCCTAGAACAAATATGCTCCAACTCTAACTGCATTGCTGCATTGCCGTAGCGAAAGTACTAACATTTGACATGAACTGGACTATCTGCTCAATGTTTGCCGAGGCCCCCACAGGTGGTCATATATACATTTATAGGACATCTCCAAGAAGATGTGACCCATACATGTCACAGAACGAAGGACCACAGAACCATTTATAGCGATGTGTGGAGCTAATTATGCAAGCATTTCAAAACCTTTAGTTCACTGAAATCGATTCTTTTTGAAACACCCTGTATTTATCATTCTGAAACACACTGTTGAACGCCTTTCATTGAATTAATAGTGATGAATCAGAGATCTCCACAATTGTCTAGAGAGTCAGTGACTGTAATAGTTGTGAGTCTTGTATAGTAGGCTTGCTTTCGAAGGAGGTTTATAAATTAAAAAATGCACGCGTGTCACTGTTTTACAATGCATAATAAGCCTTTAAGAAAAGCCTGTCATCATTTATGTTTACTAAGAAGGCTGAGTGTCATTCAAAATATCAAAAATCTTATTCAGCTACGCCTATACGCAAGCATCATTTTCAAACTTAAAAGGCAGTTTGCGAATGCTTTGACATCGAGTTCAGCAAGAAAACTGAGAATTTATGATGTAGGTCCGCTACACCGGCCTACATTAAATCTCTGAAAGCTAATGTAACTGAAAGTCGTTTAATCAACATGCTGAAAAATACTTTCATAGTTCTCTTTCCCGTTCTGTAGAGAACTGCCTCTACCTCTGCACGTGATCAGAATTTTTGATCAAATTGACTGAGCTAAATTATTAATTTCATTTTCATTCACATGGCGCCAACAAGAATTTCAAGCCATTTTACCTTCCCAGCAGAATGAAGCGATGATTTAGTTAAGCCTGCAGAAAGGACGCAAACAACTGTCTGTATTTTCCATTACTATACTTGGCGCCGTTCTTTTTTCATACTTAAGTCAGCAACACTTTGAGGTTTGAATATTAAATGTGTGATCTGCACCGCAAGTTTCATGACGATTAAAACAAAGTGATTTATAGTATTATATCGTGAAAGATCTACATAAACGAATGATAATCTACTTGTAGGCCTTAACCCTTCATCTCTCTCTCTCTCTTTCAAATCGAGAGATATGGAAGTGATCAGGCAATAGAGGGAAACTCAGAAAATGACACTTTTATGCAGAAAATTTGCTTTGCAGCTCGAATTGCCTTTCACAATTCTTATCATGAGTCATCTTCAATTTTCTTTTGCGATGGAGGGCCTATATTTCAGCATGCACATTGCACGGTATAGACTTTTATGATGTGGCTGAAAACATGTGAGAATTGAATGACAACTATTAAGTCAATACAAGACACCAACACCCTTGATTCCCCGACCGCACTCGCACGACCTTAATAGCTGTCATTCTCTTTAAATATTCAATGTGCTGCATGTCGTTGAAGTTAGCACCAACTTCAACACCAAATTTTTGAATAGAGTTTGTACAGAATAGGAAACCACATGTTTAGGTACTACTGATGACGCAGAGTTTGTACAGCCAAAAAGTTTTCCAAAATTCAAACTCCTTCCCCTTCAAAATTCAAATTTAAATTCGAAAAATTGGTGCAAGTATTGGTGCTACCTGGTTAGCGAGTTTGTACAGCATTCCGATGGAAAAATTTAGATACAAAAGCAAAAACCTGAGTTTGTACAGCAACTTCCAGCACTTTCCTTACACGAACAACCGGAAAAAACCGCCAAAAACCGATTTTTTTCAAAAAATGATAAGATTTTCCAGAAAAGTTCTTGGTGCTACATGGAAAATGAGTTTGTACAGTGCTCTAACCGGTGGAAGAGTGTTCTACTAATCCAGTCTGAGTTTGAACACACACTTCTCCGACACTCCAGCACTCCTACGACCGGTAAATACGGGATATTGTACAGTAACTACATCATCGATGCGATGGTTTTGTTTCAAAATTCAATTGTCGGCTGAATCGCTATCTTCCACCAGTGAAACGAGTTGAAACAATATTTTGTTTCAAGAAATGTTATTGTCCATCAAAATATGAACTCTGCTGAGAATGGTGCACAAAACTCTGGAAAAAGCCCGAGTACGTCATAAAGGTCACGGGTGGAAACCTTGATGTAGGCGGTACTCCAAAAATCAATAGCTGCACCAAATTCAAATGTTGACATGGGAGAAGGACGACAGATGAATATCGAGTTCTCAATTTTTACATACTCTATTACAGTAGGAAGCACAGCATAGAAAGGTCAGAAAGGATAAAAATGACTTGCGACATTTATGCAATGAAGACCGAATATCTTAGATACGATAATGATCGGACAGTCCGAAGCGCATATAGAAAAACAACTACAAGGTATAGAAAAGAGGAACATCGCTGAAAATGCCTGTACTAAGTTGTGTCAACCAATTGTAGTCAAAACAATTACAAATGCACTTAAAAATCACCGCAAAAAACAGCAATCTTGATAATTAGTGTTGCTTGTAATTCATCACTAATATCTGGAAAACAATCGAAGGTATAATAAATGTAACAACTGGATATACTTGTCCATAGTCTAGCTGATAGGACGAAACAATGGAAACCGTAGAATACAAAGGGAAAAGGTTTGTCTGCATATGTGAATTTAAGGTACCGCGGTTAGGTATAAGCAAAATCCGGAAAACAATCAAAGGTATTGTTAAGAAGACCGATTGCAGACATAATGTCGTATATTTCATTAACACAGCATTACGTTAAAATCGAGACCATCACTCACCACACAAAGGCCTGAACAGCAGTCCGCGATCATGTACATAGCTGAAACACAGTGAATCTCAAGTGTCATGGAAATCTCACGTCACAGGTATAAAAGTAAGAATTGTACAGGCTTGCGTATAGCCTATGCGATGAACCTTAAATGACCAAAAATGTGACCAAGCGATAAAGTTTTTAAAATACAAAAGGAAATGGTCGGGATAAGATCAATTACAACAAATTTCATGAATGCTCATGACAAGCGGAATAAAGTAGTGGTCAAAATATTTCAATTTCGTGTTCACACTCAAAAAATGTTGAAGACTTATCGCTCAAACATGAGAGCAGGGGAGTCATAATCGTAGTTGTTGAACAGACGCTCTCTGTAATCAGTCACGCATGTTCAGATACACTACATGCTCACTAAGTTGATAATTTGAATAATTTCAAATGAAAGAATGTGATCACCAGATGTCTTAATGAGCGGTGTAGAAGGCAACCTACTGATTTTCAAGTTATGTCGTACAACCCGAAGTATAGCTCCTTCAAATGAAATATGCGTTACATTGCAATAACCGCAATGTAGGTTATAAACCTTGTATGTAGGTTCAACCCAACTGATAGAAATAGGAACTTGATTTTCTGAACCTTAACTGATGATGTTAATCACCGGATGTATCAAAAATTGTATCACAGTCAGGCAGGCTAGTTGGGCTCTCAGTTCAGTAGCCATAAAATGTTGACATATGAAACTTACGGGATATATTCATTGCTAATCTCATTTTTGTTGATTTGTTCATCGTCAAATATTTGAACAATTAGATCTTTTCATGTGCTAATACTAATTAAATGATGCTGTAGAAATGAGCGTAAACCTAGCAAACTTAAATATTACTTCATTTTCCTATGTGAAAGTTTGTAATTCTATGTGCCATTTAAACATAAACAGCCGCGAATAGATTAAGAAATACAAATACACGCAATTCGCTGCAAAAGATGGAATTTCGACCTTCAGTCATCCGCCAAATTTTTAAATCAACATGTGATAGTTAAGTGACCTTGATCGTTGATTGTAGATGAAAATATTGAACATGCAGTGTATAAAAATATTGCAGGATTATAATTACGATAGGCTGGCTTGGGGAAATGCAACATTAGGTAAATGCGATTAGGTTGTAGCCCAAACTAATAGCTCATAGCCAAGAAACCGTTCAGTTTGCATCCATATGTGCCTGCATATAGCCAATCTCTTAGATTGGCAGATAGCCAATCTCTAAGGCATTTTATTTCGCAAAAGTATTGCATACCACCCTGGCACTTGGTGAAAGATTTGGCAGTTTTTGAAAATTGGGCCTTATTTGCTTTACTCTGCAACAAATTTTGTTTGCTGTCAAGAGAAACAAGCTGGAATTAACTATGGGCGACCTTTTATATCACAGTAAGATGTCAAGTTCATCCACACGAAATAGCGGATTCGATCGAATACCTCTTCATTATTTACGTAGCCCGATCGATTTTGGTAGTGAAAACCAGGTCCGGGGTAAATGCGACAAGGCCCATCGAGATAGGTGCGACAACGTGCAAAATTTTGATTTTTGTCGCTGAAGTTTTTGATACACTCCTGCATGTGTCAATAAAATCGTCACCAACATATTTTGAAATCATAGATGTCTCAATCGACAATAGGGTGCAATGCTCAAGATCCAAGCTTGTTTCGAGTTCATGGATTTCGATCGATTAATAACAGCTACATGCCATTTCAAGTCAATCAAACGAAAGGATCTACGTCCAGAAAGAACGAGAAACCTTTACGATATTTAGGCCTAATTCTGATATTCTTTTCTCTAATGCGCTCGTATATTTCTAAAATAGGCTAATTCTGTTTTTGAACGTATATCAGTTGTAGCATTTCATGCATGTATCCTATTTAAAAATAGGCCTATTCAGCTTCAAAATACGCTTACATGCTATAAACACTGCCCATTTTTATCTCACATCAACATAAATCTACACTAGGTGACATGCCACGCGTTATTCAGGCGCAATTACGGAACACCCCAAACATCCGTGGTTAAGGACATTCTATTCTTCTACCCGCGTATATATGCGCTGCACTAAGAGTCAGAAATCACTTGATCTGATGCTGTTAAAACATGGGAGATGTTTAAGAATACCCGCGGGCGAGCGTTTATAGTTTGCGCGTCGTCCACGGTTGTCTGCGCTGCCACTTGAACCACTAAGATGAACCGCTAAGCATGTTCTGTCTTCCCTGAGCATGAAATTGAGGTCCTATCACATTGTTTAGCCTCTGATACAGGCAGACACATGAGACGCAAAGTCTATATAACAGGACTGCCAACTATAGTTACTTATATAACTTATATTGCAGCAATATCCCGCATAGCCACGAATGTTTGGGGTCATGTGTAATTATGCGTGATTGAGCGTGGCATGTCACCTAGTGTCATCTACATCAATTCTGCAATCACAAATAAACCAAGATCCACTTCTATATGTGAAAATGTCTATTCTAGGTAGCGATAAGGTGGCACTTAGGATTTTCTTGTAAAGATCAGTTGCTCTATTACCAAGATAGGAGCGAAACACATTACCGTCATTTCATACTACATTCCCAACACATCATCGGCGTTTAATTCGCAAATCTATATGAAAACGTACTCAGATGCAAAAACACCCAGACCATGTCGTATTTACCCCAATCATGAGGTAAAAGAGACTTTGAAGTCACTTACTTTGACATCCAACTTAGAGAAACTTATCATTCCATGATCATAAATGGGCAGTATTCTTGTAGTTACTGTACAATAACCGGTATTTACCGGTCGTAGGAGTGCTGGAGTGTCGGAGAAGTGTGTGTTCAAACTCAGACTGGATTAGTAGAACACTCTTCCACCGGTTAGAGCACTGTACAAACTCATTTTCCATGTAGCACCAAGAACTTTTCTGGAAAATCTTATCATTTTTTGAAAAAATCGGTTTTTGGCGGTTTTTTCCGGTTGTTCGTGTAAGGAAAGTGCTGGAAGTTGCTGTACAAACTCAGGTTTTTGCTTTTGTATCTAAATTTTTCCATCGGAATGCTGTACAAACTCGCTAACCAGGTAGCACCAATACTTGCACCAATTTTTCGAATTTAAATTTGAATTTTGAAGGGGAAGGAGTTTGAATTTTGGAAAACTTTTTGGCTGTACAAACTCTGCGTCATCAGTAGTACCTAAACATATGGTTTCCTATTCTGTACAAACTCTATTCAAAAATTTGGTGTTGAAGTTGGCGCTAACTTCAACGACATATGTGATGTGACATACCTTTGCTGTCAAACATGCGAGAATAATAATTTCAGAAAATGACAACTACAGATTGCAATGCGCAATTTTAGAAATAATTATTTTTTAAATGCTTTATTGAAACTGTTTTCAGGTCGGTCAAGGGAATGTATTGTTAGTCGAGAACAAATCTTCAATTTGGTTAATCGTTAACTTGCATGAGCAACTAGGAGAAGTGAACAGACTTGCGGCCATTTTACCATTGTATTGCGAGCTCAAAAATCCTTGCTAAGTTATCGCTCGCATTTGTGAAAAATGTCTCGGATATGTTAAATGATGATAGCAAAAGTAAAAGTGTCAAACCTCAAGAGTTGCAAGAAATAAGCTAGATTTACTATTTTTGAAATAAAGGAGAACTAAAGAGAATAAGGAAAACTTTGAAACTGAACCAGAAAATGTGATATTGCGAATGGAAGGGAATGTTTCATGAAATTGTAATTAGGAAGGATTCCAAAGTTTCTAAAACTCCCAATCTTGGGATTAAGAAGATCTGAAGTATACACCGTTTTCAAAAGGTAGAAAAAACTCCCCAAGGTTTTGGTCGAAAATTGAAGATGAAAAGTGAAAAATCAGACGGTCCTTCGGCGTCCACCGCCTTCAAACGGTCGATGGTTACCCGTCGATACTATCAACCGTTTGAAAGCTCGTCTGATTTTTCACTTTTCATTTTTAATTGAAGAAAGTATCGACCAAAACTTTGGTGAGTTTCCTCTGCTTCTTGATGAGAAAATGATCTCCCGACGACTGGTCAACCATGTACACACCGTTTTCTAGCTATACAAATATAGAAAGAATCCATTATTGTAGATTGAATAACTTTCCCTGAATGATGCCTAATGCGAGTGTGCGAACCGACTACATAAGCCGTATAATGTGAACACTCACAATATCGCTTGTCTACTGTGAGTAATTATATTCCCTTCTTCAGTTGATATCAGGATGTAAGATCATCGAAAATCAAAGTAAGGGATATATAATTAGGACTTGTAAACCATCGACCTACGAGATATCAACATTATAAGTATATTATTCTTGATGTGCGATAAACGCAATCCGTCGGAATTAGGCATTATGTACTGTGAAAGCTATTGCAGCCCGCTCAGAAGCTTAGATGATATTTAAATGATACTAGATGATACGACCCCTCAATCCAATAATACGTCAGCCAGAACGAGTTTCTGCAGGGAACGAAAACTAAAATGAGACTTTCACAAACTGATCTGCTTATAGGCTATATCATCTGCCTACTGCGAATCTGCGTGTCTGCCGAGTTCTGCGTGGTTCCTCTTCATGCAAAACAGGATCAAAGAAGAACTCCTGCTAATCCAATGGGATTCAGATTCACGTTTTGTGCAAAAATAATATTTTCTATGTTTTCTCTGATTAAACGAAAATCAGTAAGCCCAAAGTCAGAATTTTTGACATGGAATCTCATCAGGTCATTTCCTATGATAGTCATGCACCCCTGTCTATGAAGCTAGACACATTCAGATTTGGCAAGCCTCCTAATGTCGGCAAACATAGGCATTTTGAGCAATTTAATCCACATTTATCCACATTCTCGCATACATTGCCGATCTGAAACATAATAATAACACAGGCACATCATAGAAAATGACCTGGAGACACACCATGTCAAAAATTATGTCTATTGACTTCGTGTTTTCGCTTAATAAGTGAAAATGTAGAAATCGTCCTTTTTCCCAAAACACGTCAATCTGTGTCCCAATGGATTAACATGTGTTTTTCCTTAATCCCATCTGCCATGAAGAGGACCCAGGTAGAACTCGACAGACGCGCCGATCCGTAGTAGGCAAAGGGTGTACATCATTCTGTAAAAGTCTCATTTTCGCTTCCGGTCCCTGCAGAATCCCTGCCACAGCGTAAATTTTGGCAGAGAGGTAAGTGCAAACTCAATAGAGTCTCCTGCAAGCCATTGGCAGTTTTTATCTCACTATAATAGGCCTATGTGGAAGCAGACAAGTACGAGTAGATTAATATAGAAAATGTCAAAAACGTGGTGCATTTTTGTGAATATTTTGAAAGCTTGAAAGCAGCTTTAGAATATCCGACCACAGAAGACATGGAGTGATTTAAACATTGTGAAAATCGATGCCGGGTGAGCGATGTGGTTTGCTGGTTTCATCAATTTGTGTGTCAAGATTGTTGGAGAACTCTTAGCTGCGTGCTCTGTATATCTTTATCAGAGCCTCTGACCGCCGTTAAACTTAAGACATAAAAGAGCTATTATTGAACTCAGCTCTTAAAAAGAATTTCAACATTACAAGCATGTCTGACATTGGAATTGGCAACTGCCTCTTCTGCTACTGTTAATCTCTCACACGATCGAATGAATTTTGATATGCTTTGTTAAATCTAAGATCGACAAAAGCAATCCGAACATTCTTTTTTCCGAATTAGCATTTCTTATCAATCCTTATCTATAATAAAAATGTGAAAAGCAGTGGCTGTAGCCGAACTAGTTTTCACGAGTCCTCGTACTTCTCTAGCTTACTTGATCTTTATGCGATCGAATTTCATATTAGACGAAATCCCTCTTAACGAACTTTGACTTAGGTCCACGAGACTATTCTCCGTCTAAAAAGTCTATAGTGAAGGTGAAGGAAAATTACAGCATTAAGACAATAAAAGCAATATAAGATTTCATTCATACTTTTCCCGCAACTTTTGCGTTGTCCCCAGTTATATTTAGAGCTTGTAATACCGGGATCAACACCATTGTGACAAAAAATGCCACTGCGAAAAATGGCGGGATTGTTATTATTTCGACTTAAATCACAAGCAAAGTGTAGGTCTACATTAAACTGAATTATAAACATGCAGTGTATGTCTTCGACAAAGTGAAACGTGAAATCATTCCTAAGAAGTGAAATGAATGAAAACTTGCTGGACAAGTATTTTTTACAAAAGTCAACTTCATTAACGAAGTGAACATAAGTAATTGATGCAATGTTTGAACTATGTACATGTTCAATTGCACATATATAGTTGACCATAAAACATGGCCGCGCATTTTCTTACTCTTTTCTTTCTTAAATATAGAGACATTTCCTGTTTGAGTGCAATCACGAAATCTTGACTGCCTTTGGGCAATGCCCTGAAGTTGTCATTTCAAGTTTCACTTTTCAAAAATAATGTTCTAGGAACTGATGGGTCCATTTTTTAACGGCTGACGTCGCTATACAGTGTTTACAGTTTTACACTAAAAATGATTTTATTATGTGAAGGAAATTTCCTACTGTGCCATAACATATCAAAGTCACTCTGGTGCAACGACTAGCCGAAGAACGCTTTCATCACAGGAAATTCTTTTTCATTTTGTGTGGTAGTGAACAGAGATCTCTTCTATGTAAACTACCGGGACGAAAAATCAACTTTTTAGTCCCACGGGATCACAAACTTTTCCTCCCGCAGTTAACTTTTCCTGTGTTAGCGCCCGTGTAAAAAAATCATAGAAGTCTGTAAACAAGTTATGATTTGCCAGAGACTACCAAGATATCGATATAGTCCCCAGATTAGCTCATTCATAGATTTCGCGGTACAACCATCAATTTCATAATGAACAATAGACATCTAAGTCACAAAATGAAAAGCTACATTCTTTCAAGGGGAAATAAACGTTTCCTCTCTTAGCTATCTGTCCAACCCCCCCCCCCCACTGCGCTCGGGCTGTACAACATAGCTGCGGGAGGAAAAGTTGATATTTCCTCTCTCAAGCGAATAGCTATTGAGTTCCACTTCTAGCATTGCAAAATTTGTTGTTGAATATGCCTGTATCTAGTCAATGCAATAAAAATTTAACATTTTCTATTAAATTTAACATTACTCATTGACAAAAATTTTTGAAACATTTACTTCTTTAACTTCTTTCATTTTTGACTGGTATATATACATGCATGCATGATGCCTTGATAATTTAGTCACAATCTCCACCAAGTCGCTAGCACAGAAAAACAACGGATGTAGCAGATTCAACTTTAAGAGCGCGTGTGCCCCCCTCTAGCTTCAATACATTCAGTAATCCGAGATGGCATGGATTCACAAAGTTTCTGAATGAAGGATGTTTCAAGGAGAAGCCACTGCTCTGTCAGTCTTTCAGAGAGAATCTTCAGGGACACTGGTGGAAGTGAATAGCGGTCTCTCACTCGCCGCCCAAGCTCGTCCCAGACTTGTTCAATGGGTGACAAGTCAGGTGAGCGTGCAGGCCAGTCAAGGGTTTGAATGTTCAATCTCCTAACAGTGGCAATGACAGCCGAGGAGCGATGTGGTCTTGCATTGTCGTCTTGGAAGAGGAGATCCTCCACCCTCACCACTGGGGCAATAACAGGAAGCACAATTTCATTGAGATACCTCTCTCCAGTCAACGTGGCTTTGATGATGACTGCTGTCGTTCGTCCGCCATGCCAAATGCCACCCCACAGCATAACACTTCCACCACCATATCTGTCGTGTTCTTTAATACAGCATGGGGCAAAGCGTTCACCTGGAAGACGATGCACTCTGACACGACCGTCATTGAAATCCACAGTGAATTTCGATTCATCGGTCCACAAGACTTTCTGCCAGTGATGGTCATTCCATGAGCGATGGGCATCACACCAGGCAACTCGTCTTCTGCGGTGCTCAAAACTCAATGGAATTAGGACAGCTGGTCGTCGCGATTGAATTCCAGCTTCTCGCAATCTTCGGTAAGCCGTTCGAACGCTAGTCTATATTTGAGGCACTCCTCCAGTGCACGACTAGCTTTGGGACTGACACAAATCTATTCCTCTTTGCAGATAAAACTAGACGTGCGTCTGTCCTTCCTGCAGACTTTCTTGGTCGACCAGATCCCTTCTTCTTTTTAACATCTCCTTCTGCTTTCCATCGACACCACCACCTCCAAACAACGACTCTCGATAGTTGTAGCTCTTCGGCAACACTCGCACAACTTCCACCAAAACGAATCATTCCAATAGCCATACCTCTGGTAAACTGATCGTGTGCCATTTTATTTTACAAAAGCTGGATTTCAGTTCACGTTTATGTTCAATTTATAAAAGCAATTGTGACATTGGTATCGATATCAAAATTTGAAATTTGACCACCATAGATCTTTCTCCATTCTCTAATGTGTTGAATGGTAATACATAGAAAGTGAGATATTGCATCATACCTGAGAAAAAAATAAAACAAACTTCAATTCAAGCCAATGATAGTTTGTTTCATTAATTATGTCATTGAGTATTAATCCATTGACATAGATTTTAGCATTGAAAGAATTAAACCGTTTAACATTGGATTTTTACCATCACTTTTAGCTAAATGTCGTTGATGAGTTACACTTCTTTGCCAAAGATATTCATTTCATGGATATCTTCGTTACACATATTTGAAAATCTATGACCTGATTCATTGATTATGATCTGCCTTGAATGTAATTTGTATGGTTGATCGCGATGTCTATATTCAACAATAGCAATATTGATACTCGTCTTTACTCATTGAAAATGTAGAACTCGCTTCGTTCGTTCTACATTTTCAATGTCGCATAGACATCGTATTAACATTGCTATAATGCAAATCAGAAGATTTTGAAGTTAACATTTTAAGTGCTATGTTACGTACTTCTCGAGATCTCTGAAATAGCTTTGACATTGCAGCCTCAATGTCTTTATATCGATCTCTACCTAAGAGTACATCATTGAGATGCAAAGTAATAAACATCAAATTACACCATTATCATGGCTTAGCTCCTTCGTGTGTGGATAGCCTCGTGGCCTTCTCCATTCGGAAGACGCACGTCCGAACTCTAAGATGGTCTTTGTTGCTGAGACTTCATCGTGCATGCCGGTTTTCTGAAAACTGTTATGATAATTCCGCAATTAAGCAAGTTATGCAACAAGTAGCATAGTCACACGAATGGATTATAACCGCAAAGGAGGAAAACTACATTTTCTCAAATACATTATGCATTCAAAATCAAATCGAACAATTTTCAATAACTACATGTAAATGTAAATTGGTATTATATGTTAAAGTAATAAATACAGATTGTTTCATAAAAAATTGGATCACCCTTAAACATCGCCTTAACTTCAACTTTGTCTAACTCCGCCAAACTTGAACGAATTTCTCTGAAATCTGGAAGATATGTCAGTTGTGCTTACTAATATCATTGTCGGAAATTTCAAGCATGAATATTGAGTTGTTTTCCTGTTATAGATAAAAAAGTAGTAGATAATTTGATCTTCATTTAGCAATGTTACACAGAATCATACCTCACTCTTATAAAATTACATTTGTTTCCTTTGTTATGTAATATGTTGTTCTACAAGCCAAAAGCTATCAAGCAAAACAAAAATAAAGAAAATCGGTCAATCAGAGCCAGTATAGCACCATTATTCATCAACGATAATGTAGCTGCTACATGTGATTAACTGGACTTCATGTTCCATAGCTTCCTGACTTCGTTGCGGTGGTGTTGGCAGCACTGCTGATTGCTTTCAGCTAGAAATCTATCTCTTACCGGTTGAAAGCAATACAAAGCACAAATGAACAATAACGAGATCGCATTCACAAAAGGCAAAGTGTCAGCCTTGCTAGAACTAGGATTTTTTTTGCGAGCTACAAGCAAGCGACTAAATGTCCCTTACACAAATGTGCATCGATGGCATAATGATGATTTTCGACTCTGTCGTAAAGAGGGCTCTGGCCGTCCACGCAAAACATCCAAACGTAGAGACCGCCTAATTTTGAGACTTGTTAAAGTTGATCCAAATCTCTCGTTAACTGAGATGGCTGCACTAGACTCGTCTATTTCTAAGTCCACTATTCGTAGAAGACGTATTGAGTCGAATTTCAAGAGCTGTAAGAGGCCCTCTCAGATCGAATTATCAGATCAGCATACAAAAAGACGTCTCAGATGGGCAATGAGTCATTGTCACTGGCGAAATCAATGGGATCGGGTTGTCTGGTCTGATGAGGCATCAGTCCGTCTGAAGGATAGTGATGGTCGATTGAGATTATGGATAAAATCTGATCAGGAAATTCCGAGACATTTACATCGTCCCCGGGTACAAGGTGGCGCGACTCTACTGATTTGGGCTGGCATTTGAACCAATGGCCGCTCTGAACTTCACATACAGCAAGGAACCATGAATTCTGAAAGCTATGTGAATGTTTTACGAATGAACATTGGCCAAATGACAGATCAACTTGGTGATCCATCGACTTGGTTATTTATGGATGATAATGCTACGTGTCACAGGAGTAGTAGAGTTAACTGATGCAAGTCTCAATTAGGGCTTAGGACATTATCTTGGCCAGCTCGTTCTCCTGATCTGAATCCCATAGAAAATGTATGGAGTATTCTAAAACGTAACGTTCGTCGTTCACTGCTACCTACAGATGGCGTATCACAACTTACGTCACTGTTAAAAAGAAAGTGGAGAAAGTTAGATCAGTCAAAAATCAACGACATCATCAAATCAATGCCTAGACGAATTGGCAATGTCATTGACAATAAGGGTAGGGCCACAAAATATTAGCTTCTTAAGAACCGTTACTGTATCATAGCTTATCAGATTATATAAGGACATTTAAATATATTAGGGACATGAAATAACATGAAAAATGCTTTCTGTATTATACTTATGTTTTATTTAGTCAAATTTTAGGATGATCCACTTTTTATGAAACGGACTGTATTTGACACAAGACTATGGAAAGCTGAAGATTGCCATTCACTCACAACTAGGATGTAGGATAAAATGTACCTTGAATCTCTACTTTTTCCAAAATTCTTCATTTCAATAGGAAGTCACAGGTTCGTTACCGTGGTTTCGCTACTGCGGCTTCCCATGTGACAATTGCTAACTTTCCACTTTAGCAAAGGTAAATGTTCACCTGGTCTATTTAGGAAAAGCATCGACAATACCTACACTGTAAACTGTCAACCGTGAATATCTGCTAAAATTAACAACTAAAATTAGTTTCACGTTTTTACAGTTCAAACTGGAAATATCCGTAAAAACAGACGTTTGTTTATCTGATACCAGCTGATTTTAACTGTTACTGTGACGTCATTATTTTAACAGATATTTACGTATATTTTCTGTGAAACTTTTCTGTTAAGTTTAACGGCCATTTAAATGTTTTTAGCGGTGCACTGTTTACAGTGTGCAGTGTCAATCTAATTCTGTTTGCCGAAAAATCAAATGCCGATAAGGCACACACCCGTGGCTAATGTCCGTCCACCTTGATCAGACTTTATCCCTCGCTTCACGGTGTGCCAGGAGAGGTGGTTTCAATTTGAAAATTTCTCATTGCGCTTCTTGACGACTTCTGGTGTATTCTTGCATGAAGGCTTTGAAAATCATATTTTAAAAATTAAACGACTAGCCCTTTTCGAGAAATTGACGGAAATAAAAAATGGCGGGAACAAGAACCGAAACTGAATTCTGGTGCTGCATTGAAAAACTTCCCAAGCATTTTGTCAGCAGTTTCTTGTGTAGTTTGACCCGCTCTTTTTAAATATAATTGATAGAAAATCATACGGTTACCCCTTTTCGTGGAGATGACGAAAAAATCAAAATGGCGGACATGAAACAGAAACTGCATTCTGTGGCTATGCTGATACAATTCATGAGACCATCCATGCAAGGCTCATGTCGATTCGCTCTAATCAGGCGAAGTTTAAGTCATCACTGTAAACTTGCAATGTGCATACAACAGCGAGATAAAAAAAGATGTATCTCTGAAGTCCAAATGAACAGGCATTCTGCAATCTTTTATGAACGACAGCATACAATCATATATTTTCAACGATGCTTCTCAATGCAGTCATGAGTTTGCAAGCATTCATCAATTTCTGCTGACAGAAGAAACTTGTTGATCTTTCAGCAGTCTGAATAGAAATGAAAAGATGAATCGCAAGCGTTAAGAAGTAACTCTATTGAAATTTTATTTCCCCGCATCATGTTTAGAAACAAAAAACATCTCTCCATTCTTGTACTTTTAAACAAATTTTGTTTATATTTTCATGCAAGGAGGTCATTTCCTTAGAAAATGAAGTATAGAACGAAAATAGCTCTCATCTCCAAGAACTGTATTTTATGAAGGCCAAGGAATTGAGGGAAATTACATTCACATCCAATCAGAATATCCAAAGAAAATATCAATCATAAAATTCGAAATAGATCGCTATCGATCCCATGTTGAGCATTAAAAAGAGACAAATAATGTGAATATTACTCCAATAAATCCAAAACATTAATCAAAATGTCACAAGTTGAAAGCGAAAGCGAGGAGAAAATTTGGAAACTCAAATCTTTCAGTAAAGAGACGTTAAACGACAAGCTTTTCATCCGAAAATTAGGGATCAGTTCAGACTTGAATTGAGTTTGCATCTTTATGAGAAGATGCTCCAATTTTTCATTCAACATGTCCCTTGGGAACTCTGTGTGAAAAACAGGATAGAAAATGGAGCCTTGATTTCCGATGCTGACCTCGAAAGGTGACTGGAACAAAGCGATAAAGTCACGCACAGTGATAATGTGCAACTTGTTGTGTCGAAGATTTGACCCAAAACTTGACACAGTGAAGCCTCTAATGCTTTGAAAGTATTTCGATCTTCAATATAAGTCAAAAACCGAAAGTGAAATGAGAAAGAAAGTTGTAGCTATTCATTTGAGTTCAAACCGAGAAATTATGGTTGAAACTGATAATTCATATTTATTTTTGAATTCTCGCTCTCTCCTTCCCTCCCACTCTCTCTCACTACATGTGCAGTAGTCTGTTTGTATGTATTTTGTTTGTATATTACGTTGCAGTGCACTTCATGCGCAAGAAATGGAAGTCATTTAATTTTTCAAAACAATTCACCATTGGTTCCCTTTCAACCAGGTGTGGAATAAATGCATTTTTCCAAATGACAAATCAAACACATGTCTCAGCATCCTAAAAGGCAGATACAAATGTCCGAAAACCACTTAAAACTTACGTGGTAGGTACATTTCAATTACATATTTATTTTCAAGTACATTTTGCGACAGCAATCGTCATGTCGTGGATGGTGCATGGTGTCGTCAAACTGACAATGATATCGGACGTTATTGTCCTTGGTGAAACTTTCTCGGACGTTGTCATTGTATGACGTCATCGAATATTTCGTCATCTTTTAGTTTCATTGAGGACCGCGTTATTAAATGTTGCAGCAAGTCGCTGATTGATGACCTATGTTCAAATGAATAATTGATTGCTTCTGATTTGTATATAAACATTGTTTTTACCTTAATACAACACACACATCTCGGAATCCAAACTGGTTTTCTATAACAATTTTATATACAAACTTGATTCATGTCTGTGTATATCCATTCAATTCTTCGATAAAAGAGCATTCGACTCCTGCAATATTCGTCACTTCTGAAAAGCCTTATCAGTGGTGGCCTCCGATGTCGATTTATCTCATAAATCAAGAGGCTTTGTCTGCGATAGACAATTTCGTATTTCCTTACAAGATCGAGCCCACAGCTTCTTTCGTGGAGTGTCGTCCGGTGTCCCAAAGGGGTATGTACTCGCACATCAACTATTTGTCACTCATGTGGGGCTCTCTTCGACTTACTAATTCCCCGATGGTAAAATGTGCACATGATGTTTTGAGTATTTTGTCTGTTCATCGGTCAACTGCCAACAATCTGTTATATTCTCTGAAGAAAGCAACTTAAATGGTTATTGCAAATTACACGGATTACGTTTGAATAAAATTGAAACTGAATTAGTGTTCATTCGTGAAAGTACAAACGTCACGCTATCGATGGATTATATGTTCTGTGATGACGTAAAGTTGTTTCTTTTGTTGTTCAATGATACCCTTCACTTGTGGTGTACATGTTACTCATGTCTACAAAGTGGCTAGCAGAAAGATTCGACATATGAAAACGCTTGGCATTGGCAAATCTAATTTAATTACAGCATTCTATCCCTACATGAGATCAGTTGCCGAATATAATTCTCCAGTCTGCGTAGGATTCAATAAGAAAGGCAAAGCTCAATAAATTAGACTGAAGTTAGACTGCCATAGAATTATAAATGACAATGATTGCAAAGACAACTGCTTGGAATCGTTTGGGTCAAGACGCTTCATGCTTCAGGATGCTTGCATTATTCACGGGATTGTGTCAGTCATCTTCAGCGCTGTAAACATCTTGTTCTTCCTCTATGTCGTCCTCAAAGCAGGCTAATTCATTTGTTCCATTGTGTGCAAAGCGTTTTGATACTTTACACCAGCAGAATATTCCGACTCATTCCGAATCATTTCGACTCGAATATTCCATCTCATCTATGATCGGATAGTAAGCCTACTTGTGAAGATCGAATGTCAGAATTCAGATTTATTTATTACGTTCTGTGATCGGCAGGGTAGTCTGTCTGTAGTGACACTATAGTTGAATTTCATAAATTGATGAATTTTTTAACTTCAGTGCATTTAAAATCCATCGTAAGGGTTCTTAAAGAAGCCAACGAGTTGCGCAGGTCATAAAAGAAAGTATCAACCACTAAGAATCCGAAATCTTAATAAATGCTTAAATAAGCTCTTCTTTTTCCGAATCTATTTATTTTTTCAACAGCACAGACCGCACGCAATATTGCAATGCTCTGCATAACATTGTAATTTTGTTTTCCAATGTTTATTGGAAATGAACTGTCAGTGTTCATATATAGGTAGAGTGTCGACTCAAAAAAGTATCTGTATACAGTGAAAAGTTTTATATCAAAAAATTCAGTTTTTTGCGGAGATTACGTTCCCGTGGTCCAAAAAATTATTTAAGCACTTTAAAAAAAATAAAAATTTTGCCAATTTATATACTACCGAGTCGACTCTCCTAAATAAGTAGTATGAAATCAGTTGTGTATCAAAAGGAATGAATATTTGCTAATAAGCATCCTAACTAAGCGGAAATCAAGCTGATTATCAAGGGAATTTCATGAATTGTATTATAATGAAAATCTTCATGAAAAAGTCGCGATATTATTCGTGCTCTTGGCTGAAATTTCAAGTTTTTAATTCAATTTTCAGCGGAATGATTTTATGATTCGATCACTTCATGTTTCATTTCTAGAATCTGAATAGTGATGTGGACCCATTTACATCTTTCAAAGTTAAATGAAATCATTGTCTTTGATTGTGATTTTGCTCTGCCAGTGGTAGGTTGCCTGTCATATGATCACGCATAAGAAAATACTCTTGAGGTTGAGCATGAAAGCAATAGGAACCCATCGAATTGCTAATTTAGCAAGCATCAAATCTCCAGGGCTGTCATGAGAATCTGTGAAATACCATCATTCCTTCTGCATTACAATTATGATCACTCAATTCCGTGGCAATTTCTTCAAAACTGCAAAAATTTGCATATCTCACATTTGGTGACAATACCACCTGTATCTCCCTTGAGTTCATTTACTAAAATCGAAAGTGTATACACATTGGGGATTTAATAAATGCGGAGTTACCTCTCCACCTAATAGGTATACCTACTCGTTGTGAACTGCTTTTGACCTCTACAGTAATCAAACGCTTTTTATCGTGTGCTTTAATTTTGTCTTCATCTTGTCTTGTGTGCAGTGACTTAATTTTCAATTATCTGAAATATTTACATGCATGATAGATTTTATAGCTTTTGAGCAATAGGTCTAGGGGATCCCAGGGGCTCCCGCGGGAAAGTAGGATTAAAGGGCATTCTGATTCAAGGACAACATTACTATTATGTCTCACTTGAGACGATATAAAGATGCAAAATTAAAAATAGTCAGAATCATTTGTACGGTTCAAATTGCTCCATGAATAAGCTTCGACTGCAAAAAAGCTTGCTCATAAGGAATTTTGAACAGGGCAAATGGTTCTTATATCATTAATAGTTCTCAGATAAGAAAATTTAAGGGTTAGGAATGCCACATTTCCCATTTCTCTAAGCATCGGATGTTCTGATTTCTATGGAATCTCGAAAAATTGCAATTCATATTATCCGTGCGGTCAACTCCATGATCTGAAAATAAAATTTGGTTTCGTCTTCATGATTTTTGTCTAAAAAGGTTGCAAGACATAAAATAAGGAGTTTCCACTGAATTTATATCAACATATTCAAATTATGAATACTACATGACGAATATCAAGATATCTATGTGAGGTACCAACAAGGAGACTGTTTGGGAAGACCCTAGTAAAATCAACTGCTGCACCACCACATCTAGATGAATAAATAGTTGAGGAAATATGCCTTGACTGTTCATGAAATTGAAAATTGTTTTGAAAGAAAGTCAAGTTATTTATTGTAAAATCGTACAAAAGGTTGGTCAATATATTTCGACTATTTCTTGATAATGCTTATGATATAAATAGTCGAAATATATTGACCAACCTTTTGTACGATTTTACAATAAATAACTTGACTTTCTTTCAAAACAATTTTCAATTTGAGTAAGTAGTATTTATGTCGCTTATTTTCCTCTACATAATGATAAATCAAATTCACTCATATGTTTTGTAATTATCTTATGCTAAACTCCTAATTTTCTAATAATCTAAGCGCCAGCATCTAGCCATATACAGTTTATTGCATGTGTGTACATCAAACTGTTTGGAGAGTGGTTGTCGGCTGTCGCTTTCAAGAAATACTTCAGGAAGAAATATATAAGTCGACTACAAGCCAGCATTCAAAATAACATTTGATGGATTGCACATCGCATAGCTTTTACGTGTGCATGTATTGTCAAACAGTGAGACAACGAGCAGGGGGGAAATTTTGATAATATGGCGACATCCTAAAATACTTCTGATGTGGGTGGAAGCGTGCTGCTGGGTGATTTATTTAGGCCTCTGTCGACCGTTGAATAAATTAAAATGGTCTATAACTAATCTAGAACATTCTAGAATGAATTGTTTATTTAAACAAGACAATTAATTACATCATTGCAAGGGCATGTAAATGTAAAATAATTTGAGATTACCTGCGTGTGGATGCCATGTAACATAAATGCTACGAGCTATTTATCCTTCTTAAAACGTTGACATGATTAACATTTACATGCAGCTTCATAGCCTACCTTTTCTCAAATAAAGCCTCCAGAGTAGTTTATTCAAGCCTATCTAAGTTTTGTAAGAATTGTATGTTCACTAGCCTATCTATCGTAAGATTTATTACATTGAGTAGCTTATACAAGACTGGAGCTTAGGAGATGCAATGAATGATTGGATTTCAATGCAGTCATGTGTAACACCAGTCAGAGCTGGAACCGGACAGCTTTTTTTCCGGAAGGCCCGGGCCCGTCTAGGCCCGAATGATTTTTTATCTGGGCCCGGACGACATAGGCCCCTAATTCATCGCTTTGTGCACTTTACCATTCTTACTGAAAGTATCGATTGCGTACAAGTTAAGTGCAATAGACTTAAATCATTCATTCTAAAAAACTTAATATTGTTAACAAGACTGTGTGCTGCAGGACCTATGTGCCATCTGTAAACAAATTGATGCAAGCATGCTATCTGTCCAGCAGTTCTCTTTCCATGCAAGGTCTGTGTTACTTTGCGATCCGTAATGCTATGTTGGCCAAAGACGATGAAAGATGCTATAATGCATAATCTTTGGGTTTGGCTTATACCCGCCGTTACAGGTAGACAAAACTTAATTTTCCTGATCCGCATCCGAAACAAGTCTGAATTTTCAATCCGCATCCGCACCGAATCGACAATAGTAAAACTCATCGAAATTATTTTTCCACTCGTTTAGATTTAGATAAACTTTATAGGGGCATTTGTGATTTTGTGGATTTTGCAACTTTAGGCCATACGTCCAATAAACAAAGAAATAAGCCCATGCAAAACTATAACGAATATCAAGTTTAGACTAGGCTGCATGTACATGTATAACAGCAGTGCAACCCACAATCTTCTGGGACAGGCTTTCTGCACTGCATTGTTTCCATAACTGGCAGTAGTATAAACGAGTCTGTTTAGGCATTTTGAATCATCAAAGCATAAAAACAACGGCCGCGAAACTTAGAAATCTTGCTTCTAAATAGTGATAGGTTTTTTTCACGTGGACATAACCTGGTATATACAACCACACCCACAGGTGCTGTCTGAGCAGTCTGAATTGAGGCCTCACTACTTACCATGATGACTGCTCATAAGTGACATGGTAGAACAGTTATTCTCACTTTGTTATTGTGAGCCTTTATTTCTTTTATTATTTTATTCAGCTTTTACGCTAACAATTACAATAGCAGCAGACTGCAATTACAAACGGAAGGTTTCAAATTTCAAAATTCTACTTTACGTTTCGAAGTACCTTACAGTCAACATTTTTATGATGTGAGAATGCACTTTGTAATGCAGATGAACACATTTACTTTCTAAATAAAACTTCATTTATAACAAAGAACACACTTTGAATGGCAGTTGCACATGGAAAACAATAATGATACTTACAGTCTTGTACCAAAGAATTACATATAAAGTATAGCTGTTGACGAATCTTCTTAACCTTTGATTTTAATTTTTTCCTGCCATTGTGTGTAAAAAAACAAGCGAGTCACTGCTTGCTTTTATTTGCCTTTGTGAAGTTATGTACAAAATAAGATTGAGAAAAGTAAAAACATGGTAAAAACTGCGGCACTTCGTCTCATAGACACATCAAATGGTGGGGCCCTGCAATTATCAATACACTGCATTAAATACTCGTAGCAATGAGACCGAGATGTGTTAATACTGTCAGTTGGACACCGAATCATATGAAGACTAACTACTTTAAAAATAGCATAAACAGTGTCACCAATCAGTGTTCACGTAAAACAGAACAAAACGAATCTTCAAAAACCCTTCAACACTGCTTCAGGCAAAATGGTTTCTCTACCTGCGATATCTCTAAAAGTAAACAGAAAAATAAAAGCAAACATAGGAGCGCAACTTAAAAGAACGTCGTATGTAAACTGAATTATGTCAGCAATAGCTGTAATCGCAAAGTGAAAAAACTGGCCAAACAATGTCTCTTACCTATTCAAATAATTAACAAGCTAGGTCCTACTATATCTCAAGTCACCAACATTAAAAAACAAAGCAGAAAACACGGAGACATTTCATAGTGAATCTCACGTCCGTTTGTGTCGTCTCCCCGAAAAAAGATAAGCTGCTAAAAATATGTACAGTCTATTTGCTAAAAGATATGTACAATTCCGAGCTTTCGCGAGCCGGCTCGCATTATCAAGGTTTGGCAGGAGCCAAACCAAGTTTTCTTCCTCTGATCGGTTTTTAGTTTATATGTTTACCTGCCTTTTGTGTGGCGATTTCTTCATCGGTCAAACTAACCGACCGTTCAATAATAGTTACAAAGAACATCAGCGAGATGTCACTGATGAGAACAAGAAAAATGCTTTGAATGAGCACCTCTGTCAACTTGATGTGGGCAAGCATGTTCCGTTAATTGTCGATCTGAACATAGATATCTTGGACAAAAGTGACAATACCGTTGACTGCAGAATTAGTGAAGCTCGTCAAGTTGTTAGATTGAGACCCGCTACGAACCGCAAGTACGAACTACCAAACTTCTAACGGTATTAACACATCTCGGTCTCAGTCCTATTCAATGCACTGTATTGATGACTGCACGGTCCACCATTTGATGTGTCTGTGACACGAAGCGCCGTGGTTTTTAAGTTTCTCAATTGTATATTGTACATAATTTCACAAAGTCAGATAGAAAGAAAGAGTGACCCGCTTGTTTTTAACACAATGCCAGGAAAATTGAAATACCTCCTGTTCCTAGCCTTCAACATCTTTGATTTTAAAGCTTATGTTATCTGTTTTCAGATGTCGATTTCTTATTAATCTGATTTCTTCAGTTGAAATTGGGTATTTTAATGACATAACGCTAGATTTAACATGCTGACAGAAAAAATCGTTTTTATATGACATCATATTGCACGACATGACACGGACCTACCTACATGTAGTTCTTTTTCTCCTTCCGCGTTTGCTAGTTGTCATCAATTTCTCTCTTCCGTTGATTGGGACGATTTGCTGTGTTGTGAAAACATTAATTTTGTTGTTCTTACGTTTCAACACCTGATACAATATACTTACGAAACCTTCTTTCCTGAAAAAACTGTACGTATGAGATCTAATGATCCTATTTGGTTAACCCCTTCGTTGAAAGTGCTTTCAGACGCTCGTGACAGAGCCCTTTCTCGTGGTCATTTTTCGAAATATCTCCGCCTTAGAGAGAAATTTAATCAAGCGGTCCTTAAGTCCAAGGGTTGCTGCTATTCCAAAATGCAGTCTCTTTCTCCGACCCAGACTTGGAAAATCATAAACTCGCAAAGGCTTGTATCCCAGAATGTCAACGTTGACTTGCAACAAGCCAATGACATCAACGACAAATTTCATTCCCTCTTCACCGATTCTGACATTCAACGCTTCATTGTTCCCTCATCTCCGATTCCTTCACATTTTCAAGTTGACGAAACTCAAGTAGCAAATCTGATTAAAAGCTGCAAATCCAATTCAGTTGGTCCTGATGGAGTGCCGGGACGTTTTTATAGACGTTTCATAGACATTCTTTCGTATCCCCTAACGATTATCTACAATCTTTGTCTGAATTCATCTACTTTCCCTGATCCTTGGAAATTAGCTAATGTGCTCCCCCTTCCTAAAAAGAACTCAAACTCAGAATTTCGTCCAATATCCATTCTCCCTTTCCCCAGTAAGATTCTGGAAAAGCTGATAAAAGATTTTGTCCTCTTGCCTCATCTCCGCAACTTTTTTGATTCTAGGCAATATGGCTTTGTCCCCACAGATCACCGCGGTTGCACCAACGCTTTGCTAGCAATTCGACTGAGTACCCTATAACATATTAGTCTGGCCACCTCTAACTCGTGCCGTATCTTAGCTGTAGATTTCCAAAAGGCATTCGACTCCATCAGCCATCTGTCCCTTTTGAAGACCTTATCTGAAGACCTCAAACTGGGCCCTGACATTGTCAGGTTTATCGACAGCTTCCTCGAAAATCGCTATCAACGGGTCACTATCAACGGCTACCAGACCAGTTGGAAAGAAGTTCACAGTGGGGTTCCACAGGGCTCAATTTTGGGTCCTCTTCTTTTCGCCGTCTTTGTCAATGACATGCCATCCTTTATTTGCACCAAGCTGATAGCTTACGCTGACGACATCACTTTGATTCACATGACTGATGATGGCGATGACTGTTCCTTTCAGAGTGATGTTGATCTTTTTGTTGCTTGGGCTGACAGAAAAAAACTCAAGATAAATGTTGACAAGACTAAAAGCCTTGACGTCAGTCGCTTGCCTGTTCCGTTTAACAATAAACCGATTTTTATAAATGGAACTGTAATTGAACAAGTCAATGATCTCAAAATCCTTGGTGTCATTTTTAGCCATGATCTGTCCTGGAACTCTCAGTGCAAATATTTGTTAGGTAAATGTTGTCGGTCGTTATCTTTTGTTAAACGCTTAAAGTACAATGGAAATGCTTCTTCGGTACTATGGCGTGCATACACTGGCCTGGTTCTTTCCCAATTGTGCTATTCGTGGCCTGTTATTTGTGATTTAAAAGTGTGTCAACTCAAAAAGTTCGAGCACCTACATAAAGTGGCTAAACGTTGGTGCAATACTCCCTCGAAACCGTCTCTCCATCATTCGCTGCAAAAGACTTGTACACGTCTAATAACAAAAATTGCTGACAATCCTGAAACGCATCCTATTGCCGAATATTTCGTCGTGAGGGATTCGAACTGCGGTCGAGTACGACACAAACGCAGACTATTCCCATTGAAGCGCAAGCAAGCGTACTATAACAAATCATTTGTAAAATTTTCTACGCTGTCATAATTTTCCTTTTCTTGTCAAGCACGGTGTATTCATGAAATCATGTACCGCTCGTTGTACTGAAATAAAGTGATATTATTATTATTATATTATTATGACATGACTTAACGTACCGAACGCTCTCCATACAAAAAACATTTCTATGCTCTTCATCGCAAAGTATTGTGCGTAATGTAGCTATGGTATAATGTGAAAAAAAGAAAAAGAAGGCAACAATGTATCTCGTAATGATGATATCTATATCTATGCATGCGAAAGATATTCTAATAATCTGTGTATATTCATAACATTGCTGCCCAGTCTATATATCAATTATGCACAATAGTATTATCATAGTTTTTTTCGGGCAACAATGCAGGACATTTGAAGGCGCTCAAATGTCCTACATTGTTGACCTGAAAAATCAATGTTGATGCTGAATTGTTCTTTCGGTTGAATGTTTCTTTAAACTTATCGGTGGCACTAAGTCCGTAATTTGGTAGTAGAGTTGAAGTTTAAAACCTTGCTTCAAGGTGTTATTTCAAATAATGTCTTTTTATTGAATAATGCAATATTTACAAGTTTTTTCAGAGACTGGGATGCGATGCTTCCATTTTTCTAAGCAAGATAGAATTTATGATGTCAATTGAATGAGTGCATTTACAAGCGGACAGAAAAGTACAGAATTTGTAAGTTTCCAAATTGCCCGTGAATCTAGGTTTCAATCGTGCATGCCCTTAACCGCGTTTTTCAATGTATAATTGCAGAGATAGCTATAAAATAGGGCCTTGAAAACTAGCTTCCACAATGTGTTAAAAACATGGCTCAATTCAAATCCTTCTTTTTTGCATGTTTTTGATTATGATCTAATTACAAATATGTTTTAAATATGCTATTAAGAAACGCTGTGCCTTATTAAAGTTTAACTGGTTTCCTAGTAGTTAAATAGAACAATATAGAACATAGTTAACATGTACCTTGATGTTTTGTTCAAAGCGGGAGAAGATTAAGTCACTTCATCAAGTGCAAGAGAATTGGTAATCCTTCTGTTTGTTCATGGGTTGCGAGAGAGATGGATGCAAATGCGTTGAAGTCCACCAAGAATTCAGTGAATGTCGAACGCCGAAAATGCAATTGGAAGTCGTTAGGAAGGGCATCCGGACTAAAAGATCATAAACGCTCCTGCTAAAAGTCTAAGTGTGTCAGCGCCGTCCAAGTCCCAAGTATGCGGAAGAAGTGACGTAAAGCCATCATTCATCATTAAGTAAATGCATCATAATTATAGTGAATTTCATTTATTGAAACAAGTAAACTGCTGGTGGTCCGCCGATGCGTATTTGGTGGCTCGCCACTGATCCACAGTGGCCCATAGACATTATTTGAATCGGTGATGTGAAAATGGCCAACTCAGACTTTGACTTTTAAAGGTGCTTCATAGGCTGAGGTTGATATTCTTTAGATTTTACAAAAGCATTGACTAATGACTTAATGAGCGATATGATGGCACGAAAATTTTCATTCGAATGCGCATACCATGTTCTGTTCCCAATGAATATCTTCTCAGTATAAAACTGACATAGCCATCAACTGAGTGAGCGCTAAGTCGCATGGCATTCGATACCTTGTTGAGCTTGTTTCACCACGTGATAAATGACGTTGCAATAATTAGCCTATAAACATAAAGCAGGCTACGCATGAAGATATGTGAGTTTTGTAAGTCAAGTATTCTTTCTGGATTTTATTTGCATACTGCATCAATTTTGTACTAGAATGGCATTATCACAATAGCATCGTTAGGGGAACTTATGCGCGGTTTTCGAAAGACGTTTATATTTGGGTGACGTAGGCTATGTACACGTAGGTGAACGTCGTTTCAACAGTTTTTATTTATGTTACTTCATATTGTGCGGCATGTAGGAGAATAGATGTAATAGTTCCAGGTCGTCATTTTTCGATGGAATAAGGTCACATTTTCATGTTTCCCAATAAGATCATAGTACCATCATTTAATAACACAAAAGAGCTTCCGCAATTAGTTTGGCCTGTTCATTTTTCATTAATCATATAGATTCTATTATGCAAAATGCAGTTCCTTACAAGACAGCAGTTTTGTTGGATGCAATGCCACTGCATGCATTTACAGATACAATTATGCCAAGTACTACCACAATTTTTATTACAGCAGTCTTAAAAAATGTAATAAAGGAATTTGAACATGTTCCTGCCTTTTGAAATTGGTGGCCTCACTACTTGTGTCCCTATATCCCAACTTGGTTGCCCACCACTGTAGTAGGATATACTGTACATTCACGAAGCAGCAAACTTACATGTGCCTCAAGCTGTCGGCATTATTTCACACATCAAAGTAGCTTTTGAGGTTGCCGATTCATTTAATAGGTTGTTCAATTGAAAGGAAGCGATGTAACAGCTGGAATAAAAAATCAACAATAACAAGGGCATCATCTGCCATTAATTTTTCTATAATGATATTTAGGAATTGCTTCGAATAGTACTCTCTTCGAATAATGCTTTGTTTAGCTATATGCATATTGCTATTGTTGAATAGAATGTATGAAATGATAGTTGCAGTATAACCTAAGTTTTCAAGCGCCAGTCTGGTCTGATCACTTGAAGGCATAAACTTATATTGATAACTTATAAATGCTCATGCAACAAGTGAGCTGGTCAAATCGATTTTAGCATTTTTTACTTTTGCGCGTTGACAGGAAAATGGTATAATTATTATTTTCTCTACATTTTATTCAACAATGATTTTTAGGCTATTCTTTGCTAATTGCACCAAGATAGCAAAAACATTAGCTGTAGCACAACTGCCGTCAAAGGGTAAACTGAAGTAGGGCCTATACACTCAGAATACAGTGTTATTCATGAGGAATTTATAGCCAGGACACTTGACATTTCCTTAAATAGACCGAAACCTTTAAGAATCCCAAGTATTGACTTGTCCATTAGAAAGTAAAGCCACATATTTCGACATACAATTGATTGATTTGACTTTTGATGGGCAGACAACAGTCCCCGTCTCCAGATCTAATAAAAGTTTCTGACTTTCCCCTAAGTTATCAAATACGTTGCCTAGTCCATGTCGAAAGCGTCGATAGACTTGTACAGGTATTTCATCCTTTACAACCATAGTTCACATCCGCTGATACCATTAATTTAATATTCATCGCTCACTGTACATGAACTTGCACAAGGTTAATGTGAAAAGAATTGCACTGATAAGCGATATCTGCATTGCATCGATGCGATGCTACGCCCTTTAAAGTCTTCAATTGCATAATCAACTCTTCCGTTCACATTGCTGGCTTCCCGGCAAAGACATTTCATTTCAAAGTACGGCCTTTAACACACTATGAATGTGGACTGAAATTCACCAGTCGTTTGAGGTGAACCTTTTCAACATGTAAATGTCACTCACACAACAAGGTAGTAGCATCTAGAAAAGGTCACCAAATTCTACTAATGTTGACATAAAAACTCGTTTGTGATCGCGAAAGACAAACTCGACCTCAGTGGTATGACCTATTACAAGAATCAGATAAAAGAGTGTAAAGTCGTTTTGCTTGGTGGACGGCAGACTATCAATCGCTCTTCTCATGTACTTTCTCCATGTAACGCATCGGTTCACTTTTCAGTGACATTAATTCATCACTGTGACAGTTAGTGTTTATAATTACCCACAACCGCAACGACATCTTGTCTGTGAACGCAGTTAAATTTCAGTGAAGCAAACAATAATTGCTGAAATACTAGACTATAAAAAACACACTTTAGCAATTGCATGTTCCATAAGATTACTGTCTGAAAGCCCTTATCTTCTGCTTTTGTTGATTGCATGAGTGAATTTTTCTACGTAAGGTTAAATTTTCTTCCAATTAACTTCTGAATAGAAACTTTCTATTCAAATCCTGCAAGCCTTTATAGCTTTCAGAGTAAGGATCGAGGACATTCTACTTCTACACCTTTTAAAGGTCAAATTCAAAAAATGTAAATTCAAAGTCGGAAAAAGAAAAACCAAATTCGGAGAAAGTAAAGTCAAATTCGGAAAATGTAAAACTAATTTCGCAACATGCTTATACTGCTTTAAACATTTATGAAACATGCATCAAGACTTAGATATATAAGTATGCGTGGCCTATCAATTTAGAACTTCTGAAACATTTCTAATTTACGCTTTCCAAAATAATCGAAGTTTTAACAAAAACATGGTTACTATGAAAGAATATTTCTTGTATTTTATAAATACAGCACACTGCATAAAAAGCAGACAGCCTATACATCAAACAATCTCAGGATTACATCTTTGGTATTGTTATCATCGCGCACTCCTAGAAACAATAGACAACTGTCAAAATACTAACATAGTCACAAACAATCAACTTATAAACCGACCCTCATATCCACAAATGCAAGTGCTTGTGAATAGAATTTTTGGCTATGATTGCAAGTGTTAATAATTATTGTTGGCGAAATATTATTTAATGCAAAATTTGCTGCCCTTTCAAGAAATTGCAAGCGAAGTTCAATTCGTGTAACTCGCCTTGTCTCATTACCTCTGTAAAGTTCTCGTGAACAGGCATTGCAAAAAATTAATTGGTTAACAATTAATTGCAATTTAATTGGACCAATTAATTGATTGATAATTTGTATCCAATTATTAATTGATTGAATCATTGAAATTAATTGCAATTAGTTGTGAATTAATTGCAATTAATTGGATCAGTGTCAATAAATTCCGCCTATGTTAGCACTTGGTACCATTCCTACTTTTTTTAAAAATTTACCTTCAACATTTGTACATTCAAACTCCATCTAGGTCTACACACACTCCTTTGAGATCAACTTCCATTTAACAATGGAAAATCACAGGCGTGCAGATTGCATACATGTCATACATACGCATGTCATACTCGTGTGAATTTTAAGTCTGAGGTGAGGGATGATTGATGACTAGTACAGGTTGCTTCTATTGTATGAATACAAAAATTATTTAAATTCACCTCATTTCGCATTTTTCACTTGAGAACATAGTTGAGATATTCTCAATAGATCTTAGTACCTGTAATTTGAGTCTTTAATCTAGTCTGATTTCAGAGATAATTTATAGAAAGTCTAGGGAATATCCGTCGATAAAATGTTCCTTTCTATTTCTTTTCTAGTCAAAAAATCAAGTCGAGAAAATGAATCACATCTAGGGTTAAATGAATGAATGCAATTAAGGCCCACGTAGGCCTATTAAGAAAATTGGCAATTAATTGCAATTAATTGATTGATGAATTTCTAATTAAAAATTAATTGATTGATAAATTTCCAATTAAAATTAATTGATTGATGGCAAAATAATTGATTTTTTATTTGCCAATCAGTTATTTACAATCCCTGCTCGTGAATGTTCAGGGAGAAACGCTTTTATCATTCGCTTTTACAGATGACCAGCATGCTTCAATAGGATTCAGCACTGGACTAGTCAGCATGCTTAAAGACTCCCATTCTTGCGGTGAAATATGACAATCCGGTGTTTATGACGGCACCAACAATGTGCAGGTTTGGACCTTTGGATGTATGGAGATTAGATAGCCCGACTCGACATCTGTCTTGAGAACGGCGACAAAAGATGTTTAAGTTCGTCTCGTCGATAAAGGCTATGATCTTGTCGGCGACAACAAAGTCAAGTAATTTTCTGACGTCGCAACTGCTTCTTTTCTCCACTATTCATTGAAGCAGGTTCAGTGTGACACTTCTTGAATGATATAGGCTTTCCATTCAAACGATTTGTAACCGTCTGAAGCGTGACGTGAACTCCTCTTTCGTTCATAAGTCTCGCTGATTCATGTCCTCGTCTTCTGAGTCCATCGTACACAGCCAATGATGGACTGTCTTATAGTTTATACCATTAGCAGCAGCAATGGCCACCCAATCTTCACCAGCCAGCGCCGCATCAATGACTCTTTTCTTCGCTTCAGCAGAATTTCGTTTGTAAGAACCTCGAGAAGCCATTGTCGCCTTTGATATAGCAGATAATAATATCAACATGAGATGAGGACAAATACTAAGTACACGTATTGCCATTGTTAGGGCATCCCATGGTTGCTAAAATTAGAATCGAGACAACGGCTTCATTTGTCCTGAAGCTCGATCTTATGAAAAGTCTGACGAAAGTCTATAATTGTCTTTGGGGTATGAAATATTTCGCAAATTTTAGATTGATAGACTGTCCTTCCAGATATCAGTCCGTATCTAAATCCTGATATATATTACAAGAAGTGTTGCAGGTAGAGAGAAGTAAGAGCCGAAATTTGTTTTACCATTCCGAAGTTGAATTTACTTTTTCCGAATTCGAACTTGAAGAGGGGAGTATATAGGGGATGACTCCCCCACCGTAATGGCCTCCTCATAGGTAAGTGAGAGTTCTCATCAAAAATGCTGACGCTCTAAATCGCTGACACTTTTTTAAACGCTGACCAGCCTTTAAGGCTGGTTCACATTGAAAATCGCTGAAGTTCGACGACGCTCACGCGTTGCTTTAACGCTAGACGCTTGCGATAGACGCAGCCAGAGCTGGAAAAATTCCACTGAAATTTTTTAATTCCAATTTCAATTCCAATTCCAATTCCAGTCGAAACAGTTCAATTCAATTCCAATTCCATAATGAGATTCAATTCCGATAATTGCATGACGCGTATATGTTAATGCATCTAAAGTTTCCTCGCTTCAATCTAACCCATGTGCCCGTATCCTATCCTCGTTATTCCTGTGTGTCGTTCCCTGCGTCGTTCCTATGTGCATTCTCATGTTCATAGTTCATATTTTTTTGTGTACATGTATATATGTAGCCGGTCAGCCTACGCCATTTTCGTTTCGTAAACGAGATATTCAACATCTTGTGAAAAAGAGAAAAGAAAATTAACGGTCAGCAAAGAATCAAACGCTGAGAGAGAGAGAGAGATAGCATAGAAATTAACAGTACCATAGAAAGTCCTAGAATGGAAATTGCATGAAAATTATGGTGCACGCCGGGGGAACTAAGTTGGGGCAAAACGCAAATTGCGCGAGCTAGTTTCAATGTTTTCTCATTTGTATTTATATTTATCAAGCCAAATTGTGATCTAAATTGCTGCCCCTTGTCCAAAGATCATACACAAAAGCAATAGTGAATGTACAAAATACTGCGGCGACAGGATGACAAAGAAAGAAATCCTTTAAAACGTTCTGTACGTTCATCATTTTGAAATATCGCTCCTATAATCTATCAAGAGTATTATCAGTCACATGTGCAACTTGCAATGTCGATTTACAGAACATACATTGCTCCAGCTTGAAATCAGAGGTCAAGAAATCTCAGAGTATTCATTTTACTTGAAAGGGCTCCCCTGTTCACTATATTTGAACAATTTTCAAAATCTTTACATGCTTTCGAATATCAGCTTCCAAAATATCATCACACTATATCACATGTGTCATTTAATGATTAATTGAAAAGTTCCAGCGACTATTCACTTATCTGAGAAATTATTGTCGGTGAAGAAGCTTTCAATGTGTTTATTCGACAAAAGCGCTAGGTTTCTTAACCGTATGAAGGAGAAATCATCATACGGTTAGAATTTTTTCTATTGAATTCTTGAGATATTCTTACAACCAGTGCACCGCCAACTTTCAATTATGACTTTGTGGACCAATTTTTTATTCGAATTTTGAAAAATAGTTGTTAATGACTGCTGCAAATCGACACAATATACCAACCCAGGGAATAGTAGGCTATACCACATGAAACAATGCCACCATCTCACTTAATATTATCTTTATAAAAATCCTGCATTAATTTGCTGCCAACAACTTCCACAATTAACTTGGCAAATAGTTTGACTATGATACAATGTTTTAGATCGAATCTGATCTACAAACCATAGATTTTTCCATGTGCCATCATTGTACATAAGCAAGATGTCAAACTTCCATTCTAGTGCACTATTATCTACTTCTATGAGAGAGAGAGAGAGAGAGAGAGAGATGCGAATAAATCTATTAATAAACTGACAGAAGAAAGAAATTCAATGTGCGAATAACGTGATTGTTGATGAAAGAAAAAACGACGATAAAAATGATATCATGAAAACTGATTAATGGTCCATGTTAAAAAAGGAGATTAAAAATTCCGTGATAAGAACGAAATGTGGTCGGGTCGAAAGCTAACGAGCAGAGATTAAAGGAAACTCTTTCAATTTTCAAAAGAAAGTGGATTTATCGTCAAGTGTCAAAAATTTGCATAAATTAGAGACGATGAGAAATTGAAACAACAACAACTACCAACAACAACACATACGACATCTTCAGTAGCTGTTAGAAGAACTCCATGCTCTCGCGGTGTAACTTGACTACAGAACTAACAACTACAACTGCCCACCAGCGAACAACAACACAGTAGCGTATGCGGCAACACGTACATCAACGAGCGCGATTGAAGATTGACGGTATAAGTGACACTGATATTCATGATATTTATGATATCATTTTGGTATAAGTGAGTCCGATCGAATTGAAGTGAATTCGACATCAAGAAGTGAACTGCAAGTTTAAAGCTTTTCTTTTGTCGTTGAGTATCGTATTTGTATAATTATAGTCTTGAAAATTAATATTGTCAATTGTTGTGATTGGAAGTTGAATAATATTTCATGTCATTACCATTTTAATTGAATCATTAATTATAAGAATAATTTGTTGACACTGTCTATATTGTGATTTGAACTGACAGGCTGCCCTTTAATGCAGGGTTAATTTTCCTCTTTCCAAACCGATTTTTTTCGTGTGTACAACAATTCAGTTAATCTCCAATTTTTGTGCTTATCCAATCAATAACTAAATTCAACAATCGTTTTATTTTGATTAATTATCTTACATGATAAATAACTAAATAACAGATTGAACAAAGATGATTATCTTTTCATTGTTCGCTTAATTGCTGAATTAACATTGTCCGGGGGCTGTAGGCCCATTAAAGTCACAATTATCACCCTTTATTCAACAATAGAATAAAACTACCTCTGTCGATCTATCTCTCTCTTATCTCTGCGTGCAGTTAACTCAACGGCCGAATACTGTGATTTCAATTTTTGTACAAATAGATTTATCACGGGTCTATCGAAAAAGTGGAATTGAGGTTTATCAAGGTCAATTCCAATTCCAATTCCAGTAGATTTAAATATCGTCAATTCCAATTCCAATTCCGACTTTTCCAACTCTGGACGCAGCGTCAATCGCTGACGTTTTGAATAAGTTGGATGACTAATTACTTGCGCCAGCGTTGTTCTGTTCACATTGATATTATCGACGCGCTTCAAATTAGAGCGCCATAATCATCATGTGTGGTTTCAACGTTCGACTTGTGCTTTTGATAACTTTGAGATGTTAAGTTATGCAGAGAAGAAAAAGAAGATTCTGGGTCAGAAGAATCTTCATGATGCGCGAAGAATTAGGAGAATTTCGACATGTCATGCAGATGCATGATAATGACGAAGAAACGCTTTTTCATTACACCCGAATGAGTCCAAGACGGTTTGATTATCTATTGAAATTTGATGGAACCCTATGTTACTCATATTGTACCAAGAAAACCATTTTGTCCAATGGAACGTCTAGCAGTAACTCTACGTTTCTTATCCACGGACGACTCTCAACGATGTATATCACTTCATCTCTTTTTTCTTCGGTCGAGAACTCGGCCCGTCATCGTCGGGCTCCGAAAGAATATCGTCATGCTCAACCATAGAAATAAACTGTTTGTCTGAAGTTCGCTAGAATGGAAATTGACTCAAGGTCGCAGCACATCCGAGGGAACTAAGTTGGGGCATGAAGAACCAATTAAAGGCTTCGATTTACTCATGTGACTGATTCTAACCCAATGATACAGACGTTGGCAGGTGCATCTAAGTAAAAATGCGTGCGATTTATGTGCCGTTATTGTGCACTGCATGAAGCTTAATTTCCATTGTAGAGGTTTTATTGTTGTCAATTTCTATGTGCTCAACAGGCAATGTGGCATTCTCATCTTGTTGTTCTTCAAGGGAGCAATACTTGGCTTGAGGACGTCACTTAAAGAATGCAACAAATTGTAATAAGGTCACTTTTCTACTTTCTGAGTTGCACCGCTTTCACTTTTTATCTTCTTCTTTTCTTCCGTGTGTCTCTCAAACTTATCCATTCCTTCTTTGCATTACTTCCTTCAATTCCGAGGATCCTTCCACTTGAACATTTTTCTTCTTTTCATTGTCTTCATAGTCCGGAAGGGTGAAATCTTCACAGGAAATTGTATTATATTCTATTATATTATCTTCACAAGAAATTGTGTATATTTCTTTGTAATACCGCTTGTTGTATTCACAAATACAAATACAGAATTATTATATTTTCGATCTTCTTTCGATCAATTATTCAGACAAATCCATGCTGATGATCGCCGCAAAAGGAGAAATGATTTTTAAACCCTAGCTTTGAACGCAGCGTGAAGTATTTTGACAACCTGCCGATATCATTCGACCTTTACTTCCTTTCTTCAACGCTGCATCGCAGCGCGCGTCGGTTGAATGACCTCGACTGCAAAATATTTCCAACGCAAGCGTCGAACTTCGGATAATGTGAACCAGTCTTTACTTACGACACCAGACGCTTGCTTACATTTGTCGCAGTGTTGTTGATCGCTGGCGTTGATTCAGCGATAATCGATTACTCATCTCACGCGTCATTGGTAGAATTACACTGACAATATGATGATGACAAAGTGTGCGTGCATTGTTCTGCTACTTATCTTGAGAAAGAAAGCAATTTTAAGAGATGAACATGGCGTAAACAGTTTCATCACATTATTTGACCTTGATATGCTTACTAGGAATTCCAAAATCCCAGGATTAATTGATTAATTTAGTTGCAATTTTTGGTAGCAATTTATGGATATTTTACTGCCTCGCTATTGGACACCGAAGGATGGTCGAATATTTTTTGATGCCTTTCTTTGAATAAGAAATTCAATACTGTAGTCTATATGTTACAGTTGTGTCAGCATACCTGGTTATATACGCCTTTTATGGCTACTTACGCCCTTTATGTTTTCTATTCATATGTGCAGGGTAGAGATTCCACAATCCCGGAAAATCTCGCTCACGGTAGTCCGGGATTGAGTAGAATAGTAAATATGATATGACAAAGCACATACGTGCTTGTTAATAATGTGGCATACCGGGATGTGGAAATAGCAGAGGCTCGGAACTGTCAAAGGAAAGTCGGTTTACTTACAATATCGCAACGCAATCGACAAGTCGACTTAAAGTTTATTCCGCTTTATGCACGAACTGATAACGGCAACGTTGAGAGTAACAGAGAACATAAAATTTGCGCATTCCTGTTTTTTTTGCACTTTCAATATGCAATTTCCTGAGATTCGGTATTGGCAGAGTGAAGAATCTCGACTAGAGCCTGCCTACAAAATCCGGACCTTTCTCCATCCAGCGTTTCGGGAATACAAGCTCTGACCCAGGATCGAGAGTGACAAAATATATATGCACACCAGCTGTAGCTGCAAGTAAAATGGCAAGATAGTCAAAGTAAAAACTATTTCATCGATGCATTGCCTGGCACATTGAGATTCCAAAATCTCAAGCTCGGAATCGCACATCGAAGAATCTTTTGTATGCCTTCTTACCTCAAGCTAGTGCTGCGAATAGCAACTGTGGCCAAATGGGAGTGATTCTTTCTGAACAAATTAATCCCGGGACTGAGTTAACCAGAGGGTAATAATGTAGACAAAAAATAGTGAGCACAATTTGCCTCCTAAAAATCTCAATCCCGAGGATTAGTGCGATTCTTAATCCCGATATTGTGTGGGCCTACTTCTCCAATGCTGAAGTCCAAATTGGTCATACTTTCAAACATTGTTAGCTTTGGCAAATGGCAAGCTCAAATTTAAGTCTCGACCTTTTTTCAAAAAGGCTCATCAGGAGATTGACATCAGACGATCATTTGTCTCCACAACTCAATGCTGTTTTACAAGAGGTGGTCGCCGTTGTCAACTTTGTCAAGTCTAGTTCGCTGAACAGTCGACTATTCGAAGAGATGTGTATTGGCTTCGTATCTGAATACAAGCATCTTCTTTATCATTCCAATGTTAGATGGCTCTCCCGAGGTAAGCTTTTGCGTCGCACCGTGGATCTACGAACAGAACTTGAGATGTTCCTGAATGAAAAAAATCATCGCCTCGCCGCCCGATTTCAAGATAAGTCTTGGATGTTGCAAGTGTGCTATTTGAACGATGTTTTCTCAGCAGTTAATGAACTGAACACTTCGATGCAGGGTAGAGATCGAAACATCATTGTACTCTCCGAAAAACTCAGTGCTTTCAAGGAAAAACTACGTCTGTGGAAAGGCAAGCTCGATCATGGGAGAACAGCTTCCTTTCCATCACTCAGTGAGTACTTGGAACGATTTGAGGAATTCGACTTCAACACAATCAAGTCAATTCTAGTGGAACATTTACAAAGCCTGATCTCTGAGTTTGAGCGCTATATTCCAGACGAGGATCTCTCCTCACAGCATTGGGTCCGAAATCCGTTTGAAGCTGATGTCGAAGAGTTATCTGAGAACATTCAAGGACTTCAAGAAAACCTTATTGAGTTGAAGAATGAAGAGATGTGGCGTCGACTACATGGGAGAGTATCGCTGGGTGCCTTTTGGACGCAAGCTAAACAAGAGAAGCCAATTATAGGCACCGAAGCGATGAAGGTACTTACTCCCTTCGCTACAACATTCTTATGTGAACAAGGTTTTTCTGCTCTGACGGCCATCAAAACTAAGTCACGAAACAGACTTGATCCTTCGCATGACTTGCGTCTTGCTCTTTGTAATGTGGAGCCTCGAATCGAGGAAATAATGGACCAGAAAAAGCAGATGCATACATCTCATTAACATCTGATTGTACTTCTCACGTTATTTTGTACATATATTTTTGCTTGGAATTACTTATGTTTATGTATGAATAATAATTCTAAGCTAACTGGATAAAAATGCAGTGTTTTATTTTTGTCATGTATCTCTGTCATACGGAATTTGAAATAGGCCAATAGCATATATATACATGTAGGTCTATATAATCAAGAATTTTAGAATAATTATCACTTGGGTCGCGAAGATTTCACTATATGGTAAATGGGTCTCACCTGAAAAAGTTTAAGAACCACTGTTATAGATGAATACTGGCAAAAATTTGAAATGCACTTACCAATCAGTTCTGAATTTTTTAGCATTTATGACGTCCAAGTTTCTTTAAACAATGCCTATGATATGATCCACTGCACACGATCCATGACTTAATTTCTTATCCGTGGGCGGTTACTGAACGCATAGCAGTTAGCCGGTGCTAGCAAATGGAGATGAATTTCATTTCAAAACTTGCTGATGCGAAACTTCGATCAGGAATGGAGCGAACAAGTATATTTGTCAGGTTATTTCTTGGGTAATAGTGATCAACGTTGTGTCCATGCAAACATTTAAATAGGCCTCAATGCTCAGACCCGGCCCGTTCATCTCGAGCTGCTCGGCCCGTAATTAATGCTTTTGTTATATATAATACAGCTGTATTTGTTACACCATCATAACTAATTTCATGAATATATGACTTTTGATCTATAAATTTGCGACTTTGAGCTACGATAGATTTTTGTCATAAGCTTTGCAAAAATGATGCGTAATTTAGTTATCAGCAATTTCTTTCGTGAATTCTAAGTTTGTTTTTTGTACTTTCATATGGTAACTGTAAGCCAATTCTATGATTTATGGTCGCAAGACTGTGTAATCCTCGCGACTAGTTCTGGCTATGGCCATTAGTATTGAGAAAAGCAGCCATTATTTAATGGATCGATGCAAGTTGGCTAAATGGATGTGATGAATTTTCAGGCCCGTGTTCGTTGCAAAGATCAGACCCAAGCCCAGCTCAGGCCCGTCGGCTACCCGGTCCAATCACAAGTCTACATGATGGTTTGGACCTGTTAACGGAGCTGCAATACGGACACACAGTTTGAGCTTGACTACCATCGGCAGAAATAATATCGCGATTTCTGCTGCTCAAAAGGAGCTTGTGCATCGAATCGCGGAATTATTTGTCAAAATAGCTCAAGTCAAAAATTGAACTCTTTTGTTCATAGCATCATGAGTTGTCTGTCTACCAAGGGTGCGAGTCCCGGAGTTCCTATCAAATAACATATCACCGGCCTACAACGAACGATGGTAGGTCTCAAATTATTTGAAATGCTTTTCACAAATAAGATTTTAATTGAGTTGAGGATGGTAATCTGCCTTTTTACTCATAAAATACGTGGATCGCAGCCTTACCATGAGTTAAATACTGAGAAAACTTCAGACAGATTGCTCGAATAATGCATATACTTAGCATATGTGAGTCATAACTTTCATTATTGATTCTATATTTTAGATTGTAATGTAAAATATAAGATCAATAATGAAAGTTTTGACTTATGGTTCTACTATGCATGTGCATATAGAGGAAGATTGTACTAATTATAAAAAGATATACTATTTAATACTGTTTCGTATTTTATTCAGTACTAGTTTTTCTGTGAAGTATTATTGGCAAGGACTGTATGCACTCATATTTACCGGCTCCCGTAGTCAGAGTTCTATCAAAGTGATAGAACTCCTCATTCCTGCTGTGTACATGTATGTAAAAAGTACATGAATACTGCATTTAGCATAATAAGTGCAACTATACCATATTTGTATCCCAAATAATTTTTGTGCATGCTCACTGCCTCATAAACAATCTCGAAGATTGTCAAACTTATGCAATTTTTAATTGAACAGCAGCAGACATCTCTTGCGTGTCTGCTATGAATCAAAATGCTTGCGCAACGGTAAAATCAAGATCCCATCAATTTGCAATCTATTCATAAACAATGTCGACTATCGTCTGAATTCAATCAAGGAATTTTTAATCAAACAACGACAAATATCCGCCACAACAACAATGTTTGACGATGTTTATGCAATCTTAAAAGCAGAATCTCATTCTTTTGGGATAGGCAATATAACAATAAATGTGGAGCGATGCAAAACAATCTGACAAATAGTCGATTTTAACATTCTTCCTAAGAAAAGATAAGTGAACATAAACTGTAAAGACACTTCATTGATGTACTTCATTTATTTAGTAAATGAAGTATGAATTCTACGTTATCAAATTAAGTATAGAAAAAAGTCAGCGAAAATTTATACTGGCTTTAAGGACAATCAAGGTCAATTAATTCGATGAACAATTGAACTGTTGTATAATTCATGTCATTTAAATCGGCAGTTGCATTCAATCTTATTAGTGATCGGCGGTTTTGAATATTTGTAGTGATTAGTTTCTGAATATTTACATGCTATATTTTGATGTTAATATTTTTAATACTAACCTGGCGATAGTCTTGATTATGAAACTGAAATACACGTACATGACAATTTAAGCGTCAAAGTTGGCCAAAATTGTATTATTTAAATGTTTCATTTATACATCGATTACAATGTCTAGAATTTGAATTTATGTTCAGGTGGATTTTTGTGTCACGGGAATGTGACATGAAAAACATAATCACATGAAGGAAAGTGTCTTTACCCTCCAATTGATGAGGGGGATGACTATGGAGTGCCACACCTGCAATCAAGAGGCTAAACTGGTAATTACCGCTATACCGTTGGTTATAATCTTTTCTTACGGGTAGTTTTTGTGAAACTTGATTTTCTTTATAATAAATAGTTAAATCAGTAGTATATTTCATCATCCTAAAAAAGCAATTTAAAGAAATATACACAATTTGAAAATTTTACCAGATTATGATGATAGTATCTACACGTATTTGGAAAAGCCACTGATTCCTACGAGTACTTCCCGAGGTATTGAAAAAAAACTAGACATGCCGCATTTGGCTACAATTATAGAACTTTGACCATATACTTCACTTGCTGAAAGACAAACAGCTTCCTTCTCTGCAGTACATGCACCATGGTTATTTGGATTGCAGATTTGGCTTCCAAGTATGAAGGCCAAGCATGTCAATGCCATCAATTTATAATTTCTATTCTACAGTAAAGTGAATATGGTTTGTTTTTATGTCTGATCTACATTGCATGCAAGAATTGATTTCATTATACATGGCGAGTCATAATGTGCGCAAAACTTCAATGACGTGTAGTGAATGTAGATGTATACTCGATGTACTGTAATGTAGAAAAACGTAGCTAGAAAGATGCTTTTCCGTATTAAATCTGGATAAGTTTCGTATTTAAGTGGCAAAAATAAAGGTCTGAAAAAGCAAGCCCCGTACTCTGGGTGGACTGGACGTATTTGAGATGCGTCAGATGAAGCGGGTCCGATGAACTTATGTGGTGCTGTGAGCATGTTTCACAAGTGCCAAAATACCTTCTTTGAAAATTTAAAAGACAGTCAAAGTCGTCTAGGGATTATTTTATGAAAGATAAAATACACATTTATCAAATGATGATATGAAGATTTGGAAAAATCTTTAGAAAAATACTAAAACACTATCAGCTTCATCGGTAATTTTAGTTGCAAACATTTTGCAAGGCATTTTATATAAATTGACAAGTCAGCCAAGGACTTGTAAGACAATTAGTTGTTCTTCATGGCATGTTGGTGGAAAGTAAAGAATGGGTTTAAAACTGTATGGGTAGGTATCTGAAGTAGCTTATAAGGTATGACCATTTAACCGGCCCATAAGACTTTAAGTCATTTAAACCTGTGCGAACCCCATAGTCACTATGCGAACCTCATATTAATACAGACAATATGGTCCCTATATAGTGACTCTCCGGATCTATGGATACGAACCCTTTCCTACCTTTAATAAGGACATTTCTTTCATGTTAATTGTTAGGAGGATGAAACATACTACTGATTTTGCTACTTATTATGAAAAAGTCAAGCAGCACAAAAGAGTACGAATAGATTGTAACTATAGATATGGGCAATTTAGGTAATCACCGGTTTGGCTCCTTGATTGCAGGTGCGGAATATTTTGAAATTTCATTTCAAGGCCAATATACTGCTTAAATGAAAAATGAATACCGGTACAAAAATCGGACTGATTGTCTCCTACCGAAGTACTGTAACTACTCGACCGAATTATCTCAAAATGTATTTGAAAATATTTGAATATACAGTACTTAAAAAACATCGCACAGGTGTGACTCTCAGTGTAGTAGTTTTCCGCATTTAAATTACTGGAAGGATTTTTGAAAAGTTTCACAGGGTATTACTGAGCTAATCATATCTAATCAGTATGCCAAACTTCAAGTTCGATGTATATCTTTAAATCATTTTCAATTTTGACCAACTGTGAAGACGCCCGCTTGAAAAATCTCAAAAAAATACAAACCTCGAGGTACCATTTTGAAATAGGCCGAACAGCTTTTAAGTTGAATATTATACTTATTTGTAGCCATTCTTCACTTATGACAAAAATCTAACTCAGATCATCAGGGTCGTGCAGCAAAATTGCCCACACAATCAAATTTGTAAAAAAGCACGATTATCTTTGCTACACATTTAATAACACATGCACAAATCAATATTGAACAAGCATTTTAGTCTCGCAAGAAATGCCAGAAAAATGCAAAAAGAAACAAAACTAAAAAGCGTGTGTGGTCACCTCGAGAGGACTGTATTTTTTACAAAACTAATAGGAGTGGTGAAATTTGCTGCACAACACTATATTCGGAAAAATAATGCACAGTGAATGCAGGTACGGTGCATCATATCGCAAATGTATATTCGTTGCAGGCTGAAATGAGCTGGCCATTATTCAAGACCATTTGCAAGTTTGGGTGAGACCCTACATTTAAATATGGTTCTTGACATAACTGCTTAATTCATTACTACTATTAAATTGACAGTCCAGCTACTACCGAAGCAAACAGACTTGATTGTAGGATGCAATAATTGCAATGCTTAGCAGAAAAATGTCGATCTAAAACCGCCTGAAATCGAGTCCGGTGTAGCCTCGCGCCAGTCTAAGGCCAAAAGGGAGTCATTCAATGCACTGTAAATCGCTCAATACCAATCACATACGAAGGATGCATACCAAAATATTTTTTTGGTATATTTCTGTATTCTCTTGGTATATATTTGTATGCTTTTCGCATGTTATTTCAAATGTGGCATGCTTTACATACTAAAGCCATACTAGCACAATGTTAAAAGAAAGCATAAATCTTGTCATAAGTATGTTGATTAAAGGCATCTTGTCAATAAAGATCATACTAATGTTACTACTGTTTTGTAAGTAGTGAGATAATGACATTCAAGAGTCTAACTTTCAATACAGAATTCGATTTTAATACACGTAAGTCTAAGGCATTTCATGAATAATCAATAAGTATTCAACCATCAACAATTATGCATTATGTAATTTGGAAATTAAGCATATTATCAATCCGAAATAAAAACACATTATAATTCATGAACGTAAAAATAGTTGTTTGAGATATATAAGTCAACAAGATTTCACTAAAGATATCGTCTAAATGAGATGATGTTTATCAACATGGGTCATAAAGTAGAGTTAAATAAACGTCCTGATTATGTTGCTAGACAAGTAGTCGCGCAGCAGAAAAATCACAATAAATCTAATGTACTTAAATATCACTCTATCAAACAAAAAATATTCACGACTGGTATTATCGAAAAAAGTTATTTGACAGTTCTATGTAATATATATATATTTTTTTTTGCTATGTGACTTAAAGCTGCACATACCAAACACATACCAGAGGCATACGAATAAGGATGAATTTGCATCGAGTCTCGTATATAAAACATACCAACAATTCGTATTTCAGTGTAAAACAGCCAATCACAGGTAGAATAGTTCGTGTCGCTACATACCAATCACATACGAAAGTAAGTGAGTAGATGTGGTATGAAAAACATACTAGATCTCTGTAGACATACCAGAATGTCGTATCAGATGTTAGTTTCAAATTGTATATGATTTTGGTATATGTTTGTATGTAATTTTCGTATCCAGCGATTTACAGTGTGTGGGCATGATACTTATTCAGGCACGGGGAGAACGAGCGTTTTCTGAACTCTCTTTTGATTTACTGGTCATCAAAATCGGTGAACTCGGAAAAGATTAGTTACATCGTGAAGTTATCACAAAATCATGACTCCTTTGACTGAAATGTGATGTTCTCACTTTTTCATCAAAAATACTAATGCTTGGAATGTTCAGAATCCTTGTGACGTAAGGATTGCGATTATGTAAGTTTCATTCAAATACATATGTTCAATAGTTCTTTTTCAAACTTCTCCAACATTTTTCTCATTACCGCAAAAGTGCACAAATACAATGTAAGGTGAACGAAGGTTCGAAACAAAACAATTCGCGAAGAGATGTCTTTGTTCTCTTACAGCGATGCAGATTGTATACCTTGATTGTGTGTGCACTCTAGCGAAAGTTGAAGAAGTTTGTAAAGGAACTTTTGAATATATTGTCTTGGCCATTTTTCATTATTTGATTGTAGTTGGAAAGAGCCAATATAGAATGATGGTGGTTTTATTTTCTGTTTCTTACTTCTTACCATTAATTTCAGTTAACATCCGTTAACTATCTTCAGGTTAAAAGGAAGGAAATATGGTCTAGTATAAAATTTAAAATTCACACTGACGCACAGTGGGCCAGATTTCGCTGTAGCTGGCCAAAAATATTTTCTCAAATACTACCGTAAAGATTAATGAGGTTCATGTTTATCTCCACTAAATCGACCACGAGGATTTCAATGGTGATATTTTTCCATAGCAACGGTTGCTAGGGGGCCCATTTCTGCATAGCAACCAGAAAACTAAGCAAGCTACGGTCTCCATTCTTACACCTACCCCCACTAAATCGACCACGAAGATTTCAATGGTGATATTTTTGCATAGCAAACGGTTGCTAGGGGCGGTCCATTTCTGCATAGCATACCAATGAAAAACTAAGCAAGCTACGGTCTCTCATTCTTACACCTACCCACACTAAATCGACACACGGAGGATTTCAATTGGTGATATTTTTGCATATCAACGGTTTGCCTAGGGGGCCCATTTCTGCATATGCTACAACCCAGAAAACTAAGCAATGCTACGGTCTCCATTCTTACACCTACCCCCACTCTAAATTCGACCACGAGGGTTTTCAATAGTTAATATTTTTTACATAACAAACGGTTTGCTGGGGGAACTTGTTTACGTTTTAGTAGAAATGATTTTCTGTACATGACTGTATAGAAGATAGGCCTACATAATGTAGGTATAAAGCTTTATTTCCAATTTACTGGCTATATCTTAATGATTAAAACGTCCATTCTAAATATAAAAAACCATTATGTATTTACTATCATCTTTCTTTGCTTACCGAACGGTTATCAGGTCACAAGTCTCTAATGATGCGGGAAATTTTGGTTCCGTTGAACAAGGCGATTTTGCTCTCCGAAGGAAAATGGGGGGTACGTGTCTGTCCGAGTTTTGGTTTCCGGTAACTGCTTATGATGGGGTCGGTATGAGCAGATCATGCGCCTAAAGATGTCCTCATTTGTGAAGATAATTTATGAAAATTATTTTAGAATGAAAGGAGGAAAGATTAAAGGAAGATTCTTAAATTTCAATCATTTTTATGCTGTTTTAAGGCCTATCATACTCATTTGGAATTTGCTCTAGTCTGGCTTTTATGGAAAAAACCATATCAGTTTGAACAAACGTGTCCTTGATAAATAGTGCGCTTAAAAGCCATTTATATTTAATATAGTGAGGTTGTCTGCAGTTTTAATTTGATTTTGTTGAATACATTTTTGCAATTTAATTGAATGAGAAAAATGTTGACTTCACCTTATCACACTACTTACATGTATTAATTAACTGAGCTGCCCTGCCATGGGGGGCAATTTAGAGCAAAATTTACACTTATTTTCTGGAAAGTAGACACCTCTTGGGAGTACTTCGATGCGTATTAGGACACGAACATTGAAAAACATAATAAATTTCTTGTACTATCTTTACCAAGAAAGTTTTTGAAAAATAGCGTATTTTCCTATCAACAAATATTCTACTTACGGTACATGATATAGGTACTTGTAAATATGGTACATGGGAGGTGATTACACTTACACAAAGCTTATTCCCATATAAATGGTTCCGTGTTAAAAAATTTTAACCAATTGATAGAGGAATACTTTTATAGGTATGCATCATTAACAATCACTAATATTATTTGGATTATTTTTTTTAAGAAAAGGATTTTCAGATTATTATGAAAATGTGGATTTTGCTCGGATCCTACCCATAACTGAGTAAAAAAAAGCCGAATAATTTAAATGCCTCATTCCAGAGGTTCAGGGTATTATGAACAAAAAAATCGTAAAACCAATTGAATTTGCGAATTTCGATTTTCGTATTTTTGGCCACCCTCTGGCCCACTGTGTGACGTCTATGTCATAATAACATAATATTGAATACAAAAGGGGGAAGGGCTATGGAACAGGTAGTATTGGGTTACATAGTACCAATATCATCTTAATGATGACCTGACTAGATATGAAGACAAAGGACATAGAAATGGACTAGCAAAATTACAATGGCTTGAGTTATAAGTACATGCACTTATCATACAAGTATAAAAAAATTACAAAGCTAAATTAAAAAACGATTGGAAGAAGGTTATAGAGGTGTGAATTAGAAATTTGATACTGTGTTATATGTAATACATTGTCATATTTTATTATTTTTACATAATAGAAAATATTTTTTAATCAAAAAGAAATTCTGCATAATTGTTGAGTTCGATTTTGCTGTTTAATTGTTTGGTTTCATTTTTCTAATATAATTGCTTAACGAAAAGTCTTAGGTTTGATGAATCACTATCGTGGGAAAAGAATGGGTTGTGGAAAAGTTGTAACTGTGACATTTTCTGGTAGATTGTGGTGTGCTTGCAATTATTATTCATGGACAGCCATCAAAACAAGTAGCCCTCCGAACAAATGAGAGTGATGTATAATGTCCCACTTATTATGAGATACTGTAGATGACTGCTTCGCAATAATTGAAAACAAAATGTATAGATTATACCCCGTGGGCAGGGCCGCAAGTCAAATATGCTGTGCAACGATTTGAGTCATCCCCCCCTCTGGTAAGGAAGGTGAGGGAGAGCGCCAAGGATTGTACTGAGGAGGAAGTGGAGTCCGAGAGGAGGAGAGGAAAACGGGTCCCTTACCCCCCCCTCTGGAAGGAAAGGAAGAAGTTTTCCGGTAAGGGATGGGAAGGAAGGTGATAGGAATGTGTGAGGGATAGAGTTGGAAAAGTCAGGTATGTTGGTGGTTTTGGGATTGAAAAAATGTCGTTTTTTCGTCATGGAAGGAGGGTTCGGATGGGAAAACGAAGGCCAGATTCGGTTAATGCTGCGTGAAAATTTCTGGGTGGGGGAAGGAAGGCGGGAGGAGTTTTCCTGAGAAGCAAGGGGTGAGAGCGGCAGAGTTGGAACAAGGGCGGGTGTTGGTGGATTTTGGGATGAGAAAAGTAGGTTTTTCGTCATGAAGAGGGGTTCGGTTGGGGAAAACGGAGGCCAGATTCGGAATCTACGTGAATTATTGGGTTAGGAAGGATGTTTTCCAGGCAAAATCGGAGAGAAAGAATTTCGAGGAGTCCCCCCCTCTCCTGTCAAACTTCCAACTTTGACGTGTTAGAGATCGTAGAAAGTTCGTGCAATAGCTCATTTGAAAGCTATAGAGGTGAGGAAAAAAATGCAGTGGAAAGCTCAGCTTGGTCCACTTTTCCTGGTTGTTGAGGGAGGGAAAAAATGGCAGGAAAACGTCCAGAGTTGGAAAAAAAGTCGGGTTTCGGATGTTGTTTGGGATGAAGAAAAGTCGTTTTTCGTTCATGAAGGAGGTTCTCGGATGGGAAAAATGGAGTGCAAATTCGGACGTTCGTTTTGGCCAATATTAGGACTAGGAACTTCTTTTCCAAAACTCAATCGAGAGGAGATAACAGTTTCTTAAAACCCCCCCCCCCTCCATGTGGAAACTTCCAAACTTTGGTGTTAAGAGAATCGTAGAAAAGTCGTTGGCAATAGCTCATTTGAAAGCTAAAAGAGTTGAGAAAAATGCAGTGGAAAGAAAAAAAAAACTCAGTTTGGTCTAATTTTCGTTGGGTTGAGGAGAAGGAAGATGGCAGGAAAAACGTCAGGAGTTGGAAAAGTCCGGTGTTGGATGTTTGGTGATGAGAAAAGTCCGTTTTTCGACATGAAAGGAGGTCTCGGATGAGGAAAAAATGGAGGATCGCAAAATTCGGACGTTTTGGCGAATATTAGGACTAGGAACTTCTTTCCAACTCAATCGGAGAGAAAAAGTTCTAACCCCCCCCCTCCTGTGAAACTTCCAACTTTGGTGTTAGAGATCGTAGAAAGTCGTGCAATAGCTCATTTGAAAGCTAAGAGTGAGAAAAATGCAGTGGAAAGCTCAATTTGGTCTAATTTTCTTGGGTTGAGGGAGGAAAATGGCAGGAAACGTCAGAGTTGAAAAGTCGGTGTGGATGTTTTGGGATGAGAAAAGTCGTTTTCGACATGAAGGAGTCTCGGATGGGAAAATATGGAGTGCAAATTCGGAATCTTCATGAAATGTTGGGTGGGGAAGGAAGGCAGGAGGAGCAGCAAGGGGTGGAGCGGCAGAGTTGGAAAAAGGCGGGTGTTGATGGTTTTGGGATGAGAAAAGTCGTTCTTCGTCATGAATGAGGGTCGGATGGGAAAACGGAGGCCAGATTCGGAATCTACGTGAAATTTTGGGTTAGAAAGGATGTTTCCAGCAAAATCGGAGAAAAACAAATCTGACCCCCCTCCTCCTGCCAAACTTCCAACTTTGGTGTTAGAGATCGTAGAAAGTCGTGCAATAGCTCATTTGAAAGCTAAGAGTGAGAAAAATGCAGTGGAAAGCTCAGTTGGGTCCACTTTTCCTGGGTTGAGGGAGGAAAAGGGCAGGAAAACGTCAGAGTTGGAAAAGGCGGGTGTTGGATGTTTTGGGATGAGAAAAGTCGTTTTTCGGCATGAAGGAGACCTCGGATGGGAAAATGGAGTGCAAATTCGGACGTTTTGGCCAAAGTTGGGTCTAGGAACTTCTTTCCAGCTCAATCGGAGAGAAAAAGTTCTGACCCCCCCCCCCTCCTGCCAAACTTCCAACTTTGGTGTTAGAGATCGTAGAAAGTCGTGCAATAGCTCATTTGAAAACTAAGAGTGAGAAAAATGCAGTGGAAAGCTCAGTTTGGTCCTATCTGCCTTCGTTTAGAGGTGAGACGTCATTGAAAATTTGGGACATTGGCGAAAAAACGAGTTAGAATTTTTACGAAAACGGCTCTAGCGGGTAAAGCAAGCTTCGGACGGGAAAACAGAGACCAGATTTGGAATCAGCGTCAAATTCTGCATCGGCATGGTAAATTTGCAAAGCCATCCGAGAGAAAAAGTTGAAAAGTTGGATCTGCACATGAGATTTTTCCTGAAAATATTAAATTGTGGCCACCTTTGGTGATGATGATGGGAAAAATGGAGGTCAGATTCGGATTCAGCGTCAAATTCTACAGTGT